>PIJE02000577.1:96753-154253 GCA_002895965.2 Coryphaenoides rupestris | reverse complement strand
TTCTGTCGCGACTCCTGAGCTCCTCTCGCAGGACCCGCACCTCCTGCGTAAGCTCCTCAAACTGGAGGCCACACACACACACACAAGCACACACAAGCACAGACACACATAGACACAGATAGACACAGATACACACACACACACACATGAGCACAAACACGTGAGCACAGACACACATACACACACACACATGTACACGGGTACACATACACCAATGCATGACATGCTATAGAACATGATGGCCGATCCCTCAGCGACTGGGGATGACTCTTACCTGTAGTGCTGTCGTGTTCTCCTCGCTCTCCTCAACAGCAGCGGTCATGTCTGCATCCTCACACTGAAAGCAGACAAATGCACACAAATGTACATTTGGGCAGAGCAGACAGAAAACCCATTGAAACATGTGCATCTATACATGTGATAGATCTATTTTTCCGATGAATGAATGAATGAATGAATGAATGAATGAATGTCTTTATTTGAGCAGGGACAGAGTACAAAGGACATTAGCCTTATAACAAAGGAGAGATGTTATGTACCGGGTTTTAGCAAATTGCTATTTTCCCGCCCGTAGTCCCTGGGAAAAACAAAGTAAACAAAGTTCTTAAGAAAGATAAATAAATGATAGCTTATAAATAGAGCCAATATTTCAAAGCCAATATTGCTTCCATTGGCTTAACACCATAGGGCTTACACCCGAGTAGAGCCATGGCGCGTGGGTGGTCGCAGTTTAGGGAGCAGAACAGTAAACATGTCATTGCCGGTTTGGACACAAATCGATGACGGTCACTGTCCTCTGGGACGTTGGTCGCTGAGCACGACATCTCGATTGCTGTTCCAACTGTTCCAGCTGTGTTCCAACTGTGCTTCCAAGAGGAAGGGGAAAAGTCTATTCGTTTTAACACAACAAATCTTATAAGTCAGCTGAATTTTCGTAATGGCGATGACAATGTGTTAAAGCAATTGGAAGCAATCGAGCGTTAGCACACACAATAAAAGCTAGCGTGGTAGGAGCTATTCACCAGGCATTTGAAAACAGATGGAGGTTTGCTGGAGGCGGCCTAAAGGTTAATGATAACCTTAGAACCAGCAATTAATGATAAAATCACTGAATGTATATTGCTGCACGTATTTTTCTGTGGTAGAGGACCAAACATTTCGCCAGCGAATGGCAGCATTATACTCTCCCTGATAATCAGCCTTGAGAAGCAGTTAATTATCGGTAATTGTAATAGTTGTATAAACTGTGCATTTCAATCAATTATTTTGAAGTGTATTTTGAAGTTATTCCAATCGGTAATAAAGAAGTGTCATTTTACCTTGATATGCTTGTGTTATTGCCTGCATCCCTAATGACTCAAACAAGTCCACATTGACCAGCCAATAGATACTCATCGGCGATGTAATAAGCATTGTTAAAGCAATTTTTAATACACTTTGACCCCGATACAAGTCGCTTCGGTGGGCCTCAAACTTCCAAGCGTGACTCCACATACTCGGTGTGTCTCCTCGATGGCTTGGCTGGTTGGCACACATGCCATTTGCTAACACAGCAAAGTGAGTTGGTTTCGAAATTCCCTGAGATTAGACTCATTTTGTATAATGTGACACTCCGCAGAAGCCGTAAAAATAACTGAAATAGACCCGACGGTAATGGACAGTGAAATGGAATGGGCATTCAGGACACAACGCCAGACCACCGGGGCTGGCTCCCAGGAACGCTCGGAGTGCACCGAGAGAACGACGTTTGATTAACTTGACAAAAAGTCGCAATGTTAATAGAGTGTGCGTGTGTGTGTGTGTGTGTGTGTGTGTGTGTGTGTGTGTGTGTGTGTGTGTGTGTGTGTGTGTGTGTGTGTGTGTGTGTGTGTGTGTTTGGGTGTGTATTCTGTTATGTGTATTTAGCTCCACTGAAAGACGTCTGATTAAAATGAAGAAGGAAAAAAAAGTATAAATGTTAATAGTGTTTGTATGTGTGTGTGTGTGTGTGTGTGTGTGTGTGTGTGTGTGTGTGTGTGTGTGTGTGTGTGTGTGTGTGTGTGTGTTTGTTTGGTTGTGTGTTCATTTAGCTCTGTTTATTGAGCTCCGCTGAACGGTTGTTGCATTGCACTTTAATGTCTGTGTGTGTGCCGTCTGATTGTTTTGTTGTGCGTGATCGCTTCCCAGTCTTGTTTGTTTGTTGTTTGTTTGTTGTGTGTTTTTGAGGCCACCATTTTGCAATCCTTTCCCCCCCAACCCTACATTGTGCTTAATTCTACCTCTAACTGATAATAACATGGTATTAAACAACAGAGAGACCAAGGTGTGTGTGTGTGTGTGTGTGTGTGTGTGTGTGGTGTGTGTGTGTGTGTGTGTGTGTGTGCATTTGGGTGTGTGTTCTGCTGTTATGTTTATTCAGTGCCACTGAAAGACGACGTTAAAATGAAGAAGAAGAAAAAAGTAGCAATGTTAATAGTTAATAGTGTGTTAATAGTGTAGTCAGAAAAGACACGCAAGCAGCCACAGTGACTACAGACCTGTGACCTTGACCTCACATGTGATGAAGTCACTGGAGAGGCTAGTCCTGAAGCACATCCGTGCACTAGTCGAACCATCACTGGACCCTCTGCAGTTCGCCTACCAGCCCCGAATTGGAGTGGAAGACGCCATCATCTACCTGCTGCACAGGGCTTATTCTCACCTGGAGGAGGCAGGCAGCGTTGTGAGAGTCACATTCTTCGACTTCTCGAGCGCTTTCAACACCATAAAGCCTGCCCTGCTTGGGACTAAGCTACTGGACATGCAGGTGGACGCTCCACGAGTGGCCTGGATTACTAACTACCTCACAGGTCGGCCACAGTATGTGAGGCTGCAGAGCAACATGTCGGACACCATAGTGAGCGACACGGGAGCACCTCAGGGGACAGTCCTGTCTCCCTTCCTGTTCACACTCTACACCTCAGACTTCAGATACAGCTCACAGTCCTGCCACCTGCATAAGTTTTCGGATGACTCTGCCATTGTGGGCTGTATCAGAAAGGGGCAGGAGTCCGAGTACAGGAGTGTGGTGACAGTTTTGTGGAGTGGTGTGGACTAAAACACCTGCAACTCAACATCTCTAAGACGAAGGAGTTGGTGGTGTTCAGGAAGCAACCGACTCACCCGAAACCAATCAGCATGAGGGGGACCGAGGTGGACATTGTCGAGGAATATAAGTACCTGGGTGTTCACATAGACAATAAAATGGACTGGACTAAAAACACAGAGGCCCTGTATAAGAAAGGTCAGAGTCGCCTGTATTTCCTACGGAGACTCAGATCTTTCAACGTCTGCAGGACCATGCTGCAGATGTTCTATCACTCTGTGGTGGCCAGCGTCATCTTCTACGCTGTTGTGTGCTGGGGCAGCAGGGTGAAGGCAGCCGACGCTAACAGACTCAATAAGCTCATCAGGAAAGCGGGTTCTGTCCTGGGAGTGGAATTGGAGTCTTTGGTGGAGGTCTCTGAGAGGAGGATGCTGAGTAAACTACTCAGTATTATGGACAACGCCTCCCATCCCCTGCACGCCACACTGGAGTCATACCAGAGCACCTTCAGCCGTAGACTGAACCGAGGTGCACCACAGAACACCACAGGAGGTCCTTTCTGCCTGTGGCCATCAAACTCTATAACGAAGGACAGTGGAAATACAAGACAAAACAATATAAGGAAAACTTATTTATAAAGGGCGGGTTCACATTGCAAAAAGTAAAACATGTCAACTGCGAAAAAAGCGCCCCCTTTTACCTGTTATTCCAATATTTAGGGGAACACAATTTTGGGATTTTCCCCCCCAACCCAAAACCAGGCATTGTTTTTTCAGGTGGGCTACCCTACCCCCCACCCCAACCGGGGTAAGGGGTGGAAAAAAAAAAAACCCCACATTTTTTTGGTATTGGGGGACCCTTTGTTTCCTTTGGGACAACTTCGTGGGAGTTTTTTTGGAAGTTTTACAATATTTTTAAAATTTTGGTTTTCTCTTTTCCTTTATAACTTTTTTTTTTTTTTTCCAGGCTTTTCTTTTTCCTTTTCTCCCCGGGGAAATTCCCTCTCCCCTCCCCCCAGTTGCTGGGCTCATACTTTTTTTTCCCAGGTTTTGGGTTGAAATCTTTTGGGGGGCCCCCCCCCCAATATAAAAAGGGACGGGGGGGGGACCTGCCCAGGGGGGCCTTTTTTACCTTTATATAGGCTTGCCGGGTCGGTTTAAATCACCCTCCCTTGGGACCAAAAACCCCCTTTCCCCAACCCAAAAAGCATGGTCCAGAAAAGGGGTTAAACCCCTTTTTGGTTTTTTTTTTATTTTTTGGGCTTTCTCCTTTGCGCTTTGGAACTTTCCAGGGTTTTTTCAAAAAGGGGGATTGGTCTTTTCCACCCAAAACATTGAGTTTTTAAAAACCCCACCGCTTTAAATTTTTTTTTTTCGACCAATTCGGAACCTGGTTGCGCCTTTTCCTTCTTGTAGTTAAAAAAAAGGGCTGGAAAAAGGGAAAAAGACAAAAAGGGAAACCCAGCCCCCCCCCCACCATGGGTTTTTCATACGGGAAAGGGAAAAAAAAAAAACCCCAAACGCGTATTTTAACCTTAAAAAAACCGCGGGACTTGGGCAGGAAAAACTTGAACGCCCCAAGGTGGGCGGCCCTCGAACTAATAACTTTTTGAAAAGGTCTTTCCTCACCCCTTTTTCTGCGCGCGGGCATGGGGGCCAAGGGGGAAAAAAAAAGGCTCGGCCTTTTTTTTAGCTTAAACAAACTTTGCCGCTAACCCAACTTTTCCCCAGGGAATGCCCTTAACTTCTTTTTTCCAATTTTGTTTTTTTCATCCAACTTAAATAAACCCCAAAGAAAATCCAAAACCCGCAGTTCCTGTTCTTTTGGGAACAACTTGTTAAAAAGGAAGTTGGGGGCTTGACCCGAAAAAGAAAACAAAAAAACCCTTTTCCAACCAAAAACTTGGGGGGACTTTTTCCCTTTTCCCCCTCTTTTTTCAGGGCGGGGAAGGGGGGCCAAAAATCCTTGGGAAAATCCTTTTGTTTTTTCACAAAGATCGGAATTTCAATTTTTAGGGGAAAATGACCAATTTTTGATGCGTTTTTGTTTTTTCTTTTCTTCCCCGCCCCAAAAAATTCAATTCTTTTTTTTTGAAACATTCGGGTCCAGGTGCGGGGCCCCCAACGGGGCATTTTTTTTTTTCCCTTGAAGGCTACTTTTCCCCCAGGGCAGTCTTTTTTTTTAGGCCCCAACCCAATTTCTCGTGGTGGATTGAAGGGGCTTGAAAATCAGGGCTTTTAAAATACAGGGGGGCAAAAATTTTTTTTAAAATAACCCAGACTTTAACCTTGGTTGCCTCGACCCCGGGTCCCCTTTACCAAGGGTTCTTTAAAAAAAAGGGGAACCCTTTCCATTAAACCGGGTGGGGGGGGGAAAAGGGGCTATGGGCTTTTCAAAAAACATTTCATTTGAACCTTATCCTGTTTCGGGGGACAGGGGCCTCAGGTCCCCCCTCTAAGGGCCCTTTTTAATTGTGCTGTGGTTAAAAAACCTCTTAACTTTTTTTTCAAGGAAAAAGGCCTCTGGGCCCTTCGGACCTCCGGGCTTTTCCTTTTCAAGGGGGGGCAGGGTCCTAATGGGGGGCCCCAACTTTTTCTTTTAACCCTTCCTTTCCTCTCTTTAAAGTTTTATTTGGGAAAGGGAAAAATTTTGTGCTTAAGCCAAAAATCCATAAATTTCTTTCTGAAACCGGGCCCCTCCCCCAAAAAAAAAAAAAAAACCAAAAACTTTATTTTTTGGAAAACAATTATTTTTTTCCAGGGGGGGGTCTGGTTTTTATTCCAGGAGTCCTTTTTTATACTTTTTCTACTTGGGAAAAACGCCTTGTTGGAACCCTAGTGCATTGGGGTTAAACGAATTTTTTTATTTTTTTTTTCCTTCCTTTTTTAAAGCCCCCCCATGGGAAACCGCAATACCAGGCTTTCCCCTGATGGTTGTTTTTTTTGCTTTTTGGGGAAACCCCTCCAAGGGCCGCCGCCTTGACCACATTTTTTTTTTTGACCCATCGGGCCCTTTTGTTTCCTTTCCTTTGGGGAAAGGGGGGCGGTTCTCGAAAAAAAAACCCACTTTACCGGTTTTTTTCGGGGGGCATTCCAAACGGGGGGCCCCACTGCTTTTTTTTTTCTTTTTCACTTTATTTTTTTAAGAAATCCTACCCTCTTGCAGGGAACCAAAAAAGAACCAAAACCTCAATGTGTTTTTTTTTGTTTTGCCCCAAAAAGGATTCAAAAAAATTCGTAATAAAGGCACTGCAAACTTTTTAAGTTTTTTTGGTTTTGTTTCCCCCAAGGGGGGTCCAGGTCCCTGGGGGTCTCTTCCCATTGGGGGCTTTTTTTTTTTTTCCTTTTGGCAAAATTTTTTTCTTTAAAAAAACCATGGCTTCTCTCCTTTTTCTTTTTGGGGCGTATTAATTTTTCGGAGGGGGCTAAACTACTCAGTATTATGGTGGAGGTCTCAGAGGAGGATGCTGAGTAAACTACTCAGTATTATGGTGGAGGTCTCTGAGAGGAGGATGCTGAGTAAACTACTCAGTATTATGGTGGAGGTCTCAGAGAGGAGGATGCTGAGTAAACTACTCAGTATTATGGTGGAGGTCTCAGAGAGGAGGATGCTGAGTAAACTACTCAGTATTATGGACAACGCCTCCCATCCCCTGCACGCCACACTGGTGTCATACCAGAGCACCTTCAGCCGTAGACTGAGATTACCGAGGTGCACCACAGAACGCCACAGGAGGTCCTTTCTGCCTGTGGCCATCAAACTCTATAACTCCCCCCTACAAGACAATGAACACAGCAATATAATGTGCAATATTACCTCACTTTCCTCAGTATTACTTCCCTTCAGTTATATTACGTGCCAATTAACATTAACTGTCCATTCATCAGCGTGCAATGCTCTATTCATGTGCATATACTTCATTATTATTTATCAAGTTTGTCTTAAGTATAATATTATCTATAACGCTACCTCTCATCTCCCTTTCGTCATCATGTGCAATATTTCTTCAAATGTCACTGTCCAATATATTATTTCACTTCAATTACGCCAAATTGTTTTCACCGTCGGAATATCTTATCTTGCCCACATATTTGTATATTTTAACTGTACATTTGCACATCCGTTAGTTTATTTTTATCATTCTGTTGTTTTCCTTGTTTTATTGTACTGTGTCGCTATGCAACCTTCCTAATTCCTTCAGGATTAATAAAGTTCTATTCCATTCAATTCTATTCTATGTATGGGTGTGTGTGTGTGTGTGAGAGAGAGAGAGAGAGTTAGGGCTGCACAATTCTGAAAAAAATTATAATTGTGATTATTTTGCCCGATATTGTGATTGCGGTTACTCATTGTGAATTACAGATTATTGATTAAATTGATTGATTATTCTTTACAATAAAAATTCCTGAGTTGTAGCAGTTTCTACTGCAATTTCAAAAAATTAGATACATGTCGTATTTTATACATCTTTTTCAATGAATGAATTGCAACCTATCACTATTAATTGCAGAGGCCAAAATCACGTTTGTGATCAATATGCAATTAATAGTGCAGCCCTAGTGTGAGTGTGTGCGTGTGCATGTAGACATGCTCACACATGCATCCAACTCTGTGCATGGACATCCCACCTGCAGTAACGTCTGGAGCTTCAGCAGCTGGTTCTTGAGCGAGCTGTAGTCCTGGCCCATGTGCCTGAGTGTCAGCTCATCGGGTATCGGGGCCCCCAGTGCGTGGCCCTCCTCCCAGCTGGCAAGCTGCTGGGGCTGGGGCCTGAAGGAGCCCGGACCCCTGGGGCCCTCGTAGTGCTGGAACGACTGGCCCTCTGAGAGACACGCACGCACACACACACACACACACACACCACACACACACACACAACAACACACACAGATAAGACGGATGGACAGGGAGGCAGGCAGACAGACAGACAGAGAGAGACGGTCAGACAAAGGTAGGGAATCAGACATCCAGATACAGATGAAAACATGCATGCAGGCAGGCACACACACTTTCTTTCTGTATATTTTATATTATCGTGTTGTGTAGCTGTCATTATTGTAGATCCCTATCTACATTAAATTAGCATCACTCCACTGCAAAAGAGTCAGTCATCACGAGGCAACGGCAGAATGTGTGAAAAAATAGTTGACATTCTAGCGCTCTGCATCACTTTAGCGGTTTAATTGACGGCTGTGCCTGGAGCCAGAACCAGAGCCATTCATATCAAGGCAATATAACAATTATGCTATTATCTCCCACGATAGCATATGGAGACTCTGGTGTAACAATAACGCTCAGCTGTCTGATGCTGTTATCTTTTGTGGCGACTGGCAGCCCTGCTAGTTGGAGGGCAAATAGTCTCATTTGCATAGAGTAGCGTGTCGGTGATTCCTTGTTCTCGTTATTTTTATATAAACCTGTGGCAAGCGAACCCACAAGTGGAAAATGAGCAACAACAAAGCACATAGATATCTGTACTTCCTATACTTCAAGTGTCGCACCACCAGAAGTATTTCACAATGCTAATGTCCTCTATGTTGTATGTATCTAACTTATCTTGTATGTCATTAACCTGTTGTATCCATCTAACCTGTTGCATGTACCTAACCTGTTGCACGCATCTAACCTGTTGTATGTATCTAACATTTTGTATGTATCTAACCTGTCATATGTATCTAACCTGTTGCACATGCATCTAACCTGTTGCATGTATCTAACCTGTTGCATGCATCTAACCTGTTGCATGCATCTAACCTGTTGTATGTATCTAATGTATGTTGCATGTATCTAACCTGTTGCATGCATCTAACCTGTTGCATGCATCTAACCTGTTGTATGTATCTAATGTATGTTGCATGTATCTAACCTGTTGCATGCATCTAACCTGTTGCATGCATCTAACCTGTTGCATGCATCTAACCTGTTGTATGTATCTAATGTATGTTGCATGTATCTAACCTGTTGCATGCATCTAACCTGTTGTATGCATCTAACCTGTTGTATGCATCTCACATGTTGCATGCATCTCACCTGTTGTCATTGTGGAGGTGGTCGGGTCCACTCCAGCGGTGCTGCTTCCGCCACCAGTGGCCCTGGCGTCCGGCCCTCTCCGATCGCCCACCGGTGGACATCCTGTCAGCGTCTGCGTGGGGAGGGGACAACATAACCCATCGTAACGTTAGAACACATCACACTGTTCACGGCCAGGCCACCAATAAGGACCAGAGGAAGAAGATCCTAAATAGGGGCGGCAGTAGCTCAGGAGGTAAGAGCGGTTGTCTGGCAACAGGAAGGTTGCTGGTTCGATCCCCGGGCTCCATCTAGGTAAGTGTCGAGGTGTCCCTGAGCAAGACACCATCTAACCCTAACTGCTCCTGATGTGTTGGTTGTTACCTTGCATGGTTGACACCGCCGTTGGTGTATGAATGGGTGAATGTGAGGCAACTGTATAGCGCTTTGTATAAATGCAACCCTTTTATTTCAATATATACATATACTAAACAAATACGTATACGGAATACAATAATACCAGAAACCTTTTACATTTTAAAGTGTATTCATGTGCAGTATATTGATCCCATAGCAACGTACCTCTGTGTGTGTGTGTGTGTGTGTGTGTAGTGGGCACCAAATATGACTTCCACCTCCTAACATCCATTTAATGGCAATTACATAAAAAAACAAATGCATGCACTACGTGGACAATACAAGCGGCACGCAGACAAGTCTTAGCGGAAGGCCCGGGCACGCAACTCATGACACACGGCAGGGCCTGGATGACAGCTCACTCACGCTCCAAGACCAGGGCTGTCATCTGAGACCGAGATGACCTGGTTTTGCCCGTAGGCAAAATACTTTGTATGTCTGTGTGTGTGTGTGTGTGTGTGTGTGTGTGTGTTGGGGGAAGGGGGGTGGTGGGGGTTATATACTGCATGGCAATTGTTGTTATCTTTTACCAATATTTTCTTCTGTATGGTGCTTTCCAAGGGATATGTAAATGAAAATGATGAATACACACACACACACACACACACACACACATACAAAGAGAGGAGATGCATATAGAGGTAGACAGAAGCA
Organism: Coryphaenoides rupestris; assembly: GCA_002895965.2. Classification (NCBI taxonomy): domain Eukaryota; kingdom Metazoa; phylum Chordata; class Actinopteri; order Gadiformes; family Macrouridae; genus Coryphaenoides; species Coryphaenoides rupestris. The sequence goes on along the minus strand of PIJE02000577.1, from coordinate 144,109 downwards.
AACAAACAAACAAACAAGTTGTTATCCAGGCGGGAGGGAGGGAGAGGCGCGGGAGGATGAAAGCGTTTCAAAGCGTCTAACAGGACTACGGCCGCCGGCGGCACGTAAAAGTGACAACTAGCAGAGCGCGACCCATCAGGAAATCAACAAATCAATCCCTTTCCAGCCTCGTTGTTTTTTACGTTTTTTTACGTCTCCTAACACAAGAACTAGGAAGGAAAGAGTTTAAGACAGAGGAGAGGGAAAGTATAGTGTGAAGAAAACAACTCCAGAACAGGCGCAAATATATTCCCAGCAGTGAAACGAGCTTCTTACCCCCGGAGAGAGCGGTCACATTGCACTGGAGACAGCCTCCTTGTCCAAAAGTCGCCCCGCTACATTCCACGGAAGAACGCCACAGAACAACTCCTCTCCCTCCCCCGGGAGAGGCTTGTTAGGCATCACAAAACGTGTTCTGTTTTTCCCCCCTCTCCGTTAAAAAACACAACTGTAACCCCTTCAAACTAAAAACGAATGGGACAAGTAAAAATCAAAATGGAGATGCAGGCGCGTCTCGATGACTCCCCGCGGTGTCAGCCAGTGAGCGGTTTAAAGAGCCGGCTTTTGTTGACAGCACTTGTTTTTCGTTTGTTTGTTTTTGTGTCTGTGTGTGAGAGAGTGAGAGAGAGTGAGAGAGCGAGCAAGAGAGCGAGAGAGAGAGAGAGAGAGTGGGAGAGAGAGAGAGGGAGGGGGGAACTCTGGGTAACGGCATTCAGAGAGAGGAAACTAGGAGTCAGTGTTTCTGTGGTGCTAGACACAGAGAGAGAGAGACAGAGAGACTGAGGGGGAGAGAGAGAGGTGGGGGGGGCTGAGTAAGTGACGAAGTGACTCTGTGGCCAAACAAGGAAGTTTGGAAGACAGCTGATCCAGGGGAGGGAGAAGAGACCGGGACTCTGCCCAGTCACAGGACCTGGCGGCTGGGTGAACAAAATTCAGCGAGAAGCTTCCCCTTTCCCCCTTTCCCCCTTTCCCATCTCCTTCCTACTTTGTTTTGCCCCTCCTCCTCCTCCTCCTCCTCCTCCTCCTCCTCCTCCTCCTCCCTGTCTGCTGGCCTGTGTGCACAGATCAGCTGTCCACGGGAAAGAAGGGAGGACTTCAAGTCAAGAGGCCCCTCCCCTTTAGTTTACAGCTGGACTGGACTATGTGGCACTTACGTCTCTCTCTCTCCCTCTCTCTCTCTCTCTCTCTCTCTCTCTCTCTGCCTCTCTCTGTCACTGTAGCTGTCCAACTCTGTGGCACCACAGAGTTGGACAGCTACAACTCTCGGTGACAACCCCTGACTATGACACACACACACACACACACACCACACACACACACACACACAGCTATAAATATGACCTCGTCCCAACAGGAGACGGGTGGGATACGGGCCCTGACTCACATTCCATGGGAGTGAACATTCCATTCCGTCTCTCACACTTTCTCTCGTGCTCTCTCTCCCTCTCTCTCTCTCTCTCCCTCGTGCTCTCACTGACCTCATCCCCTCGGGAATACGCAGAGAAAACAACAATGTGATTGTTTGCAAAAAAGACATGTCAGAGAGAGACTAACAAAAAACGTCATCCATGTGCAGTTCGCCCTCTAATGCGTGTGCATGTGAGAGAGAGGCTGAGAGAGAGAGATTGTCTGTGTGTGTGTGTGTGTGTGTGTGTGTGTGTGTGTGTGTGTGTGTGTGTGTGTGTGTGTGTGTGCGTGTGTGTGTGTGTGTGTGTGTGTGTGTGTGTGTGTGTGTGTGTGCGTGTGCGGAACCGGAACCAGCCGCTAAACAGCAGTCGTTGCAAAGGTGGCGTTTTTCACATGTGATGACGAAAAGTCAATTCATCAACGACTTCACACGTCCGTATGTAATTCCACTGACAAGTGGCCAGTGACCTCACACCCGACCCCTCTCTCTCCCACTCCCTCTCCGTTTTCATCTCGCTACCGCTCCAAATATCGCTCATATAGAACACACGCAGGCAGGCACACGACCGCACACAATAGCATCATCACCGGCCATCGCTAGTCGGTTGTGTGCTAACGATCCATTGTGACAAGCTTCTGCATGTGAAAGGGAAACTCCATCTCCTCGATGGAGCGCTGTCCCCTGATTGCATCTGCACGCTGGAATGCTGGATAAGCTAACACTGTTTGCGTTAAGTTTACTTTCACAACAGACACAAGCTGTGTGATCGAGTGTTGTGTACAGTGGTGTGAATAAAAAGCGGCTGCTCATTCAACCATGACCAAAACAAAAACAAAAACATCATCCATACTTTTTTTTTGCTAATAATTAAAACATATACGTTCCTCTTGATAAGAATATTTCCTCTAATGTGTGTGTGTATGTGGTGTGTGTGTGCGTGTGTGTGTGTGTTGTGTGTGTGCGAGAGACATGCCTTCCCTCGGTATGGGAGCTCATAGCTTTCGTCCGTAACAGGGGCGTGATGGTGTTATAATGCAATAAGTCATCACTGGCAGGGAAATATAAAATGAGTAGCAGTGAATAATACAAGGCTGAGGTGTCGATTAAAATGATTTTAATGGATATTACACAATGGAGAGTTCCAACCCCGGGGCAAGAAATTCCATTTATTTGAGCTTGATATATGCCAATGTGTGCTATTGGGAGAAAATAAAATGCTTGATCCTTGCTACTGCATTAATTTGAAATTGTGATTCAAACAACATTGCTGGAGGTATCTGATTATGCAAGAATAACAGGCCAACCCCCAGCCAATCACATTCAACTGTTTGCCCTAGCCATGGTATAACCTCTAATATTAAAATCCTTCAATAAAAAATATTGAGATAAAATGTATTTCAATTGTGGTCTGTGCATCTATGAGTGCACATACGCATGTGTATGTTCTGTGTGAGTGTGTCTAGGTGCATGTCTGTGTGTGTGTCCGTTGTGTGTGTGTGTGTGTGTGGTGCGTGTGTGTGTGTTGTATGTGTGTGTGTAGGTCTATGTGTGTGGTGTGTGTCTGCGTGCTGACCGCGGTGCAGCAGGAAGTCCTCTGGCAGGTCCAGCTCCAGCCATGCAGGTTCATCATCGTCCAGCTCCCCGGCGGTCTCCAGGTCCGTTCAAAACCGCCTGAGGAGGAGTAGCAGCAGAAACAACCGCATTATATTCACCTGAAACGCCGGCCCAGACACTGTTTGGTATTCACACAATGACCGTTCATTCACCCTGTATTAGTTTTTGATGGTGTTGTTGCTTAGCTGTCCCCTGCTACTGGCTAGCACTCTAAAATGTGTTCTGACCAAACAGTGCGTGATGTGAAATAGAAGAAATAGAAGTCAAAGAGAAAACTCTATTCAGTAAGTCAGTAAGTAAGTAAGTAAGTCAGTAAGTAAGTAAGTCACAAAGTGCTTAACGGAGTCGGAAATACAACAGATAAGCAGAATACATATGAAGTGCAAAACAAAAAACGACAAGCAAACAACATCACACGTCTACACACAGGTAGGTTTTTAGCTGTATTTTTAAAAACAGTTCCAAGTCGACAGCCGTTTAAAAATTAAAAAGAAGGTAGGTAGGGACAGGCATCCTTGGTGTTGATAGTAGAGAACATTGGTATGAATGCTAACACTAATGAAGCTGCTAATCATCTGATCAGCTCATATGATTCCGTAACTGGTTAGAATACCTGCATTATCGTTGGGACATTAAGACAGCCAGACAATATGTCTTATTCGGTTGGTGTGTACACTATGCTGCCTCTTGACGGACCTTTCACCTGCACCCGATGGCCAGACAGAAATAAGTCAATAGTTCAGTATTGTTTTCCCAAGCAATTTCGTGCTCCAGCAGAACATTAAAATGAATTGGAGGGGATTGTTCTTATTGAACATCTTGTGTTCTTCATGGTGACTGCATGAAGACACTCCAAGTGGAAACAACAGACTTAGACAAAGACATTTCAATAATTGCTCTGGGTATTTGAATCAAATGGTGGGTCCATAACAGTGTCTGTGTGTGTGCTGTTGAGTGCTTAATTAAATACAAGCAAACCCTCTCGTCTTTTGATTCTATTCTGGGGTCCGGCCTGTCTACAGATGAGAAATTTGTCTCGTAATTATTCATTCTTATAGGAGTGTAAGTTGTAAAGTTTTTAATTTGTGTCTTGTAAAAGTTTACATTGTGTCTTTTAAATTGACATTTGAACATTGTGGTATATTGGATTTGTTACAAATGTATAACATGCCAAGTTTTAACACTATTTGCCCCACAAATTGACTTTTTTTTTTGGTCCGATACGCATTAGTTGCATAGTATTGTCTCAAATCTAAAATGCCATGGTGAACTGTTGAATCTGCATTTATGGACCAAGTGACACGCGCATTCATTGACGTAGTTGAGGCATCTCTTTTAAAAATTGTTCAGAAAACATTTCATGGTGTTTCGGATTTGCTATTGACACACTGGTAGACTACAATCAACATAATCTTTACTGAGGTTTCTTCTTTGGTGGTGGAGTGGAGCAACTGGACACGATGCTTAGGGAACTGGGCTCTAGAACCATGGTCTTTGACATGATCATAACAATAACGGTAAAGCATACAATATTCATTAACTACGAACCGGGGCTAGCTAGCATTATTTGCTGAAGTTTGCTGAAGTGAAGATTGTAAACTAATAGTTTTCATTATATGGAAGTCTGTGGAAGGGGTTAGAAGTCTCATTGTCGGGGCTAACCCACTGCCTAACAATAGTTATTGTGTATTAACAAAATATATAATTAATGTAATTAATATTGGAGGGATTCGCTCCCAAATTAAGAAGTTGCTTGCGGCATCCCTGCTTCCCTGTCCAATCCACAGACTCCTATATAATGAAACTCTTAAGTTGCCTACTCCAGCAAATAACACTAGTTAAACTGTCCACTAAATAGATGTGCAATATCGGGCTCCAACAAATATATTTGATATTTAGGTGTTCAGCAGGTATTTAGAGATCAGCAGGTGGCAGATAGCAGGGAGTCTTCCAAAATACCACTTCAACCCTCTCTCTTCCCCCAAGATCTATCTCTTTCTTCTCCTTGTTTGCTCTGAGGGGAATGCCCTCTTAGGCGAAGAAAATTTCCCCCCCGGCATCTTACTAAACATTTTACTTGAAGGTCAACTCTATTCGAGTATTAATTTCATGGGAAATATATCTTCATGGTACATTCAAATCCTTACACATCCTAAATTCAGTTAGTCCATCAAAGGAAATGTACTGTATCTGGTTATAGCTAGCGTGGCCTTTAAGGTGAAATGCTGAACTAAAGTTGGCAAAAAGTGTGAGGCGGGTGTGAAATTATCTTTGGCGTGACATTGAGAACCCATATTTAATGTCTTGATTCGCTATATCTGGGGGTTTAACCTGCAATTTTATAGACAATATGTCCTCTGCACACCAATAACTGGCACATTACTTTGTAATCATATTACCTGACTCACTTAGTGCTTTCAAACCAATGCACCCCAAACCACCCCCTAAAACAAAAAGAATACATTCTCAGTATCTCTGTGACCATTTTGCAAAGTGTGAGATGCATATTAATCTTCAAGAAAGTTCACCAAGTACTAAGTTTGGGGCCCGACCGATATTACTATTTGGTGGATATTACTAGATTTTTAGAATGCTAAATATTCCGATATTATCTGCCGATATGTGTATCATACAGTATATAGCCTCTATACATTTATTTTTATTTTCACAGAAAAGGAAAACGAAGTTTAAATAAAACACTTTATTGATCACAACTAACATGAATGTGTATCAATAAAATGTAATCTCTGCATTAACAAAATACATATTTTCAATAATAAATAAAGTCAAATAAATAACAGCAACAAAACATAAAGAGGATGTGATCCTTCTCATTGTTTTCCTATTGAGAAAGTCATTTCAGGGAGGGGAGGGGCCTTGTGACCGATGCCTCTGTGGGGACTCACTTTGAAGTTGAAATTATGGAAGTGTACGTACACTCCAAAAGCGGGAATGCTTTAAGCTGTGGCTGATTTTGGTGTTTTGGCGTGACACACCTGTTCCCAACCACGCCTCATCTGAACGCGCCTGGTAGCTGCTGCCGCGCGATCACAATATATAACATATCACAAGGAACAGCTCATCTTTTTGCTCCAACTTTGTGAAATCGTTTCGCCGTGGAGTACTTGGACGATGATAGACGAGGAGTTTAGAGGCTTTTTTAATCATACTTTTATAAACTAAGGCGGTCAAATACTTCAGATCCATGGATTTTGACAAGAAGTAGCGTAATTGAAGTGCTTGAATAGCACTTAAAACGACACATGACTGGTTCTTTTGACTATTTGATGACATATCCTGCCCCAAAACATTGCCAAAATACATATCAAATCATATCATATGTATTTGTTGACGGAATATGACAGAAAAAAAACGGCTACAAAACGATTTTCGATTCTAATATTTTCGTAATCTTTTAGGATTTGCTTGATGACGAGTACTTGTTTACTTGTGCAAGTTGTTGACTCATCTGCACCCCTACATCATATGGTTCGTTGAGCTGATTGGTCGAAGTTCGCCGGTGATTGGCGGTGACGGACAGATGGTTCATCCAATCACCTGCCAATTATTTTATAAGTGCCTGCCCTTTTTCCAACACTGTTTCCAAGGACGACTTCCCAGATGGTTCGGTGTAACAAACCATCTGGCGTGTCAGGTTAGCACCGAGCAGGGAGATGCTGAGGAAATGAATGCAGTTTTACTTTACAGCGAGTACGTCACGAAGAAAAATTGACAAAATGGTTGAAGATGAAACGGCTAGTTGGAGCACATTTCAGATCATCCCTATAGGGAAGAGTTAGCTGGATAATGCACATCGTAGGTCAGTGATATCGTCATATGAATCACATCATTCTCATTACACCCCAACCATACATTAGTTCTCACTTAGCCTGTGCATTATAAAATATGAATAGCAGGCATCAAGAATTACAAGAATAGACATAAGATAGAGTGAAAGTGAACTCTTTCTGTAAAAGCCCTGTAGTAAAATTATAGTTGGGGGATGTGGTTGGAAAGTAAATGGAGTGGGTGTAATGGCTGTGAGGCTATAGCCTGTAATTTCAGCAATGACTCACCTCACTGCCTTCATGTATATGTGTATGTGTGTGCGTGTGTGTGTGTGTGTGTATGTGCATGTGTGCATGAGTGAGTGAGTGAGATGGAGAGAGTGAGGGAGAGAAGAAGAGACAATGTGTGTTTGCGTGGCAAGCAACAGCTGAATTCAGAAAGACACACACACACACACACACACACACACACACACACACACACACACACACATATGCGGTAGTTTACAGTGAAGGTCAGACTCAGTCACCCGACATTAGGCAGAAGATGGATACGGCGAGGCGTGCCACGGCAGCAGTAACTTAGTGGCTGTGATGTGATGGGGGAAGCAAAGTATTACAGAGCCACTGTCTGGGAGTTAAGAACAACAAATATATGGAGGGTTTAGCGAGCGACAAAACATCTGCAGGAAAATAATAGCAGTGCACCGCAACATCCTCCTGTACCCTTCAGAGGAACAGTGATGGAAAAATAATGTATAAATAAATGACAGACATGAAGTGAACACAGATTCTAAAAGGTTAATTGTGCTTTAAGTGCCCCCCTGAATATGGAAGGGGGGGGTGTGATGCTTTCAAGGGAAATATAGAAGTTTTAATGAGAAATGAAAAGCAACGGTACACAGGATTTAATACACTTCCACTCCCAAGTGATTCCCAACTGAATTATTTGTATTCTCCTGAACAAAATAAATGGTTTCCGATTTAAAAGTGACCCAATACACAAGTCACCAGATAATTTAGATAATTTAGTTAAACATTCACACCAAGAAAGAGCCATAATTATTTGAGGACACAGAAATAGGGGGAAAATTGGTTAAAGGTTTTTTTTGTATCATGTATTAACATATTTTGACATATTTCTCAGAGTCCTTTTGTTGTTTATGGATGACATAGTCATGTTATGACATTTGAGGAGGCGTTAATGGATATGGCTATTGGCTCCATAATTCACATCAGCGTGCAAGGTTTTGTCCAACTGCTTCTGGGCTGAACAGTGTGATGAGTGCACCGCCCTGGCAGCCTGCACCTTGATTCTATGATGTATAGATGAAGACAGTCAGACTAATGGACCTATGCAGTGTGTGAGTGCACCCCTGCAAAACACGACACACACACAACACACACAGAAGGGGACACAGTGCCCCCACATGGACTACGCCGGCCACTGCGGCTTATTTAAACTAATCCCTGGGAGTTGTGTCTATACATTTCATCTCAGCTGCTCTCCTGTACCAAACAAGATGAAAACGAGACAAGAAAACATCCAATTACATATTTTACACACACACACACCGACACACACATACACACAAACACTTTGTGTTTGTGGTTGGTTTTGTGCATGCAGGGAGAATGTATCAGTGTCTCACTGTCAAAAAACACTAACGCAGCAGGTGGTTTCTAATTGGCCACCAAGTTGCGCTCGCTGCCACTATAACTAATTTGACATGCTCACTAGCGGGATTTTGTTGTTGGTGTGTTCTTCTCTTTGTGAGAGTAGCACACCCAAGAGGTTTAACAGAGACACTTCCACCACAGTATTAAGTCTGAGCTGCAGCCACAAATTAACCACAAAGTAGTCTCCTTACTACACGGTAGTTTAACTGTTCGCCTTTGTGGAGCCTGTCAATGTATAGCTAAACACACATATATATATAAATATATATATATAGATATCAATTGCTGCTGCTACATGCCACTAGAAGTGGCTTCTGCTGGGCTCCTCCAAAATCCAGAGACAGGAAGGTGACGACAAACCGGGTTATTGCAGACTTTGTGTTTGTTGTTTGTGGACCGAGCAGGTGGAACACTGCTAGCATGCTAGCGCTCTCCTTGAGTGTGTGTGGTGATAGCTGGTTTAAACTGTGGTGCATTGATTAGCCAATGCACCACAAGTTGTGCAGCCCCACCCAGCAGCCCCAGCATGAGTGACAGTCCACACACAGACACACACACACACATGAATATATTGTGAACATAAATATAGAGTATTCACAGGGTTATACAGTATATCCCCACTGAAAGCACATGTGATTGCTTTGTGGCACTGGACCAAAGGGAGACCTTTGTTCGGTTGCTCACTAATGAAAGTAAGTGTCAGGGAGGAGGAGAGGAGGAGAGGAGGAGCAGGAACACGAGGTGATGGAGAACCAAGGCGGCTGACAGGAGATTCATTCTCCCAATGAAGTGGCTCCCACAGCCCCAATCAAATAAGTGTAACGCTCCCAACACAAATTATATGCACACATTACTGCAGAGTCACACAAAGTCAAGTCCTTCTCCTCATGCTCTCTCTATTGCTTATCTCCCGCTATCTTGGATGGATGCAAATGTAAAATGTGTTTTTATAGCATCAGAATGGCTCCATTAAGCCACATGCTGCCACTATTTACACATCAGGGAGCCTGAAAACATATTGGGGCATTTTTAAACAGGACTTCAACATTTTGTCTGTTGTATTGTGTTTGTTTTTCTCAATTACCTTGACCTTAAACAAATGTACATCACACGACACACACACACACACACGCATTCATGCACAATCTTGAATCTTGATTTTTTTCTCAATTTCTATTGCAAAAATGATTTTCTTACAGCAACACTGAATACCTTACCATTTCCGGTCATAATTCTTTTTTAATGTACAATACAAAGCGGATTGATAATCCACACATTGATAATCCACCTCATTAAATGTGTATGCATTGGTGAGATCAGGTGCCGTGTATGAGGAGCACAGAGTGAAAAATATAGGATTATTGCCATACAGCCAATAATTTCTTCTTCACTTCCTTGACGAAAACATGCAAAGAAAGTGACACCTTGGTATGATGTCCGGGGCTCAATTACAGTCCCTTTCAACTTTAATCCCAAATTAGTTAGAGGGAGAGGAATCCATCCGCACTGGAATCGATTTACAGAGACGAAAACACACACCCCACACACCACACACACACACACACACAGGCCTAGCAGGAGAGGGCTCTGGAGCTAGAGGGCCAAGCAGCCAGAACAGTAAACTGTACGAAATAAAGTCCAGCCCAACAGTAATGTTACAGTGGGCCCAATAAAAGACCCATAACCGGCCACGCGACATGTCGGTAAATGTTAAGACACAAGTCGCGCTAAAATAAAACAATGCACACAATAGACCTGCCTTCTGCCTGAGTTGAATGTGCTGCATTCCTCCCCCAAAGAGTACCCTATGTGGAAATTTGTGCACAAGGTTACTCGGAATCGGCCATCTCGCAATCACGTCATTAAAGATTTAACGGTTCTGGTGTTTGTCCAGCTTTCGGAAGCTTTCTGAAGAGGCCCTGAAAAGGCTTTTGGCTCATCTCCACCATGGCCCTCCCTCTACCTCCCCTCCACACACACACACAGAGATATAAAGCCCTGAGATGTCTAATTTGTCACAAAAAGTGAGTTGGACACCAGTCGATACTTATCGCCCAGATACTTGAGCAGGAGTGATACTGATGGGGCTCTGTATATTCTGCAGACAACTGGAACATTAGCTGCATGCTATGTGAATCCATCCAGACCCTGTGCTTTATCAGTGTATGCTGGGATGTTTACCGAGCTATTGATGCTATATAGGGACACATTCAGCTGCCATTTAGAAATAACCAATGCTATGTAATATGTAGCCTAATATGTAAATATCAGTGTCATTAAGAGAAGAGTTGTATTGCATCTCTTCAAGAGTATGTGGTTGTTTCCTGCCCGGTGGTTGGCAGATGGAAATTAGCATGGAGCAAAGTTTTGGTGCAAGAGATTAGTTTGTTAACAACCAACAAAGCAAACCATCACCCATCATGTGCAACTAAAGAGCATCCCTTTAGTTGCACATGCTTAAATGTGTCCTCCTCACCATGCTGTTGAGTTCAGAGTCATCGTAGCCGTCACTGGGGTGCGTCCCTGCGTCGCCAAGGGGATCCAGACCCTCCTCGTCCCACATGTAGGTTCCTCCGGAGCTGTTGGACGGGGACACCTCCAGCGAGGAGCCCTGAAGGAGATCACCTGCCTCTGGCGATGCTGCCAGGCTGCATTTGGAGCCTTGCAAGGCTATGTCCTCTTTACAACCTATAGTTTTGACATAGGCAGGACCACCATTGATAAAAACATTGCACCACGAAAACATGTCACACATATATTCAGACACACACAGACACAGGTCAACATGTAGCATGTGCAATAAGAGTTAATTCAACAAATAGAATCGAACAAAAAGTTTAAATAAGCATGTTCCTACTCTACTCTGGTATTTTACCTGCTGCGTCAATGCTGCTCCAGTCCATGGTCTCAGTGAGGAAGTTACGGAGGCGTCGCTGGGTGCCACTGCCCGTCTTGATGTCGGCCGGATCCCCGTCGCTGAAAGTATCCGCGCCGCTGTCGACATCGTCCAGAAACTCTTCACTGGTGTCCCCTCGCTCCAGAGAGGAGGCAGACGACAGGGACATGTCTTCTAGGGCCTCCGATGCTACAGTGGCAAAACTCAGTCGACCACCTCCTTCTCCTCCTTCTCTGCTGATGGAGTTGGAATCACTGTCATTGCGCAAGTCTACTTTGGTGATCTCCCCGGGGTCCTGATCTTCTGCATTTAGGCCTGATTTCCCACCACACCCAGGAGCAGTTGCAGGCCTGGCGTCTCCCTTCACACGACCCATGAACAAGGGCTTCTGCTGCTTGGTCTGCCCAGGTCGGGCCAGCTTGGTTGTCATGCAGCTGGGAAGGAGAGGCTTCTTAAGGGTAGTGGGCGTGGTGGGCGTAGACGGGGTGTTATTGGACAGGGAGGCGATAGAGGTGGCGGCGGACGAGGCCCTGCTGTACTGAATTCCTCCACCGAGACCTCCAAGGCTCCCTCCGAGGCCCACCCTGCCATTGCTCAGCTGTGGGGGTTTCAGGAAGCTGGTCTGGGGTGGTCGGAGGTTGGTGTTGGCCAGAGGCTTAGCCAGCTCCACAGCGCGGTTAAACGAGAAGGATCGCGTCATGGGCTGGCTGGTTGGCGAGGGGATCTGCTTGAAGTGGGTGAAGCTGTGGGAGCGGACCATGTTGTCCATGGACAGGGTCTTAAGACTGTCACTGGATAGGGACAGGCTGTCCTGGGAGCCACTCAGATGGAGGCCAGAGATGTCCTTGGGCTGCGCAAGCCGAGACTCAGAGCCCGACATGGGCCGAGGACGAATGGGGGAGTAGGAGCCATTCTGGGTGGCTTTAGGAGCTCCAAGCGGGCTCTCTGTCAGCTTGGTGCTCGCTTTGGGACTTGGAGGCTTAGGGGTCTGCTTTGGGACGGCCTTCGGGCTCGAGACGGACAGCAATGAAGCGCCGGATCTACGGATTTTGGGCGTTCCGGGGGCGGCGTTTTTCACCTCCTTGCCCAATGAGAGCTGAGCCTGAGGCTTGACTTCCTGTGGTTTCACCTCCGCAGGACTGGTGGGGGCGCTGGGAGCGCTGCTAGCCTCTCTTCTCCACTTCAGAGAAAAGGAAGGTTTACGGACCGGTCCATTCGGGGGTGTTACCGGAGGAGCGGTTTTGGTGTCCTGGCTGGGGATGGTAGATTGTGGAGCGCCATTAGGGAGGGAGCTTGCGCCACCTGCGGAGGAGCGGCCACCAAACTTAGGCAGTCTGGATACCATGGCTGTTCCAACAGATGGCTTGTCTTCCATTAGATGCCACTAATGGCATGGGTGGGGCTTGAATCACACAGAACTGTGGAGCAAAAGATAAGAGGGAGAAATATAAGGACTTAATTAGCATCTACAATACAATCAGAAGCATAATTGGGAAATCAGGGTTTTTTTCCCCAAACAGATGACATTATGTGCGGCAGATGTTGGGTTCCCATTCGCAGATGTGTCTGTGGAGTGTATGTGGTTCGGTGGCCCAAATTAGAGCATGATAGCACTCTTTAGAGTGTCTGTGGCCGATGGCTGGCCTAACCGGTGGGCATTGATGAGCAAATGCACCACATGTGTGCAGCCTCATCCAGCCCCTAGACTCTAAATCAGCCTTGGGGCTGACTCAGGGCCAGGTGAAGCTGCTTAAACCAACCACCAACCACACACACACCACATCAACATTTTCAATTGATCTCAAATCCAATTGAAGTGTGAAATAGTCACACTTTTAACTGTGATCAAAAGCATTTGCTTTTTTTATCAGAGATGGATGTACTTGCATTAAAGATAAAATGTTAAGATCATCAAATAATGTTGAGTATTTATCTCATCTTTATCTCATCTTACATTATGATGCAAAGCCTATTCATCCTGCTTAAGGGACAAGCCATTTGCTAACCGGGACAAAAACACCCCATGTATTATTTATAGTAGTTGAAAACATGGTTGGCTGAGGCACCGAGCTAACTACTACTACTCTTAGTTAGTTATGCTGCTCAGAGTTAGCTGGTAGGGTCCATCGTAGGTAGGCACAGTGAAAGTGGATCTTGTGAGCATGTAATAAGTGAGGTGACCCATAAGTCCTCACAAGCAACAAAATTCCACAAGAGGCACTGGGAACCTGCCTGTGCCTTTGCACCGAAGAACACTGGGTTAATTCACACACACACCAGAACACATGATGGCATAGCATGCTGACAAGCCCTAAGCAGCCTTGTAACACAATTAACACAGTAATTGCATTGATGTTAGCTCTGACCTTTCTCCCCTGTTGCCAGCTTAGCATGGACCTATCCGCTTTGAGATGGTTTTAGAGTTGGAGGAATCACTTATTAAAGCTGTCTTGCATGACAAACTGCACAACGAGACAGGGATATGGTCTTTGCATGACTATTTAATCCCAGACACAGAGTGTGGGAGGGACAGCCACTCACTTGGTCTTTCCAAAGCAATACAATTCATAGGGCAAGGCGGTAAAAGCTGCCCGACAACCAGAATTATCGCAGACACAAACGTTCAATCTGTTGTGGGTTAAGCTTTTAATTAACCACTCGTGCTAATAAGGAACCCGTCTCCGCAATGCTCTTCTAAATCAAAGGGGAACTCGGACGAGGAACGAGTCAGGCATCCAGAAGATTATCAGATAGGCCTCGCGAGCTCAGAGGTTGCCCATGTGATCTAGTGACTGGCCGGCCACCAAAACGCCTGGCAACCAGACCAGGACGACCAAACGCACGGGAAGAGCACCGGGGAACACTGGCTCAATGTTACCGGGCAGGAAGCCAGGTCTGGGAGCAGTGAAAGGAGGAGAGGGGTGGCGGGGGGGGAGGGTGACGAGGGCGGATGTTTAATTCGCCTGGAGACACAGAGGATATCAATAGCAGCCTTTTTCCCATCGGTCAATGGGCCCGTTACGTTTAGTTTCAACAGGTCAGGCAGCCATTGGCAACCGGGTTGGCCCGGGAGATAAGCGGGAGGAAACGCACTGTAATTTGGTTTTAATGTTGGCAACGTTTTTAAGAGAGGGAATAGTCATCAAGATGAAGAGACGTTGGTATTTTTTACACACTTTAGCAAAATAGTTGGAATTTGTTATGTAGTTCAAAATACTTTTTTTTGGTTTCTCAGAATTTGAAGGCAAGACAGAAGAACACACCCTTTTTTTGGTAACGTGATACTGGGCTGATGTCTGAAAGGCATGGCCCAGATTCTCTATTCATGCATAGCTCTCTCGCCCTCGCTCTCTTTTCCCCATAAACACACACACGCGTTAGTAAGCTGTTTAATCTCTCTCTCTCTCATCTCTCTCTCTCTCTCTCTCTCTCTCTCGCTCTCTGTCTCTCTCTCTCTCTCTCTCGCTCTCTGTCTCTCTCTCTCTCTCTCGCTCTTGCACTCACACTCACACACACATATTGAGGTCAGACTCTGCAAGCAAATCCTCTTTGCCAGAGAAAGGGCAGCATTGGGTGGGGGGTGTGTGTGTGTGTGTGTGTGTGTGGTTGTCTGCGTTTGTTGGGAAGTAAATCAGATTAAGTCCACCCAACTACCATTCACATTAATGTCAGTGTCACAACACATTGGCACACTTCTGGAGAAAGATGCTCACATCTGGGTCATCTGAATAATTACTCAACCAACAGTGAATACATTGTTGCCGTGGTAGTTCACTCCAAGTTGCAGATATTTATTCGGAACCCAAAAACAATCTAGGCCTCTTTCCAGGAAATGTGTGAAAAAAAAAACAATGCAAGAACATCGATTCTGTGAAGTCAAGACTCTTGTCACCCACTATTTCATGTCCTCTAAATAGATTAATAAAGTACAAGTAGACTGTATTGACTTTCAATTAACTGTCTAATTCTATTCATCAAGTCATCCTTTAACTCCCTCAATATCGCACACCCATTGTACCCATGGCTAACGGATAATCAACCATAACACCAGTCAATAGTCACACTATCGTACATTGCCCGTACACACATACACACACACGCTCACACACAAAATGTGTATCAACAGAGAGACACACAACCTCACACACACGTTTACAACATATAGGGCAGTAAACCATGGCTGCCATCTGTCAGCCCCCCCCCCCCGAGAGAGAGAGAGGCAGGCAGACCAAGATAAACTCCCCAATCTCTCTCTGAAGAGTTTCAGTCTTCGGAGGTGACAGGAAGGATGCAGAGACCATGTGACATCCCTTTAGGCTCTGATGTTGGGTCAGTCAGGCTGTGCGCTTGAGCGATGCAACTCCCCCGCCCCCCATACATTAACTCTCTCATTTCACCCCCACTGGCCCAGTGAGCCAGTACGTCTCCCCATCGCAGCACAAATCAGCACTTCCTGTCAACGGGAGGCTTCAACACCATCTCTCAACACGAACCGTGTGACAGGAGCACACTATGCACTTACATTCAGACTTCAGTAAGACTAATTCTAGAGAAAGTCAAATATCTTCCCCGGGAGAGAGAGTCTGTGAGAAAGACATAATAGCTATTTGCAATGACACATTCCTACCATAGAGAATATGTGTGGAACCGTATATATATTGGGCTGAAGGCATATTGGATTGATTAATAGACTTCATAAAAATGCATATTTAAAGTAGGAATAATTAACATCATTATATATGACCATTGCAAGATTAATTGTTAATTAACTGTGTACTTCACAGAGGTTTAATAGTAGTAGTGAAAACAGGTCAAGCTTATTAACTTATTAACTATGGGCATTAAGCCAGTGCCCATAATGAATGCTATGAGTACATGTACACCTGTGTGCTGAGATGCTGTCCAATTCACGCGCGCTATCAGCATGTGTGATGATGTTTTCTGGATGTTGAGGCTCTCACATGTCTTCCGGGTAATGTATGTTGGCTCACCCCTTTGGTGTTTCTGTAATCAGCTAAACCTATACAATTAGGAAGATGCGTGTCTATTCACTAGAAGTCTGAACATTTGGCTTGTGCTCCGGGGCTTTTAGAGATGTGATTGCATTCACAGCTGGTATAAAGAAGACCAAGACTCCTAAGAATAGAGCTTGAATATTCGAGAGACGGGAGGGGTGCCGAGCGAATGCTTTCTCGCCCGAGTGTGATGTGACGCGGTGTGGATCGGCCATCGTATTTCTGTGGTTGCTATATCGTGTTGGGTAGTAAATATGCCAGAATAATGTTGCTGAGTGTCGCTAAGCAGAGACTTCCACGAGCCCGACATGGGCCGAGGACGAATTGGGAGTTAGGAAGCCATTCTCTTGGTGGCTTAGAGAGCTCCAAAGCGGAGCTCCTCTGTCAGCTTAGGTGCTCGCTTTGGGGACTTGAGGCTTATGAGGGTCGCTTTGGGACGGCCTTCGGGGGCTCTAGTACGGTACAGCAACTGAAAGCGCACGGATTTAGGATTTTGGGCGTTCCGGGATGCCGTTTTTTCACCTCCTTGCCCAATGAGGAGCTGAAGCCTGAGGCTAGTGACTTCCTGTGAGTTTGATCTCCGCATGGACGAAGCGGGTGGCGGGCGCTGGAGCTGACTAGAGCTAAGCCTCTCCTTCCTCCACTTCAGAGAAAAGGAGGTTTACGGACCGGTCCAATCAGGGGGTGGTAACCAGGAAGGAGTCGGTTTTGGTGTCTTGTGCTGTGTGTGGATGGTAAATTGTGGAGCACCAATTAAGGGATGGGTAGTTGCGCCACCCTGCGGAGGAGGCCACCAAAACTTAGCAGTCTGGATCAATGGGCTGTTTCCAAACAGATGCTTGTCTACCTCATATTAGATGGCGCACTAATGCATGGGTGGGGCTCCGACATCACGAACGTGTGGAGGCTAAAAGTAAGAGGGAGAATATATAACGAGTCTATATGTAGCATCTACAATACAACAGAAGCATAATTGGGAAATCAAACGGGTAAATTTTTTTTTTTCCCCAAGAGCAGATGACTATTATGTGCGCGCAGATGTTGGGTTCCCATTCGAAACGACAGTGTGCTCTGCGCAGTCGTCATGTGGTTTGGCTGCCAAATTTAGATGACATGAATGTAGTAACTCTTTAGAGTGTACACTGTGGCCGACCTTGGCGTGAGGCTCCTAACCTGTTGGAGCATTGGATGAGCAGTAATCGCACCACTAATTGTGTGCAGTGCTCATACCCAGCCCTAAGGCTCATAATCAGCCTTGGGGCTGGACTCAGTGGCCAAAGGTGAATGCTGCTTAAGACCAGCCACACAACCACACACACAAACCAAATCAAACATTTTCAATGTGATCTCAAATCGCGCAATTGTAATGAAATTGTAAACTAAGGTGCACCTTTTAACTGTGATCAAAAGAATAGTTCTTTATCAGTAGATGGTTTAGACTTGCATTAAAGATTAAAATTTTAAGATCATCAATAATGTGAGTAACTTCATTTATTCTCATCTTACATTATGAGGCAAAGCTAGTCTCTCTTCCTGTCTTAAGGGACAAGCCATTTGCTACTCGGGACATAAAACACCCCATGTGACTTATTTATCAGTAGCTCTGAAAAACATGGTTGTGCTGAAGGCACCACCGAGCTAACTAATACTACTCGTGCTAACATAGTATATGCACTGCTCAGAGTTATAGCTGTGAAGGTCTATCGTTCAGAAGTGAGCGCAGGTGAAAGTGGATCTGTCGTAGCATGTAATAAGTGAGGTGCAACCCATAATGTCCTCATGCAAGCACAAAATCACAAGAGGCACTGGGAACCTCCTGTGCCTTTGTGCACCGAGAAACACTGGGTTATATTTCACACACACACCCAGAACCACATGATGGCAATAGGCATGCCTGAACAAGCCTATAGCAGCCTTGGTAACACAATTAATACCAAGTAAGTGGCATGTGATATGTTAGCTCTGACCCTTGTCTCCCGCTTTCCTGTTCGCACAGCTTAGCATGGGCCTATCCCGTTCTTTGAGATGGTTTTTAGGAGTTTGGAGGAACTACTTTTATTAATAGCTGTCTTGACATGAACAAAACGCAGCACTAAATGAGACAGGGAATATGGTCTTTGCACGACTATTTAATCCCGAAGACACAGAGAAGTGTGGGAGGGACAAGCCAACTTCACGTTGTCCTTTCCAAAGCAATACAATTCAGTAGGGCAAGGCGGTAAAAGCTGCCCGACACCAGAATACGCGTTGTCAGACCACGACAACTTCCAATCTGTTGTGGATAAGCTTTTAATTAACCACATCGTTGCATATAATGAGGACCCGTCTCCGCAATGCTCTTCTAAAATCAAAGGGGAACCTCGGACGTAGGATTTATCTGATGTCAGGCATCCTAGAAGAATTATCAGATAGGCCTCGCCGAAGCTCAGAGGTTTGCCCATTGTGATCTAAGTGACCTGCCGGCCAACCAAACGCCTGGCAACGCAGACCAGTGACGACACAAACGCGACGGAAGAGCGACCGGGGAGACACTGGCTCAATGTTACCTGAGGCAGCGAAGCCATGGTCTGGGAGCAGTGAAGAGGAGGAGATGGGTGGGGTGGCGGGGGGGGGGGGGGGTGGGACGAGGGCGGATGTTAATTCGCTGGAGGACACAGAGGATACAATGCAGCTTTCATCGGTAACTATGGCCGTTTACGTTTAGTTTTCAACAGGTCAGGCAGCACTTGGCGAACCGTTGGTCTCTGGACGATAGTCGAGATCACCACTTAATTTGTTTAAATGTTGGACACGTTTTTTAAGAGAGAATACGTCATCAAGATGAGAGATGTTGGTATTTTTTACACCTTATGCTATAAATGTTGGAATTTGTCATAGTAGTTTCAAAATACTGTTTTTTTGGTTGTCTCAGAATTTTGAAGGCAGAACAGAAGAACACACCCTTTCTTTTTGGTTAACGTGATAATCTGGGCTGATGCAAAACGGCACTGGCCCAGATTCTCAAAGTCGAGCATAGCGTCTGGCCCTCGCGGCGTCGGTCCCACTATAAAGATAAATCACACACACGCGTTTAGTAGCTGGTCCTCCCACCTCGCATCCCTCTCTCTCTCTCCCCTCTCTCTTCTTCTCCTGACTCGTCTCTTCTCTTCTCTCTCTCTCACACGACTCATCTACGACACATATTGAGGAGTCAAGTACTTCTGCAAGCAAATGCCCTCTTTGCCAGAAAAGGGGCAGCATTTGGGTGGGTGTGTGTGTGGTGTGTAGTGTGGTGATGGTTGTCGCCGTTGTTGGGTTGAAGAAATCACGAATTAAGTCACCCAACTTTACCAGATTCACATTTAATGTCAGTGTCACAAACATCCACACACTAACTAGAGCAATACTGCGTATTGGTCTTCTTCCAGGCAGGATGAAGAAACGATCTCAACACTTGGTACTTCCATGCCCTGATAACTTCTCCTCGTCGCAGAAACGTCGAATTAAAAGTGTAAAAATAATTTAATTATTCCAAAAGATGGGATCAACTGCTATAGAACGAGACGCCTACAGTTGGATGTACGTGGGTCTCAACAACAGGCAGGGTGACATCAACATGCGAGAAGCTTAACTATACATTCATAACTACATGAACTCATCTGCTTTCACCTTTGTGATGGCATATTAACAATGACGTAGTGTCATGATGAATGTGAAGCAGAATCCAGCCACAAATCATTTTATTTTGGCAAGTTCAACTCTTCAAAGGGAATTATAAAAAATTGATTCCTGAGGAGCTTTTTGATGTCTTCTGATTAGAGGGATAACGTTTGGTGGGCTGTTCCCAGTCTCTCTATCCTCTGGTAACAGGGTTTTCAGTTGCGTTGGATTGACATCATGTTTTCCATTCTAAGTTCAATTAAATTTGATGAACTGTTCCCGCCCTTTCCCTTAAGGCATTGTCCCCGTTTGACTGGCAGAGCCTCTCCTTGCACAATTATGCGACACCTTCATCACAAGGGAGTGTGGCGCAGTATTTGTGCTGTTGAGAAGGGAACTGAGAACTGTTTTGTTAGGCATTCATAACCAGTCATATTTTTTACAGCCTCAAGTACTGTGTTGAATTTCCTGGTTGATCAAGTCCTTTCAAAAATGATAACGTCTTTGGGTCAATTTTTCGAGCGATCGAAAACAATCTGGCAAGTTCCCTCATTTGTTCCCTATGAATGTCTGGCCCACAGACTATGAACGTCGAACTATCTACTTCTATCTCAAATCTTATACTACTTCTTCCTCCATTTTTGAAGGAAAGCACTTTTCTCCCATTGAAAGAATCAGAGTCAGTCAGATATTCACCACCACTTTGTAAAACAATGTCATATTCAATCATTGTCCTGAAAGAAATTTTCTTTTAGAGTCCGGTAGAAATTGTGTGTCCAAAAGGCAACCATCAGGGAAAGAAACCTTGCCTGACTTTCTTTTTCACGCGGTCACCATCGTTTTTTTCCAATTGCAGTAATTGCAATGCTTAGATGTCTCTCAGAGGTCAGTTCTTGACATACATAGCGAAAGCAAAACTTGCAGGCAGATAGTACTGTTGCTTAGAGGGATATAGATTAGGTGCTTGTCTTTTTGGTATTATTAGTTCCACTTCCCAGAGGATAGCACTGAACAGTTTATGTGGTGGATAATATCTCTTTCCATTATTTCGTATTTTTCTCCTCTCACAAGCAGAAAGAACGGTGCCATCTAGTGTGGATACCTTTGCCTGTGGCAGTGCACCTTAGCTACTCCAACCCTTAAAGTCAGTGCTTTTTGCTTCGAGAATGTCTTGTGAGCTTGCGCAACACGGCTTCATCAAACAGTAAGGCCAGTAATTCTTCTTTATCAAACTATATCCGCTCTGTGGTGTTCCCTTGTATGAGGACATTTTCACGTTGATAGTGACGTTGTTGAGTTACTATCCATGAATCAGTTTTATTTATCCATTTTTTGAAGGTGGTGTCATCTTTGATGCCGTGTGTACTTCATTATTCGTCTGCTTCTGCGTTTGTTGGTCCTTCTTTCCAAATTCTGATGTTTCAGAGAAAAGGATAACGTGTAGCTCAACTTTGTCTGAAAAAAAAAGAGTAAAGAGAACATTACTTATTAATGAAAATAATATAAGATAAATTCAGCCTGGCATTAACCCATAATTTGTACAAAAGAACGAACAAACAACAAAAAAAAAAGCATTATGAGTCCATAACTATTAATTTCTGATTGTGCGTCTCCTTTTTTCTGATTGGTTCCATTCCTGCCATTTTTAGGCGTTTCATCTAAAAAAAAAAGAGTGATTGATTTTCTTAGTGGCACCATTTAATTCAGTAATATTACTTGATAGGCAGAGTAACCTGTCAATGGTGAAAAGTCCCTCTCCGCACCCCCATATAACACATAACTGCCTCAACCTACTTAGGGCCCACCCCATGAAAATCCATTCAACCCCAACGCGCTTGTCCTCTATTCAAATTAAACTCTAACCACCTCACCTTTTCCGACGAACACTGAATTCATCTACAGCCCTTGAGATCATGTAGGTTTGGATGAGGATGAGATGACACATCTCTCAATAGGCTGATAGTGGATAAGGACTTTGCTTTGCTGAGGATTTTAAAGATTTGCCTCCAAAATATGCTGATTATCACATTTCTGGATTTAAAAACATGGTGTAGACAAAACAGGATTTTTCCCACTGTAATATACGCTCTTTCTGGAAAATTAAATTAAAAGACACTGTTCACAAATAAAAATATAACAAATGGAAACAATTAAATTTGACTAATTAGAAAAAAACAAATAAAGCAGTACCACAAAAAACATGTTAATTTCCAGCTCAAAACAAGGAATCAATCGTTGTTTTCAAGACAGTAAATAACTATTTGACAATACACCTTAAGTCCTAAAAAATACTTACTTCAATTTTTATTCTGTGGCCAGCAAACGTGTTTTGTTGTTCCAGTGAAAATTAGACCAGACGTTGTGAAAACCTTAAATACAATAATTAGGGTCTGTTATTTTCACAAGAAGTGATTATATATAATAACTTCTCTCAATTCTATCGATGATTTTATTAATGTGAACTAATTAATGCATAGTATTTAAGGTTTGGTTGTCCTTTACATGTGTAATAGCTGAAGGCCATTCTTCAATAGTAGACGTTCTTTCAAAATGTTCTACTCAGCATTCTTGAAATTAATGCCCTTTTGGCTCATCAGTGCGTTTGTTTATTTTTTTCTTTTTTTTTTTTTTTTTTTTTTTTTTTTTTTTTTTTTTTTTTTTTTTTTTTTTTTTTGATTTTTTTTTTTTTTTATTTTTTTTTTTTTTTTTTTTTTTTTTTTTTTTTTTTTCTTTTTTTTTTTTTTTTTTTTTTTTTTTTTTTTTTTTTTTTTTTTTTTTTTTTTTTGTTTTTTTTTTTTTTTTTTTTTTTTTTTTTTTTTTTTTTTTTTTTTTTTTTTTTTTTTTTTTTTTTTTTTTTTTTTTTTTTTTTTTTTTTTTTTTTTTTTTTTTTTTTTTTTTTTTTTTTTTTTTTTTTTTTTTTTTTTTTTTTTTTTTTTTTTTTTTTTTTTTTTTTTTTTTTTTTTTTTTTTTTTTTTTTTTTTTTTTATTTTTTTTTTTTTTTTTTTTTTTTTTTTTTTTTTTTTTTTTTTTTTTTTTTTTTCTTTTTTTTTTTTTTTTTTTTTTTTTGGTGTTTTTATGTTTTTTTTTTTTTTTTTTTTTTATTTTTTTTTTTTTTTTTTTTATTTTTTTTCTTTACATATCTTTTTTTTTATTTTTTTTTTTTTTTATTCTTTTTTTTTTTTTTTTTTTACGCGTCCGATTTTTTTTTTTTATATTCTCTTTATAATTGAAGAGTGTAAAAGATTCGCTTTTCTCCAAATTTTGAGATAGGCCCACTAGGGTCTACATTCAAAAATACAAGCAACAAAAATACAAGTACACCTACTAAAAAACACATTGGGCCACACTTCTGGAGAAAGATGCCAACATCTGGGTCATCTGAATAATTACTCAACCAACAGTGAATACATTGTTTGCCGTGGTAGTTCACTCAAGTTGCAGATATTATTCGGAACCCAAAACAATCTAGGCCTCTTTCCAGGAAATGTGTGAAAAAAAAACAATGCAAGAACATCGATTCTGTGAAGTTAAGAACCTTAGTCACCCACTATTTCATGTCCTCTAAATAGATTATAAGTATCAAGTAGTTCCTGTATTGACTTTCATATTAATTGTCAATTCTATCATCAGTCATGCCTTTACTCCCTCAAATCGCACACCCATTGTTAACCCATGGCTAACGGATAATCAACCATAACACCAGTCAATAGTCACACTATCGTACATTGCCCGTACACACATACACACACACACCGCACTAACACAAATGTGTATCAACAGAGAGACACCAACCTACACATCACACGTTACAACATATAGGTGCAGTAACCATGGCTGCCATCTGTCAGCCCCCGCCCCCCCCCAGCGCATTCATATTTGCTCATAATTTTTTTTATTTTAACGTGCCCTTTGGACAGCGCTGCTTTCTGCTGTCTGCTTTTGCCATTTGTTAAGGGGGCCTGTATCAGGGGGTCAGCTTTCATCCGTGCGGCATGTGAGTGCCACGAGTGGACCCACCACCGCTTGGTGATTATATAGGCTGGTATTAACGGTGCAGGTGGCCTATACGCCCTCCCTCCTGTGTAGTAGGGGGGGGAGGGGGGGGGAGGGGGCTATGCATGACTGTCCTCGACGTGGGGGATCTGCCTCCTCGTTATGTGGGCCCCCCTCGCTGGCAAGGTCACACAGGTCACGGTGTTGCGACGACACGTGTGCTAGTTAGACGGCTCCATCTGTATACTAGGGTATACAGATGAATGATATTGCAATTATTTTTGGCAAATCTTGCGATTGTAATATGATTCAGTCAGTGGGGGCGGCAGTAGCTCAGGAGGTAAGAGCATGTCTGGCAACAGCAAGGTTGCTGGTTTGATCCCCGGGCTCTGCCTAGCTAAGTGTTGTTGGGGTTTGTACCGAACGAACATGTGTTCTGTTACATCTGGAGAAAAACATTTGTAGGCCAGGGCACCTCTACAGTACTTCATATATGGTGTTATTCATTTTACCCTCATCAAAACATTGCTAAACTTGTGCGAGTTGCATATTGTACTTGGCCATATTGGGTTTTTATTTTACAGTGTTAATTGTGTTTTTATATACGACAGTTTTCATGTACTTAACAGAGATTCTGTTTCCTACCCAGGGACTACAGATGCAAATTAGATTTTAACTAACGCTGGTACAGCTAAGAAGCAGTACACTGTCCCTGTCAAATTAATTAATAATTTCATCATCAATATCATCTTCATTATTTTTGGCGATGGGACTGGCTGCTCAGAATCAACACACACACACACACACACACACACGTGGCTTCTCTGGTTCACACCCATCTCCAAAGAGATGTTGTAGCATGCCAGGTT
Organism: Coryphaenoides rupestris; assembly: GCA_002895965.2. Lineage (NCBI taxonomy): Eukaryota > Metazoa > Chordata > Actinopteri > Gadiformes > Macrouridae > Coryphaenoides > Coryphaenoides rupestris. Next base: position 119,168 of record PIJE02000577.1, on the reverse strand, counting down.
ACACACGTACGGGCTACTAGCTGTAGAAGACCGGTGGATATTTAGCTAGCCTCCCCCTGCGCAATTATAAGTAAATGAGGCTTTGACACTAAAATGAAGGGTTAGGATATAGGAAGCCTAGGAGCCGAGGAGAGGCTGACGAAGATAGAAGGTACAACTGGCCAGGATTTCAACACTTCTACTGCAGATGTTTCCACGCGGTAGCAGGCAGTGTGTGTGCACGGTGCACATTGGGCATGAGATGACAGCCCCTGTCCACAGAAATATGAAAGTGCCAGCAGAATGCATTGCCTCTCCGACTTCCCCCCCCCCCCCAGAGCAGAGATATCTCTCACAGAGAATATTTAAATAAAATAGGCGCTACACTACAGGGTTACACTCCATCTGTAGTACACATGCGGACACGGGCCGATATGGTTGTTTAAAGGGCGTGCCGAGATTCGTAGTGCGATTGATGAGAGTAAAATATCGGAATATACATAATGAGTCATTTGTGGCCTTTAGCAAAGACCAAACAGTAAAATTATCAATGGTCAGGTTATGAAGCAAAAGGAACAGGGAACCAGATTCAAATGTGTTCCTAGTTTTTTTCTTCTTATTTTCTAACTGCCTCAGGTACGCTGGAAAAAGAGATCGAGAGAGAGAGAGACAGAGAGAGAGAGAGAGAGAGAGAGAGAGAGAGAGAGAGAGAGAGAGAGAGAGAGAGAGAGAGAGAGGCAGAGAGAGAGACAGAGAGAGAGAGAGAGAGAGAGAGAGAGAGAGAGAGAGAGAGAGAGAGAGAGAGAGAGAGAGGCAGGCAGACCAAGATAAACTCCCCAATCTCTCTCTGAAGAGTTTCAGTCTTCGGAGGTGACAGGAAGGATGCAGAGACCATGTGACATCCCTTTAGGCTCTGATGTTGGGTCAGTCAGGCTGTGCGCTTGAGCGATGCAACTCCCCCGCCCCCCATACATTAACTCTCTCATTTCACCCCCACTGGCCCAGTGAGCCAGTACGCCTCCCCATCGCAGCACAAATCAGCACTTCCTGTCAACGGGAGGCTTCAACACCATCTCTCAACACGAACCGTGTGACAGGAGCACACTATGCACTTACATTCAGACTTCAGTAAGACTAATTCTAGAGAAAGTCAAATATCTTCCCCGGGAGAGAGAGTCTGTGAGAAAGACATAATAGCTATTTGCAATGACACATTCCTACCATAGAGAATATGTGTGGAACCGTATATATATTGGGCTGAAGGCATATTGGATTGATTAATAGACTTCATAAAAATGCATATTTAAAGTAGGAATAATTAACATCATTATATATGACCATTGCAAGATTAATTGTTAATTAACTGTGTACTTCACAGAGGTTTAATAGTAGTAGTGAAAACAGGTCAAGCTTATTAACTTATTAACTATGGGCATTAAGCCAGTGCCCATAATGAATGCTATGAGTACATGTACACCTGTGTGTTCACCCTGACTGTGAAAGCTTTGTGGTAAGTAAATGATTTTAAGGCACCACAAGGATGCGAAGAACCGACCGGCATGTAAAGCATGTTTCACCTCCAGGAAGTGCTTTAAAAGCGTTTAAGTTGATTAAGTTGATTATCACGCTTAATTATACCATGGTCAATTGCACACAAAATATAATATAAAAGCTTTGGCACATTTTGATTCAAAATGTAATGGTTATAAAGTCAACGTTTTGTCGTGACATGGACTGATTCTAATCCCTTTTACAAGCAAGCCTGTTAATCTCAGTATAAATGACAGCGGGGTGAGGTAAGCGAAGGTTATGTGGCAGCAGTAGCTCAGGAGGTAAAATCGGTTGTCTGCCGGAAGGTTGCTGGTTCAGCTCCTCCTAGCTAAGTGTCGAGGTGTCCCTGAGCAAGACACCTAACCCTAACTGCTCCTGATGTGTTGGTTGTTGCCTTGCATGGTTGACACCGCCGTCGGTGTATGAATGGATGAATGTGAGGCAACTGTAAAGCGTTATATAAATGCAGTCCATTTACCATTAATGGCTCCATCGCGTTAACTCATTACAAAGTATTAAAATTAAGCTTGATTTTAGGTAAATCTGTCTCGCAGTATGTTCGCTACGATGGTTATTGTGTTCAGAAGGACCATACCGTGTCATGCAGGTTGAATGGATAGATGAATTTAAAGCGGCAATTAAATGTGAGCCAAACTACGTGTGCAATAAAAGTGACGGTAAAGGCCTTTTATAAGATGTGAAACTCGGAGAGCATTTGTATTCCATTCGCACCCAACACATTTTATGGCATCTGAACCAAAATTATATAGGTCATACATCACATTACACATAGCCGTGGATTAATGCCATATATTTCGGCTGCGGTGGCGAGTTGGTCAGAACAGGAAATGACATCAGCTAAAGATGAAGGGACGGCAAAGGGGAGGAGTGGCTGGTTGGCTCAAACTAGATTATCATCCCTATGGCAGCAACTGGTACTTGGTTTGCAGGGCAGTCTCTCTGTCTGTCTGTCTCTCTCTTTGTCTCTCTCTCGCGCTCCCCATCTCACTCTTCACCTCTCTCGCGCTCTCTGTCTTTCTCTCTCTCTCTTTGTCTCTCTCTCTCTTTGTCTCTCTCTCGCGCTCCCCATCTCACTCTTCACCTCTCTCGCGCTCTCTGTCTTTCTCTCTCTCTCTCCACATTTCCCCCATCTCTCTCTCTCTCGCTCATCTTCTCCTTCTCTCTCTCTCCACATTTACCCCATCTCTCTCTCTCTCTCTCTCTCTCTCTCTCTCTCTCTCTATCTCACTCTGTCTGTCATAAACACTCCGTCCCGGTGTGATGGAGGGTCTGGGCACCCAGGCGGCGTGTCCTCTGCCCTCCCTGCAGACCACGGGGGCTAGGCTAGCCGTTAAGCGGCAGAACTAATCAACTGACTGCACGCTCCGGCTGATCAATAACTCTAAAAGGGCAGCCTGTCATCCGAGCACAGAGGAGGCCGTCCGTCTGCAGTGGGCTGGGTGGCGCGCATGTCCATTTAAACGCACAGCAGGGGAGGACTATAGAAGCGACGTGAAAAAAAACAGTCCGGTCAAAATCGAGTATTTTCACATGTACTTGACTTTCCGTCGGACTAAAAGTCGTCAAGTTAAACCCTAAATGACCTGCCATGATGTCACACATGTCCAGGAGAGAAGACTCACAGACCTCATTCTCTGTATTGATCCGTCAATCCCCCAAGTCTCAGAAGAGTTGGAACTGGGCGGGGGGGGTCATATGAGGACAGGGCAGTGATGCATCACGGCATCATAACACTGAAGGCAGGGATATGCTGGCACTCAGCCAGAGGCTAACAGGATGAGATGGCCAGGGAGCCAATAAAGACACTAAGCTAATGTGTATTGAGTGTGAGTGTGAGTGTGTGTGTGTGGGGGGCAAACGGAGAGGCAATGCAAAAAGTGGCTAAGTGACGGCAATCCAAGAAGAAGGTATTGAAGTATTGTGCTAATGCTGTATGGTCACGGGTGTAAATCAAATTGTGGAGAGATGGGTGGTGCCTGGGCAGACAGACACGTGAGATGTGATGAGAGAATGGCAGGCTACAAGATCTCTGGCCATAAGAGTGCTCATAAACTCATAAACTCATAAACACACACACACACACACACACACACACACGCGAAAAAAAATAGCACAACCAGTCAAGGAGTTAAGTTATAAAACCTTACCGGTTAGTCAGTGTAATCGGGGCCAACCACACTCAACCTCCTCAGACACTGAGGAGAATGTCCTGGAGAATGTGGTGACTTCAAGATCCATAAAGTCCTGCCAAGTCTCACAGCATGATGTCACCGTGCAGCTCTAACTGAGTGAGACTGCCAGAGAACAGGAACCGGAAGGTTGTTCTCTCTCACTCTATTCAGATGACAGAGGATTCATATGCACAGCTGTGGTTGGTTGTTGTAGGCCTACATGCAGTGTGATTGGTGTACTGCGCTCTTGTGGTGGGTGAGTGGGAGGTTCAAACAGTTTTTCTTAAAGGGAGCTTTTAATTTTTAATAGGGCTCCTGCAGAGAGTGTGGTCGAGTTAAAAAAGGAAAGAAAAAAAATGCAAGTGTGAATCAGAAAATCTTCATACATTTGGAACACATCAATGTCTAGCCTATGCTATCTGCTATGTATTCAGGAAGTGGTTCTCAGGAAAACACGCTGACAAAAAGATTTAAAAAGGAAACTAAATGAATGGTAGAATAACACTCACAGAGACGATTATCAGCACAAAGGACATCCGATTATTTGTTAAGCAGACTCTACAAAAGTAATTCACACAGAATCCAAATTAATCTGAAAATGTCTCTGTTTAGTCTAGAGACTCTCATTCTTTTCAAACCCAACGATGACATCACCTGCTCTTTCCAACAATGACATTGTGGAGTGTGTGTGGTGGGCGGCTGGTTTAAGCAGCCTCACCAGAAAAGTGATTTAAAAAACCATCAAGCTTGCCTGTTCACAAGCCACCCAGTCCCTTGTATCAAACAGAGAGACAGGCAGGTAAATAGGGTTCTGTATCACAAGGCTGACTTATGGGTGTGCGATTCCAGAATTCCAATATTGTACATAATAGCACAGTAGTGAATAGGTAGATAGATAGATAGACAGATAGATAGATAGATAGATAGATAGACAGATAGAACTTTATTAATCCTGAAGGAAATTCTTGTGCCAGGTTGCATAGCAATAAATAATTCACTGCCATGCCTGAACCACTCTATCCATCCAATGTCCTCATTACCAGTCACTGGCAAATGGTTCGCCATACAGAGTAGCCTATCAAAGCCTAACAAAGATGAGTTAGGCCTAGATGGAGAAATAATGGCCTAATGTAAGAGAGACAAAGGGGAGAAGAAAGGGCTCAGGACAGAGACCTAAAAAATACATGAGATCTTTAAAAAAAAAAAGACTAATATCAACATAGCCAACAGTGAGAAATTACCAATTATATTCTTGTATCTCCATCTGGTGCAAAGCCATAATCTTTCCCCTGTAATGTGCTATCTTTTTCTTTTTCCTGTAATGTGTGGTGCGCCGTCATTCCCTAATTGTGAGCAAAGGAGAGTGTTGGCAGGGCTGCAAATCTGGTAAATTACATTTGGTTTGTCCCTAAAGCCGCTCAGATATCAAACTTCCATTATCCTAATCACATTTCTCCTCCTGACTCCACTTCTCAATTTCTGCACCTGCCATTTCCTCTCGGGCAGTGTGTGTGTGTGTGTGTGTGTGTTGTTGTGTGTGTGTGTGTGTGTTCCTGCACTGTACTAACAGCCTTGTCACTCTCCATGCTTTACATGACCTTGGCATGAACCGGTGTGTGAGACGCACACTGCAGTGCATTTGACAATCCCTCTTACTTCTATCATGTGATTGGCTTCAGCTGATACGTCAATCACTGTCAACAAAGCCATTAGAATCGATCAGAATCAAATCTGGGAAGGGGGTGGAGGAAATTGTTTGACGGATGGAGGAATAGATGCCGTTGTTCATTTTTACACGAGTCACGTAATACAAAAATCACAGGAGACATTATGAATTATGACTGCGATGACTTATTCAGCCACCACCACTGCTGACTTGTGATTGGCCCAAATATTTAGGGTCTTGCTCCAGGCTCCCTGGCCTGGAACAAACCAATGCAAGTGCCAGGAGGTAAGAGCGGGTCTGTCTACAGGAAGGTTGCTGGTTCGATCCCGGGCTCTGCCTAGTGTCGAGGTGTCCCCGAGCAAGACACCACCTAACCCTAACTGCTCCTGACGTGTTGGTTGTTACCTTGCATGGTTGGCACCGCCGCCGGTGTATGAATGGGTGAATGTGAGGCAACTGTAAAGCGCTTTGGATAAAAGCGCAATATAAATGCAATCCATTTACCATTTATACAGTAAGAAAGGCTGGGAATCGAGGCTATGTATATGCAATATAAACAGCCTATCCACAGCTCAAAACAGACGCACTGTATCTTCTGCCATGGCCGATTGTCTGTCTGGGGGAGGGTAGACATACAATACCTTATTTAATATGATCATGCACAGTGTATCAATGTACAACCTAAACTTGCCAATGTTTCTCTTGGTCAGCCAGTTAGCTCATTAAGTTAAGACCTCCTAAATACATACACAGGACTCCTTCAGCATCCCTATCAGATGACTGATATTACATTCTCACTGCTTAGCTTCGGTACAGATTACCATCATACTTCTGCAATCCACTCATAGCAGCACCACCACGCTGAAATATCGAACCTCAACGCTCAGGGAGGATGTGCCATAACTCATCACCTAGGCCTACTTTATTTCATACACATTTTTCAAGTGTTTAAGTTTTTTTTAAGTTCTTTTTGTGATTTATGTCTATTCTGTGGTGATGAAAACATTCTAAGAACAGATTCTCTCATGTGCCGTTTTTGGTCATATCTAAGGAGCCTATTCATTTAATCCCTAACCTAATCCACTACCCACGTGATTGTTACACAAACACACAGGCTAAATGCACTCAAAAAACAGGCAAAAAGATATGCACATAGACACACACATGCAACACAACAGCACACTGAAACAATGCAACATGCACACAACATCTACGCAAAAACTAAGAGGAAAAAGAAAATATGTTTCCAAACCCAAGTTGATGGAACATGGTCATTTGAGTTTAGTCTGGACTCCCATTCTTTTCAAACCCAACGATGACATCACCTCCACTTTCCAGCAATGACATCACTTGCCGTTCCCAACAATTGCATTGTGGAGTGTGTGTGGTTGGTGACTGGGTCAAAGCTACCCCACCTGGCATGAGTCAGGATGATTAGATTCTGGGACATTGCCCTGCCTGCCAACAACTTTCTGTGTCTTGGTGTTGGAGGAGCCCAGCAGAAGACACCTTAGAGGCGTGTAGCAGTAGGGAGTTACTGCTACAACTACTGTTTAGGCTACTACACCACAGGCCTCCAACGTAATACTCTGCCTAAACTGCTCATGTGGCTTATGCTTTGATTCAACTAGATGATTCAACGGTGATTGACAAGTGAGTCATGGGCACAATAACACCCAGCGTGACACCCACTGGGTGTACCACTGGGTGTGCTTGCCAGGGATGATAAGGAAAGTGAGAGAGATGTATTAGAAAGCTATTTGTTCATTTCACCATACAGCATTGTGGCCAAGATATAACCTTATCATTTCTTCATTGGAAGCGTATGTAGCTAACTAATGCATTTTTATTTTCTTCCTCACAATGGATGGATCCTATTCCATTTTCCACTGACCCATTTTTTTTCAATGCTGTAAATATTTCACACAGTTCTTGAATAAGAATAGACTAAAAAGGAAAAATGTCATGATGGTTATTTTAAAAAGCCATACCGGGGTGTCATCATATACTAGCGATATCGCCTGGCCCTGTGCACACAGAGCTTTTTATAGCAGACACGCAGCAGTCTTTCCATAATTGCTGGGGGTCTATTGACTCACACTGTATAGCTTGTGAATGGACAATACAATGTGGCCAATTTAACTTCCCTTCTCAAAAACTTCCAACTCTTCCTGTATTTTTTTTTGCTCCCTGCCTGAACTTCCTGGAGGTTTACTCACATTTATTTGGCAGCATAAGTCTCAGTTCACAATAGTCACGAATGGCACAATGGTAAACAATGCGGTCTTACTGCACAGCGGAAATATACCTGGGTACTGTGTAAGCTTCTATTTCAATACCTGCATCTCGACTTGTGCAAGGCCAACTTCATGCCGCATGGAGTGAGCTGTGTTAGCAGCATGTAGTTAGCTATGTAGTTATGTAGTTAGCAGGGAAATTGTCATTGTGTTGTTATTATTATAGCTTCTGTCATGTTCCAACAATCCAGCTGCATCCAACATCTACGGTAAATGACTATACCCATGTATTATCATGTGTCAGGCCAGTGTTCAATGCAAATGAGGGATTTGAATGCAGTTTGAAAACAGGTGCTTGATGTCTATAAATGAATTGAGTCGTCCTTTAGAATGAACTGTGTCTTTTTGTCTGCTGGCCGTTTGAAGCAACAGCCATTCAATACAAACCAAACATTTGTGAATGGTAACCTAAAATGAATATAATATATACTGACAATAAGCCTGGTGCAGGATTCACAAAATATAGAGAATTTCACAAAACAAAATCAGAAGGATTCACTCCTGAAAATGTTATCGCAATTTATTGTAAAATTGCAAATGTTCCCATCTAAAAACAAGATTAAATAAGATTATGCATGCCAAATGTAAAATCAGGATCAAAAAATACTTATAATTATCAAGCAACAAAACACACCTTAGGCTACCTACTAAAACCCAACACCTGTTGAAGCATACACATCTTAAACTGCACTGCGGTCCTCACACCTGTGCGAACGTTGCTCAACAGACACACTGCACACAAACAACAGAAGGGCTTTTGTGTCGCCTTAATCCAAAATCCCACAATACCACATTTCAAACCTTTTCCAACCAGGAATTGCTGTGTGACGGCCAACAACAAATACATGCTAAATCGCCTCATTGGATCATAACCAGGCTTGGCAGCCCCAGTAGAATGGAGTGGTTCATAACAGCAAGTCACTGACACCACACTATAATCGCTTTTGGTAGTTCCTCCATGTTAACAACATTGGAAATGGTTGACACCCATCAACTGAAAGACAAACCCAAAGAGATGAGAATGCCGTTGGCAACACTTGTTGAGGCGACACTGACCTTTTATTAAATGTAGTGTTCAACTGGAGACAAAGAAGCATCTGGAATCATGACAAGACATGCCCCCTAAAGTCATTTTACATCTTGGGAATTACTACACAACCACACATGGGAAGGGAAGTAGGCCTAGATGTTTCCACTTTCTACAAATTACAAATAAATGGAAACTATTGTTTGAAAGTCACACACACACAGGCTTCAATGGCCACATGGCATGATGATGGATTATCCAAGTTCCTATATCTACTCAGACTGTAATGTCTGAGTAGATATATGTCAAAAAGAACACTATGATATAGAAGGTTTCATTAATTGTATTCTCCTCGTCCTACGTACATAGGTGGCAGTAACGTCACTTTCAATATCACAAGAACAAGACTTCACATAATTGTGTGTTCTAACACATGGTTCTAACACACACACGCACATCCATGTCCAGGGGCAGCGCTGGTCCAAAGCTTCAGTCTTTTACAAGTGTGGGCGGGGGGGAACCCCGGGACCAAGAATAGCGCTAATGATAGGCCACATACAGTGCAGAACGAGTGGCATCCACTTCTATTAAATAACATCATCCTACCACCACACACACACACACACACATCCTACCACCACACATACACAGACACACACACATGCACACAGACACACACACACACACACACACACACACACACGTATGTGTGGTGCCCAATGCATACATGTGGTATACAACACTAAACACTACAGTCCACGTGTCCACTCACTAGCACCACAGCAACACATACCCAAATACACGCAGGCGTCCGATATAACACAAGCATGTAGTTGTACTCGTGTCTTTCAAACAATGACGACAATGGGTAAGTACATCTGCAAGGCCAATCTACTAACCACCACCACCCCCCACCCCCCCCCCCCCCCCCGCCCCCCAACACACACACACACACACACACACCCATAAACAGTGGCAGTTATACGAAACATCCATTTCTGATGACGCATACTGTAAAGCGTCTCAAGTTACAATCCAGCCCCATCAGTCTCTGGCTGGTGCAGCTTCAGGGTCATCTGATGGTAGTGCTATGGAGTTAATATGATGCCCCTTCCAGACACACATGTGATGACCTCACACACACAGTCTCCCTCGCTTCCACTCACACACGCACGCAGACATGCACACGCACGCACGCACACACACACACACACACACACACACACACACACACACACACACACACACACACACACACACACACACACACACACACACACACACACACACACACACACACACACACACACACACACACACACACACAGAGTGGTGTGTGTCCTGTAGACCTCTTGGCTCCTAGCATGGTCGGATTCCAAGTCAGAAGAATTAATGGCAAAGGCTGACACGAGAAGACAGATAGACAGGCTCTCACACACACACACACACACACACACACACACACACACACACACACACACACACATACACAGAGTCCCAAAATGTAAAGAAAACCGCTTACGTGCTAAATGAGATTTGGGGGGTCTTTAGCGAGACCCTCGGTGGCGACACTCAGCTGTCGCTGGCTGGGATTGTATCATAAACACAGCCAGCCGTCAGGGGCCACACCAACAGGTGCCCAGGGATCCCACACACACACAACACACACGCACGCATGTGTGTGAGCTAATCTCCCAACCCCACCCGTAGTGGAAGTGTCCGTGCAACTAGCATGGTGGCGGTGTTGCAGTGCTCCGTCAGCCCCTGAGGAATGTCCTGTCCTAACGTGTAACGGGGTGTTGAGGCCAGAGTGATTTGCACCGTCTGGGTCTCAAGTCGGGTGGTTCAGCCTGAAATGTCACACGGCAGGCCTGTGGACCACCTGACTGACTGACAGACAGACAATTCAGTTGTTTTACACGCACAGCCCATAGTGACATAACATACTCTCATAGTTTGTATGTAATCGTGAAACAATTTTTGGTGTAACTTTGTGTGCATAGCATATTACATGTTAGTAGTGTGTGTGTTTGTGTGTGTGTGTGTGTGTGTGTGTGTGTGTGTGTGTGTGTGTGTGTGTGTGTGTGTGCGTGCGTGCGTGCGTGTATTATTTAACCAACTCTATCCGAAAGTGTGAATTTGAAATATTGTGCAATCTGCGCCTATTGTACTGTGACCAAGATCAAAGGTCAAAAGATGCATTCACTTGTACAGTAGCAGCACATAGTTACATAATAGATAATAAACATGTTCGCTTATACATTTCGTATTACATATAAACCTAGCAGTGCCCATTCCCTCACGGTAGTGGGACTTTGTGTTGACATCCATGGGAAGGGGAGGGTGGTGGCAATGCTAACTCTGACGTACAGAAAAACATGTTGAATCCTGGTGGTAAGTTCATTAATAATTGACATTGTGGTAGGACCTTCTATGAAATAAGTTGTGCAAATTCCCTGACATTTGCAGAGGAATAACATATCTATACATAAAACATAAGCTACACTAAATGACACTTTGTCTTTGGTGTCATTTCACATGACATGTGAGTTGGCCATTAGGTGCATTATCTATGAATGACTCCTATATTATTAATGATGACGCACATATAGCAGCACACTGACCATCCACGTGTTATACATGAGCTGTAGAATGGACAGCCTTCACAGATCAGTCAGTAGCAGGGTAAAGTAACTTCCTGATCCTGTCATTTGTACATTAGGTGGGTTATATTCATGTCTGTCTCAGCACCAGCATGGTCCATAATGTATATTAGACTGGACTAGTTGTGTCTCTACTGGTGCACTGCCAGACCTAAACCCAACACACCCAGTACAGTATTAATGTTATGAGCTCCACCTGTGTTGTTCCTGCTGTGAACGAGATACATTAGGGGGGCAGCAGGGTGGCTCAACCTGCTAGTGCCCTGTCCGTGTAGGGCCTACACTGTAGGGCAGGGGTCCCCAAACTTTTTCCTGTGAGGGCCACATAGCTTTTCCCTTCTCTGATGGGGGCCGTAACAAGGGGGGGGCGGGGGGAGGGGGGGGGGGGGGGGGGTGCTAGACGCTGTGATCCTCATCTACCAATGGCCTGGCCGAGGGGGGGGGGGGGGGGGGTGCTGAACGCTGCGATCCTCATCTACCAATGGCCTGGCCGGGGGGGGGTGCTGAGCGCTGCGATCCACAACTACCAATGGCCTGGCCGGGGGGGGGGGGGGGGGGGAGTGCTGAACGCTGTGATCCTCATCTACCAATGGCCTGGCCGGGGGGGGGGGGGGGGGGGGGGGGTGCTGAGCGCTGCGCTCCACATCTACCAATGGCCTGGCCGGGGGGGGGGGGGGGGGGGGGTTCTGAGCGCTGCGATCCTCATCTACCAATGGCCCGGCCCGCGCTTTCAGCACCCGTCGCGCGTCCACTACTGCTACTGAATGGTGCGCATCTGGGGGAATTTAGAAGTGGGTATACGCCGTATACCCGCGTATACCCTGGACTACACCACTGCTCTAGGATTCGCGTGGCCAGACTGAAGAAGAAAAAAAAAAAAAATAAAAAATAAAAAATATTAATGCGTCTCTGGTATTGTTCAGGGGGCCGGGCCAAATGTGGAGGCGGGCCGTATCAGGCCCGCGGGCCGTAGTTTGGGGACCCCTGCTGTAGGCGATAGCGACCCGGGTTCGATTCCAGCCTGTGGTGGTCCTATGCCTCATGTCATCCCCTCCCTTCTACAAGACAACTTCCTGTCTCTCTTTCACTGTGCTGCCCATAAAGTCTCGAAAAATGAATGACGTCATAACCCAAGTCATTATGAGTGCGCTTACATGAGGGACGAAATCGTGCCATAGGCGACGGTCCACCAGACGGTCTCCTCTCCAGGTCAACCTGTTAGACAAGATAAGAGTCTTATGTTGTTGTTGTTGTTGTCCATCATGTCAGGGATTTATTACATAATAGATAGTAAACAGCAAGAGGCGTGAGTCACGTGGAGTTCATGTGAGCCTTGTTGTCGTCACTAAAGCTTGACCCGCACCTTTTTTTTGTTGTTGGTATGATCACTCACACAGCGTCTCAATGGTCGTCCGCTTAGTGATCCCCCCCAGCGGGCAACCGTCCCGGAGCGATACGAGTCAGAAGAAGAAGAAGATGAAGAAGAAGAAGAAGAAGATAAAACAGCTGCACTTTACAGCCCGAGAGTAACGTAAAACAACTCACAACTAACGGTCGTCCTTAATCCAGCGGCAGCCGCCAAAAGTAGTCCGACGGCGTCAGAAACCGTCCGGAAAAGTGGTTATTTGAGGCGTAATCCTCCCGCAGAGAGAAGAGAAGAGCAGAGAGCATCGCACGGTCGCTCTGTGTCATTCATCTACATCCTCTACTGGCATTGTGGGCGGGGCCTGCGCTTGCACTCACTCGGGGGGGGTGGGTCGCTAATCTGGAATCGTGGCCTGTGACGTCACAGATAATAATTGATTTTGGGGGGGATTATGTTGAGAAGATCTATTGTTTGTGACGTGCGTACACATGCAGTAGTGTTCGGTTCTGCTGTAGCAGCGCGCTAACGGTTTGTTGAAGGCCCGCCCACTCTGGCCCCAAGCCAGTGGTGTGACGTCATGTAGTCTCTCGCTCTCTCTCTCTCTCTCTCTCTCTCTCTCTCTCTCCTCTCTCTCTCTCTCTCAATTCAATTCAATTCAATTTAAAGAGCTTTATTGGCATGGGAAACGTACATTTACATTGCCAAAGCGAGTGGTAAATAAAAAGTATACTTATAAAGAACTAAATATATACAGTAAAAGTAAAAAAATATATATATATAAAAAATACAAATATAAAATACAAAAATAAGATACAATAAAAAGGAAAAAAGAAATTAGAAGAAATTAAATATAAATGTTTTTCCCCAAAACATTAAATAAAAAAAATATATATATAAAATATATATATACAGTATATAATAATAATAATAATAATAATAATACAAAAATACAAAAATACAAATTAAAATAATGATGATAATAATAAAGGGGCATTGACAGGTGATTGACAATCTTTATGGAGGTTGTATTCCGTTGGATGTCCTTTTCCTGTCGCAACAGCTCACAAATCTTGCTGCTGTGTTTGCACATTCCTGTACCTCGCCCAGCAGATATGGAAGTTTTTGGTTGTTTGTTAAGTTTTAAAAATTCTTTTGGGTGTTTGAGATCTGTGGGAAGTATGTATCTCTAATGTCTTGGTATAGGTGGCAGGTTGTTAGGAAGTGTAGCTCGGTTTCCACCTCCTGTTGGGTGCAGTGGGTACAGAGTCTGTCTTCTCTTGGTAGCCAGGTCTGCCGGTGGCGGCCTCTCTCCACGGCGAGGCTGTGCTCGCTGAGTCTGTATCTAGTCAAGGATTTCCTGAGTTTGGGATCGGTCACAGTGCTCATGTATTCTGCCATTGTGTATTGTCTGTTTAAGGCCAAATAGCATTCTAATTTACTCTGTTTTTTGGTTGATTCTTTCCAGTGTGTGAGGTAGTTTTCTTTTTGTTTTCTTATAATTTGGTTTAATCTAATGGGGTTTCTGTTCTAGTGGCTCTGCTTGGTTTTGTGAATAGAGTCCCAGAACCAGCTGGCCGAGGGGGCATCGCTCTAGATCTCTCTGTGGATGAGGGCTTTTGTTATGGAGCGGTGTCGGCTCACTGTCTTTTAGGTGATTATGAAATTTAAATGCCCTCTTTTGAATTTTTATTAATTAGTGGGTATCGTGCCTAATTCTGCTCTGCATGCATTGTTGGGTGTTTTCCGTTGTGTTGCGAGAATGGATTTACAGAACTCTGCATGCAGCCGTTTCAATTTGATGTTTGTCCCATTTAGTACAATCTTTGGTTTGCAAGTGACCCCAGATCTCGCAACCGTGAAGGGAAATGGGTTCGATAACTGAGTCTAGGTATTTTGAGCCATATTTTATTGGATGTCTAAGTTGATGTTTCTTTTTATGGCATAAAAAGCCCTTCTTGCCTTGTCTCTCAGGTCGTTTACAGCTTTGTTGAAGTTACCTGTGTTGCTAATGTTTAGGCCAAGGTAGGTATAATTCTTTGTATGCTCTACGGCAGTTGTATCAGAAATAATTTATATTTGTGTTGCTGGAGGCTGGGTCTTTTTTGGAAAAGCATTATTTTTGTCTTGGTTAGATTTAATGTCAGGGCCCAGGTCTGGGAGAATTTGTGTAGTAGATCAAGGTGCAGACAACAGCACCAGATCATCTGCGAACAGGAGGTGTTTAACTTGTGTGTCTCCTAGGGAGATGCCAGGTCCCTCAGATTGTTCTAGAGATTTAGCCAATTCATTGATGTATATGTTGAAGAGGGTTGGACTCAGGCTGCATCCCTGTCTAACCCCCCGGTTTTGGGGAAAAGAAGTCTGTGTGTTGTTTGCCAATCTTAACAGCGCATTTGTTGTTGGTGTACATTGACTTTATGATGTCATAGGTTTTTCCTCCAACACCGCTTTCCAATAGTCCAATAGCAGACCGTCATGCCAAATAGAATCAAAAGCTTTTTTGAAGTCAACAAAACAAGAGAATAATTTACTTTGGTTTTTGTTTATTTGGTTGTCTATTAGGGCGCTGAGGGTGAAAATATGGTCTGTTTTGCGATAATTCGGTAGAAAGCCAATTTGGGATTTGTTTAGGACATTATTTCAGTGATGAAATGTAGGAGTCTGTGGTTGATGATCATACAGAGGATTTTCCCAAGGTTACTGTTAACGCAGATCCCGCGGTAATTGTTGGGGTCAAATTTGTCTCCACTTTTGTGAAGCGGTGTTATCAGACCTTGGTTCCAAATATTGGGGAAGATCCCCGAGCTAAGGACAACGTTAAAGAGTTTTAGTATAGCCAATTGGAATTTGAGGTCTGTGAATTTTATCATTTCATTTAGGATCCCGTCGACACCACAGGCCTTCTTGGTTTCCAGTGATTTTATTTTGTCGTTCCCTTTAGTGTGATTGGTGAGTCTAGTGGGTTTTGATGGCCTTTTATGATTGACTCTAAACTTTGTAGTTTATCTAGTTTTTTTGCTGTGTATTATTTTTCTATTGGGCCAAAGAGCTTGGAGAAGTGGTTGACCCACACATCTCCATTTTGGAATTGGTAGATCAGTTTTCCAGAACTTGTTTGTTTTTATGGGATTCCTCAATAGCATGTACGCGTTTTTAACATGTTGATCCCTTTTTTTTCCTTACTGTATTTTATTATTAAAGTGTTTAATGTTTCACTATAGCCCTAGACGTGTTGTTTCTGGTTTTCTGGGTCTCTATGTTTTTGGTTTGATAAATTCCGTAATTTCTTTCTCTCTCTCTCTCTCTCTCTCTCTCTTCTCTCCTCTCCGTCTCTCTCTCTCTCTCTCTCTCTCTCTCTCAATTCAATTCAATTTCAATTCATTTACATTGCCAAAGCGAGTGGTAAATAAAAAGTATACTTATAAATATATACAGGTCAGTAAGAAGAAATTTGATAAAATTATTATATATATATATATATTGTGGCAGACGGCCACTGAAGGGCCGATGAATAAGTTGTGGGACCAACAAAGCTCAGGGGGGCCGCAAGTCACCCACCCCTAGATCCACCGCTGACGCATAAAAACAAAACAAAAATGGACCCCCTAGAGGAGCTCTTTAACATTTCTGTACAGGGTGGTCCGGACATGGATGCCCTGGTCGACCGTTTGGTCGAGGGGAGTGTTCCCCCTGGGAAAACCAGCCGGCAGAAGAAGAAAGCTGCAGCATCCAAATGTATTTTTTATTACAATAAAAAAATCCAATATAAAACCAAAAATATTTGTAGCCACTGCCAGGGCAATAACATTTTCATAGTCTTATCTAGTTAATTCGGGGGGTGCTCCGAATTAACGGAGCACCCCCCCCCCCATCAGAACCGCGAATTAACGGACCCCCCCCATCAGAACCGCGAATTAACGGACCCCCCCCCCATCAGAACCGCAAATTAACGGATCCCCCCCCCATCAGAACCGCGAATTAACGGACCCCCCCCCAGAACCGCAAATTAACGGTTCCCCCCCTCAGAGACGCTGACTCAGCCCGCCCGCGCCTCACGGTAGCGTCATTGCGCATCCTTGGCTCAATATCTGATGTCCACCAATGTCCTAAACAACACGTCCTTGCTTGAAGTACTTCGGTGATAAACGAATGAAAAGGTCAAACTACGTAATTGCGTTAAAAAATTTGTGGCGTTAACGCGTTAACTTGGACAGCCCTAATAATAATGAAAAAAACAATAGTACAAATAAAAATAATGACAATAATAATAAAGGGGCATTGACAGGTGATTGACAATCTTTATGGAGGTTGTATTCCGTTGGATGTCCTTTTCCTGTCGCAACAGCTCACAAATCTTGCTGCTGTGTTTGCACATTCCTGTACCTCGCCCAGCAGATATGGAAGTTTTTGGTTGTTTGCTACATTTTCCAAATTCCTTTGGGTGTTTGAGATCTGTGTGAAGTATGTATCTCTAATGTCTTGGTATAGGTGGCAGGTTGTTAGGGAGTGTAGCTCGGTTTCCACCTCATGTTGGGTGCAGTGGGTACAGAGTCTGTCTTCTCTTGGTAGCCAGGTCTGCCGGTGGCGGCCTCTCTCCACGGCGAGGCTGTGCTCGCTGAGTCTGTATCTAGTCAAGGATGTCCTGAGTTTGGGATCGGTCACAGTGCTCAGGTATTCTGCCGTTGTGTATTGTCTGTTTAGGGCCAAATAGCATTCTAATTTACTCTGTTCTCTTTCTCCCTCTCAATTCAAGTCAATTTCAATTTCAAGAGATTTATTGGCATGGGAAACGTACATTTACATTGCCAAAGCGAGTTGTAAATAAAAACAACACCAAAACAAATCTAATCTAAGAAATATGTAAACAAAGCTTCAATATTGCAATCAAATGTATAAATATGAGTATCTAAAATATACTTAGAAACTAAATATATACAGGTATGTAAGTCAACAAAAAAAATGTATATACAAAAATATATATATAAAAAATACAAATAAAATACAATTAATTAAAAATACAAAAAATAATAAAAAATTGGAAATTGAAATTAAAAAATTAAGTCCACCCTGTACACATAACACTCGCACATACAAAGTGACCCTCTCTTTCTCTCTTTGTCTTTCTCTCTTTCGCTCTATCTACCTCTTTCCATCTGTCTCTCACTTTTTCTCTCTCTCTCTCTCTCTCTCTTTACATATGGATAGTTTTTTATTTTCTACATTAAAACTAACTAATTTACGCATGTATGGTAAATGTAAATTGCCAACGTGGCCACCAGGGGGCGCTCTTTCCCCATACATATTATTTTGTCCGTTGGTTTTGGCTGTACATGTTTTGAATCAAATACTTCACACATCAAAAAGCGTGTATGGTGTAAAACAGATAGACGCAAATCCAAAGGTTTCTGGTTACAATAGAAAAAGCTATTATTTTGTATAAATCATTTGCATATTGTGTGTGTGTGTGTGTGTGTGTGTGTGTGTGTGTGTTTAGACCCCACTTCTATACCTCCGAATGCCCCCCCTCACACACACACACGCGCGTGCGTGCGTGCGTGTGGTCTAAACACAGGTGGTTAAAGTATGTCTGAAAGCAGAGGCGAGGGGCAGATTAGAAAAGAATGTACATTAAAAAATGGCAGATCAAATGAAAAAGTATGGACGTGAAGAATTGAATGGTCATGAAAAAAAAAATGCAGGAGCTGGTGAGAGAGAGGGAGAGGGTGAAAGGCAGAGAGAGAGAGACAGATATACGGAGAGAGAGAGAGAGAGAGAGAGAGAGAGAGAAGGGTTTTTTTTTCTGTCATCCTGCAGAAAGACCTGGGCTGAACAGAAGTGCAGGAGTGCAGAGTAATCCTGGTAAGATGTCTTTTTTCCCCCCCATCAGTTAAGGGAATAGAAAGTAATGTGTTGGACTATAATGACTTCCTTGGTGAGATGCTGAGTGGCAACTCTATGTAATCGAACCCTCAAGTTCCTCTGTAATGGAAACAGCTATCTCTGTATAACTCAATGAGCCACATTGTTCCTGCTTGCGTGATTCGGACTGATAGGTCAAATGGTGGACTCTTGTCTAGACTAATGATAGCTGATCCTATTTCCAACCGTCCAACCTATGTCCAACTTTCACCTAAAAGCATATTGAAAAAAGATATAAGATATAGAAGTATGCTACTTCAAGTCCTAAAGACAAATGCCTTTCAGTTTCCTTCACAGGTGACAAACAGCTGGATATAAACAACGACTCCATGTAGAATATAACTTTGTGCAGAAGACCACGAGACTGTATTCCTGCAGCTGCCGAGGAGGACTTGGTTTAAACCATGAACCTGGGCTTAACCTTCCACTTAGTACTGCTACTGAGTCTTCAGACAGGTACCGTCCTGGTAAGTAGTGCCATGTACCATGTACGTTCACTACAACTTGTGATCCATGTGACTGTTGTTAATGCTTTGACTACAATACTCTAAATAGTGATGGAAGAATTGGCGAAAATGTGGTTTCACCTCAAGTTATTACCTTTGAGACACCTAAATAATGTGCTCTGACAGTGGATGGAATAACCTTATGTGTTCAATTATTATTCCTTATGTCAAAAATGTGCTATTTGAGTGGAAGGCTTCAGTATTGTGGGTTAGAGAGGCGCCTGTTTCTAATCTGCTCTGGGATTCATTTTACCACAGATGTGAGTCTGGCGTCAACTTGAAAGGTCCACAATATGTTTTAAAATTGTTGAGATGTTTGCAGAAAGGGAACATACCATTCCTGTCTCTTTTTTCCATGTTGTGCTTCCACATAGGTTTTTGTTTTTTCACAGAGGAGAGGAGAGTATTGTTTTGTCATATAGATCTGGGGTCACTTTGGAAAATGTAAAACATTTCACGTGTGTAAACATCCCGAGCAATGACGCACACTCAGTTATTGGAGCAGGCAGGCTCTTATTGGTTCCTTACAGATATGTTCAAGATGACACATTTTGCACTATACTACACTTTTTCACTGAACATGTGTGTAACATACAGTAAGCATGTAAGTAAGAAAAATTAGAAAATGGAATTGTATGATGATGCATTTGCTTTGTATTTGATTTGTTTTGTTATTTCATTATGAATTCAGCCTTTATTTCTGAGCTACTGAGGAACATATTGTATATATACAACAGTTTACAAGCCTCTACCGCTTCCGGTAAACAACAAAACATCCAACATTTGGACTATAAACTGAGATTTCACATCAATTCCAACTACAACATTGAATGTGTGTGTGTGTGTGTGTGTGTGTGTGTGTGCATGTGTGTGTGTGTGTGTGTGTTGTGGTGTGGTGTGTGTGTGTGTGTGTGTGTGTGTGTGTGTGTGTGTGTGTGTGTGTGTGTGTGTGTGTGTGTGTGTGTGTGTGTGTGTGTCAGGGAGGTAGAGCTCAGCGTAGGCAGAGACAGGCAGAGGACAGCCTGAAACCGTACCTTGGCAGAGTGGACCCAGGTAAACTCTCCTGTATTACATGAAACCTTTAGATGTACAGATACAGTCATCCACATCCAAACACATCTGTGTTGATGCATGGCTCTTTGTTAGGCTTTGTTAGCCTGCAGTAAAAAACTGTATTTGTGATCCCTCCCCCTTGATAGATACAGTGTAAGTACAGTAGTATTGTGTTCTTCTTCTTCTTCTTGTTCTTATTGTTATTATTATTATTATTACTAATAATAATAATAAGATAATTCAGAGGGTAGTCAGCTATTGATTGCCCCGTGGGAATATACAGTATGTTTCCATTTGATTGTGCCTGCCTCTGTATGAACCAATTTAGATTTCTGACCGCTGCCGGCTAATTTCGGACCAATCAGGGCAGAATCAGGGCAGAAGAATCCAGAATCCAGTGTGCCTGTCAATCAAAGGTGGGCGGGAGGGAAGTAGAGAGAGGATGGGAGTTTTTTTGTAGTTTTCGTTTCGAATCGTGGGTCTTTTCTGCTCTCTTTACATCTCCCAAATGTTCCACCATCACCAGTTGAAGTGATACAGCTCAATTTGTGCCAACATATCTGCAAACACGTAGGGCAACTCTGAGAGATATAAGGAACAGACTGATGGTGTGTTTCAGAGAAGCTGTGTGAGTTACTGAAGTGCCACAGCCCCACGGGCTCACTGGTGTCAGGTGGTCCCCAATAATGGAGCCCTCGTCCCCAAGTGTGTGTGCCCTCTCTCCTGCCCCGGTAAAGCCACACACAAAAATAACGACACTATTACTTTTATTCATGAATTATATAATTATTATCATATCTATCGATCATCATCATGCATCATCACATCATTATATAAATAATTTAAGTTTTAATTAAGTTCTACTATCATCATTTGTAATCTTGCATTTTATGTGTGTTGGATTCTGGTAACCATGACTGTAGTTTTCGTTTTTGAATTGAGAAGCAAACGTGTTTCTGTAACACCGTCCATACTAACCACGGCACCTTGGGTACTTGCGCTGTCATTCAGACAGAGGGCGCCAGTGTGGCAGCGTTTTGGGCAGGACGTCTGGGAAAGGAGTGTCTTCCTCATACAGAAGCCTGCAGAAAGAGACGTCCCGCGCTGGACTGGGCCCACAAAAGGACCCTGTCCTTCAGTAAAAAAAATACACAAAAAACAAAAATGTATCCATCCAATCATCATACACACACACGCACACACACACACACACACACACACTAACCAGAGCCAATGATGGTTTGCATAATAAGTCTCTGTGTATCAGTTCCCAAGGGTGAGTGCTCAGAGGAGGAGTTCGGCCAGTTCCCGTACCGCGTGCTGGACTGGTTTCTGCTGCTCAGCCGCATGGGAGAGTCGTACGCGCCCGCCGCCGCGCCACCGCAGAACTGCGTTAGCCACGAGCACAGATTACAGCTCGCACAGGTGGAGGATGTCACGCAAAACAACAAACAAACAAAGCAAGCGGGTCACTGCGGTGACGTGTGCGTTACTCGAGAGGCCGTTCTGTAACGCCACAAGTAACTGAACACGAGTCACACAGACGGAGGCCTATATGATAGTTCATGTGTAGGCCTATCTGTTATGGAAGTTATTGTGACACCAAACCACACTGAGGTGAGGTGGTGGTGGGCGGGGGGGGGGGGGGGGGGGTCGACACAGGACACCCACACCGATGTCGTGTAGGTACAAACGTGTATATATATGTCCTATTGATTTTGAAAGTAAAGAAAGTCGATATGAATAAGTTAACGTGACAAATTGCTTCCCCCCACTGGTGGCGTGCCTGCTTGAAGAATGCGGTGAGAGGCTTTCAAGAGATTTCTGTATCAACGGGATGTGGTCAATAATCACTAAATTATTCAATAAGAAGGTGAACGGACGGGTAACTTAACACTCCGTTAAACAACCCGACCCCGTTCCCTTAAACCATACAATAAGCATGATGTAGCTTTATAAATTATGCTATCACGTTCCACGTGTGGAAAATTATGAAGGCAGACAAATAGAAAAAAGGGAATGCTTGCATATTATTCTTTGTACCTAGCATCTCTCTCTCTCTTTCGGTCTCTGTCTCTCTCTCTTTCTGTCTCTGTATCTGTCGCTGTCTCTCTCTCTGGTCTCTCTCCCTCTGTCTCCCTGTCTGTCTTTCTCTGTCTCTCTTTACAGAGGAGGTTCCACCTGTTGGACAGGAAC
>PIJE02000577.1:84253-91753 GCA_002895965.2 Coryphaenoides rupestris | reverse complement strand
CCCATTACCGCAAGACCACCGTCCTACACCTCCACCACCACCACCTCCCCACTCCCACCCCCACCCCCTCCACCACCATCCAGCCTCTGATGGACGTGGTTATAGCTTCCCCGCTCTATCCTGACACCACTTTAACCTCCACACGCACACACACACACACACACACACATGCCACCACACACACACACACACATGCATGCCACACACACATGCATGCCACACGCACACATACCAGGCATTCCACGCATACACGCATATACATGCCATGCAGAACACACACATACACTCACACACACCATGTGCATGCCACACACACACAAACACACATGCATGCATGCCAACACACACACACCCATGCACGCCACACACACACAGCCCATGCACACACCCAGGCATGCACACATGTATACACACATGCAGTACACTATTTTGTCACAACCTTGGCGTCATTATTTATGTCAGCGTTCTCTCCGGCTGCCCTCTAACCAGCCCGCCCCATGCGGACGGCTCAAACACAGATATCGGTGCCACCCACTCACTTACCTCTATAACCTTTTTACAACCCTCCCCCATCCACACACACACACACACACACACACACACACACACAAACACACACACGCATGCACAAAACCTCCTCCTGGTTAATGATTGGTGATCCGATCTGTGATGGTGTGCTCAGTCGCATCCCTATCTCTCTCATACACACACACACACACACACACACACACACACACAGAGAGAGAGAACCTGTCACATGCACACGTTGTGAGCTTATTTGATTATTACGTGTGAGAAAAACTTCAGGTTGCTGTGCCAACACAGTGATCAGAAGAGCTTCCCCTCACACACCCCCCACCCGAATGTAGTTGGGGTGTTACATCTGCGAACAACCCCTTACGTATTCAAAAATAAAGCACGACTTGAAGCGTAGAATTCACTGGAACGCGCCGCCAAAAATAGACCATTAGACGTCGAAGGGAGAAAACCCAATTGAGTCTTTGAAAAAGCGGCAGGATGGCGGGTTGTTTGTTTCATTTCTCTCCGAGCGTGTGTGTCAAGCTGTGCGCTACAGCTCCCAGAGTAATATAGCATGTGTGCAATTACTTTTTTAACCCCCCCCCCCCCCCCCCCCCCCCCACCCTCCCCACACCCCCTCCCCCGCATGAATAATTCTGTTCCTGACTAGTGAGCAATTTTCTTGGCATTAATGAATTACAGCACTGGACCGCGTCTTAAACGTGCCCTCCGCTGGAGATGGAAAGTCCGCCCGCGCATCGTACCGCGGCGGGGGATATGTTGATTAGACGTACTTGACTTTCCCTCTGCCCTTTCTAAGACCCCCGGTGGGGCGGACGAGAGACTTAACCGGGCTAGGATAAAGAGCGGAGAGAGAGAGAGAGAGTGGGAGATGGAACTCGGGGCGTGTCGTGGTGCGTCAGTGTGGCCGGCGCTGGTCTGTGGCGTGCGGGTGGCCCCCGGTGACGCCACCCGCCGGCGGCCCGCCTGGCCCCCGGGAACGAGGTTGCCGGCCTTGAGGCCCTCCGTGGGTCTGGAGGAGGGGAGGGTCAACCAGCGTGGGCCCTGCCCAAGGGACGCACCCGTGGAGGTAAGAGACGGAACCACAACACATGACCAGAGAGAGATATAAAAATAAATGTGGCATTAAAGTGTAAATCAACACTCAGATAATTATATTTTTTCATTATAATTCTCATAAAAAAACTAAATTCATAAATGAAGACATTGTAAAGGACTAACGGCATACTAGTCTAAGACATAATGGCAAGAAAAGACATTGTATATGAAAGTTAGAAAGTCAAACTGATAAGCCAGGTAGTAATGAACAATTAGTGTTTTTCTTACTTCTTCTTTAATGTTTTTGCGGTAATTAGTTTGTATTTATTGCATACTGCATCTTCCTTTCTGTCATACTAATCACGTTTAATTCTAAATACGGGCTTCACTGCAAACAGAGAATGGCACCAGCCAGTCTGTTCCATCTGCGCGGTCTGCAGAAGGAAACTCTGTAAATAATGAGCGACAAGTTGCCCTTGAAGAATGAACACGGCAAACGCAATCTGGTTTTTAGACAGACAGCCATCTGCACAAACAAATTGCGTAAAAAAGTTCCGGGACAGATAAAGAAGTAACAATGAGGCAAATCACCATTTTGCCCTTCAAATGTTCATCCAATTAACATGGTGTCCACGTAGTCTTATATCTGCTGGCAGAATTATCGACCAGAAACTGCTCCTGGTTTTTGTTATGTGGTGTGTAATATCATTGCACAGTCAACGTGCAATGATGTTGGTCTGTGGATGTTGGGTGTTGGATTACATGCCAATTTGAACTGGAAGGGGAAATGGATGCCCCTGTGCGCTAATCTCCTGGTTAGCCTGCACTCTATGCTTTATAACCACAGTTCTCTCACCTGATGAGACTCATGAGATGTGGAGGGTCTAAAAGTAAAAGAGGCAGTGGCACACCTAATGAATACATAGGCTACCACCAGTTTACAGTTTCGGCAATTGCAACTCCTCATACCATATGCCCATATTTAACAAATTCAGAGTCCTCACAAATCAAGACTTTGTCTGGATGGCAACAAAGCTCAAATTTGTGTGGAATGGGTAGTGTTTCACTTCCTTTCACTTAAAATCTATTCACATTTCCTGGGTGCGGTGTCCTTGGCTGAAAAACAACCTTGTCTCATAAATCATAACAAAATCAGCCTTACATCTAAAGTCTGTGGTATTATCAAACTTCTGGATCCGAGATTGTTTGAAAGAAAGAAAGCTTTGCAAGAATCAGATTTCATTTCAAGCCAACAGATAAGTAGGAAGGATTTTCTAGCGGCTGCGTGTTCAAATTCCCTGCCAAAAAGGTTCTGGGTTAGATCCAAAATGCCTGGGTAAGACAAAACCTGTAGGCATCCATGAGTGAGAGAGCCCCTAACTAACCGCCTACCGTGCTCCTTAATACCGATACGATTCCAGAGTGGTAAAGAGAGGGAGAGAAAAGCAGAAAGACAGCTAGATTTTTAAAACTTAAACAACAGCTAAAACATTTCCCCTTTCTCCCCTCCCTCCTCCTCCCTCTGTTTCCCCCGCCATTGAAAGTGTTGCAAATTTCACCCACCCTGGTGGATGACAGGAAGATGGATTCTCTGAACCAATCCCTCAACCTCTGAACCATTAGCCATTGATTGGTCCAAAAGTTGTGGGGCCAGACCACTGAAAATATTGTCACATCGCATTTCGCTCACAAAATAGCCTTGAAAAAAACGGATGGCCGGGCCCATGCGAACAAATTGAACACTCAAACAATATGCTCTTAAATCTTACCTACCAGTCACCTTTAATTGACCTGTATGTGAAAAATCCCTCTCAGGCCGCTTGGGGAAAAGCCATTCTGATAATATGACTTTAACACCGCAGATAACCATCAGAAGCATCAGCAAAAAATCAGTCTGTGCAGGGCTTACATTCAGTCCTCTACCTTTGGGGCATGTGGAGGTGACTTGCAAACTCACAGGGACTCTTCTTCCATGTAAACCCCCTGTGGTTCTTTCGGCCTCTACTTCACGCTGAAGAAGAAGGCGGTGAATGATGTCCGTCACGGTCAGCCCCTGCGATGTGCCCCTGAAATGGAGGCCTGGTTGGCCCGGCACATCCAAGGACAAGCCCCTCAAGAGTATGCAATGTGAGCGAGCCTACACACACAACACACCACACCACACACAGATGCACAGATGGACCCGCACGTGACATGCACACACACATGCACAGTTACATGACACAGGTGCTCACACACACACAACATGCGCACATACACGCACAACACACACACATGCACAAGGACACCACATGCATGCACATATGCATTTGTGTCCTTGCACGCATGTGTGTGGGTGCACATAGCACAACACCACACACGCACACACACACACACACACAGTAACATAACATAAAAAAACAACAGCACTGTAACATAAGTTAACACATAAGTAACACAACTTAATTACATAAGCAACATAACATAACACTAAACAAATTAAAATGGAACTAAATAAAAGAGCGTGAATGAATGTGTGAAGTGTGGAATGAACTCTTGAACTTTATATTTAATTGCAGGGGTATTAAAAAGTACATTTATTTGCCAGGAATGTAGTGGTGCAAAGTGCAACAACGTCATTTATATCAATTGACTCGTTATCGAGTGTAGTTCTAGAATGAAGTCATTCATGGACGAAATAAAGAATATGAGCCAGCTGCATTCAACTATCATATTTGACTCTCTGTCTGCTTGAGATATTGACAGAAGCGACAGGAATAGATTGACTGAATTTGATGCTATCAAGTATATATATTCATATAATATATAATGTGCTCTTCTCATGCACTTTCTCTCTCCACAGTTTCACACACCTCTCTGTCCAGATAACACACACACACACACACACACACGCACCAACCTCATATTTCAGTCTCCTGATTCTGTAGCCACAAAGGGATTCTACGCATCAGAAATTAAGGAATAATTCAAAAGTTAATATAATAATAAACACAATGAATATAATAAAATAGCAGGTTAGGAATAGTTTAAAAAGGTTAAAGTTAAGAAATAGTAAAATGGGTTCAAGTGTAAGGAAATGTAAATGGTTAAGTTAGCATAATAAAATGGTGGAAAGTTATGGTAATGCATGTCAAAGTGAATATTTTTTCCTTAATGACTGGAAAGTTCAAAAACCGTACCAAAGCATCTTCAATCGCCACCTTTCCCTTCCTGAAGTTAAACAAAACTCTACAAAAGCAACAATTTTCTACGAAGGGTTTATAAGTGCACATTATCATTAACATTCGAAAACCATGAGCCCTCATTGCTAAGTTATGAATTATTCACTTTGATTGCAACATTTGGTCTTTTTCAAAAGAAATAATCTCCCCTTAACGGAGTTGGAATTGGGACCCTAAAAACTTCAATAAGATATCATCCTAAACCCAGACGTGAAGTCAACACTAACTTAAAATGACTGTCCTCTCCACCGCAGGGAAACACCAAAAAAGAGTGTGCCGGAAGATTTGGTGGAGGCGCCCCGGCAGCGAGGACAAGATCTACAGCTACACGGGTACGCCATGGATACCTACACGGGCCCCCGCGACACGCGCCACGCCCTCCACTCTACATCCTGAGGCTGCGCTCCAAAGAGGAGACAGAACCAGAGCCCAGGTCTACCTCCACGTGGGCCGGGGACATCCCGGGGCCTTCCCCTGCTCCCCGGCTGACCCCGCCGTGCACATCCTGGGCGTGGGCATGACCAGCCGTCCACCCTCAAGCTGGGAGCCCAGTCCCATCCCTTCTCCGGGTCCGGCAAGGGTTACGACTACTGCGTACTGGTCAACCCCCACCACAACTACCCCAGCCTGTGTGCCGCTGAGAGGCCCCCGAAAGACAAAGATGTGGAGAAACCCATAAGGCCGAGGTGGAGGGGCGGGGGTGGCTTTACGTGGCAGTTCGGCGCCGATGGCGGACGGCACAGCAGCCAGCAAGAAGCGGCAGAAGGTGATCTTCCGCCCGCACATGAGCTACCTCCGCCCTCCACCAACGACTACTTCCGACCCTGCGGTGCTGTTGCCGCGGCAACCGGAGAACGTGTGCACGGTCCTCCGAAGCTCCTGCCCCGAGATCCAGTCCTACTTTGACAGTCTTTGCGGTGGACGGCACCAACGGCAAACCAAGCGTGGCGTACACGGGCACCTTCGCCCGCACCCCGAGGAGGCCAAGCCGCCGTGGCCCGCTGCGGGAGGGGAGTCCGCTGGGTGACTTTCGGGCGAGGAGGCCGCCGCCGAAGAGCAGCTATTCAGCCTTCCGCCCGCGGGGCTGGCAACAGAACGGCCTCCTGACCCTGCAGAGCTGCGGCGCGCCCAAAGGTCAACGGTCAGGTCAAGCGTGTCGACAAGGGCCAGGTCTGAGCTCCCAGGCGCTGGGGGAGGACCTTGGTTCAGATCTGGCTTCAATGGAAGTTTCCTTCGTACCTCTCATCCACCTGGAGCGATCGCCAACCGCTAATTGCGCTGCCAAGCGCCACTGGTGGCCTGAGGGTGAAAAATGGGGGGGGGATATTGGGTGCAGACCTCGTCAGCGTACCACCGCAAATGGGTGCCCCCTCCCTGCCTCCACCCTGGCAGATCAAGTCCTTCAAGCGGCTGAGGAAGCTGCAAGCAGCATCACGCTGGCCTGGAAGGCACGAGGAGCGGAGATTGTACTGTGTCCTAACCGCCGGAATGCTCCGGGAGGGGGAAACAGGGACGGCCAGACGCAGCCCGCTGCCGCTGCGCCCTGCTGGGGCCCGAGTCCCGCTCCGAACAGCGAGCAGGTTCTTGGCAAGTACTTCCCAGGAATGCTCAACCCCCGGCGGGCCGTGACCACAGCTGTGATGGGCGGCCTGGAGCCAGGCACGGCGTACGTGTTTGATGTCTTACCTAAATTGAGACGCTGGGGGATTGCGTCAAGTATGTCCAGCAAGACCATCAGGACCAGAAAGGAGTGCTGAGTACAAGATTGCCGCCCCCCCTCAGGTGGAAGTGTAAACTGTGAGAGTGAGAAAAAGAGAAAGAGAGAAAGAGAGAAAGAAGAAGAAAGAGCAAAGGAAAGCCAAGAGAGAGAGATGAGAGAGAGAGAGAAAGAGAGAGAGAGAGAGAGAGAGAAGGGGCATCAGGCAATCAGCCATGAACCATAATCTACAAGAACTGAGGTTACATGGTGGTGACTAAACCATGGGAACTGTGAATGGAAGAGACTGTTAGCAATACTCTAATTTCCCAGCCAGGGGATTGCTACCAGGAGCTTGCCCCCCACCCCCTCCCTCGCAACCCCCAACCCTACACACACACACACACACAACACAGCACACACGCACACAGAGAATTCATTCATTTAAATCCACTCTTGTGGGTTGTATTTTCGTCCTTTTTGCTGTGATTGTAAATCATGATAATAATGTGCCAGTTGTCAAAATGCTTATTTTGTTGTGAGCACAGACGGGCAGATGAAGAAATTTTGTCGACAGACAATACATAAATGCAGAACTACACTAAAGACTGTGCCAAATATGCAACAGGAACAGATGGGGATGTAAATGGTTAAACATAAAAGGTAACGCTGTTTATCTACAGTCCTATCGTTAAGAGGGCTGCCTCGTGTACGAACGTGCAACAACAAAGAACCGAACGCAGTCTGAAGATGCTTTAAGCTAGAAGTCTGTGTGTGTATCCTTGATGCTTTTGCATGAAGCGATGAAAATGAATTGTGAGTTCTGAATTGTATTCTTGTCCTTGTCAAATGCACTTAAAAAACAGTGTGAAGTGTACCTTACAAAATAAGGCAGAGAAAATCACATATTCAGAGTGAGTGTGTATAGATAAACAGTTGTATAATATTACAGTGTAAAGTTGGAAATAAAATGTGAATAAAATCACAGTCATCTTGAAGATGACA
>PIJE02000577.1:31716-84228 GCA_002895965.2 Coryphaenoides rupestris | reverse complement strand
CATAAGAATTTTCTAAAGTATTTGTTATTAATCGTTATCGTACTAATTGTGAACTTTTCACCTTACAATGATAGCCTAAATGTGTTCTTTTTCGACAGCAATTAGAATGGGCTCACGACAGCTCTGTCCCATGAACAAAGAAAAACACCTTTAACGACTCGAGACTTGAGTCTCCAACGTTTCTCCTCAAAGAACTTCTCTGTGCATAATCAGATCAATCAGCACCAGCATCAAACATCATCAGCAAAAACAACCGTTGCAACCTAATGAGTCTAATGAGGAGGAAGCGCCACGGCTCTTCCCCTATCTGTTTCTCATGGTACTACAGCCAGTGGGAAATTGCAGATTCATTGATGATGTCATGAATTGAGAAACTGCTGTGGTTTCGCTTTGAGTGTACTGTTGGAAGACACACTTAAATACATTTCATTATGAACTGACGGATGTTATTGTCAAATATAAATAATATTATATAATAAATATGTTGATTGAGGTGCCGAAAATAGAACGTCATTAAAGGAAAACCATCAAATGAAAATAAATGAATGCACATATTGATAACTAAATGGATGATTGTTTTGCATGATGATAAAGATTAGGAAACATGTTAGTTGTAGCTTATGCATATCAGCCATGATCTCTCTCTCCCTAATAGCAAAGAGGAGATAATCTAAAACAAAAAGCCGGGAACAAGCTTAGGGCGGGAAATGCGTGATGAGGAAGGAATGGGAGAGATTAAAAAAAAAAGTAGAAGAGTGGTGTGTAGTGCACTGGAGGACATAAATGTCAGGACAAAAGGGTATGGAGAGAGAGAGAGAGAGTGTGTGAGAAATAAATACGAATGGAGATGGTAATTCAGTGTAAATGGGAGTTGAGAGTAATGGGGTTATGCATAAAAAATGGATCAGAAACGAGGAAAAGATGGAAAATGGAGAGAGGGATGATGAGGGAAGGTG
Organism: Coryphaenoides rupestris; assembly: GCA_002895965.2. NCBI lineage: Eukaryota > Metazoa > Chordata > Actinopteri > Gadiformes > Macrouridae > Coryphaenoides > Coryphaenoides rupestris. Next base: position 83,272 of record PIJE02000577.1, on the reverse strand, counting down.
TAGCAGGGGTGTCGAGTGGGGCGGGCGGTGGGAGGGGGGGGCGGGCGGTTGTCGTAGAGAGAAGGTTTGTGAGAAAGATAAAAACATGTTTTTAATGGCACAAGTCATTTTTCCTTTTATACGGCAGGAGCAGTAAACAGCGGCTCAGAACACCGTGGCGGAACATTCTCATAACGCTCACATGACCTCTGACAAGGTCGCCTAGCTGTGCTCACGGCAAAAGGGATAACTTTTGTCTGAATTTATTTTTTAAAATTCCAAAAGTTGTTATATTTGACATTTAATTGTAATTATTATGATGCTGTGTAGCTTGGTATTCCTTTTTGTCATTTAAGTTTGTGCATGTGTGTGTCTAAGTGTGTGTGTGCATCCGTGCCCGTGTCAAGTTTAAGCAGTGTGTATGTGTTTTCCGAGTGCATGTGTGATTGACTGATTGTGTGTGTCTCCAAATCAATAAGGGTGTGTGTGTGTGTGTGTGTGTGTGTGTGTGTGTGTGTGTGTGTGTGTGTGTGGCCTCGGGGTTAATCTGTGGTACCACTGCTATCTCAGGCCTAATTAGCCCACACGTTCACCCCACCTGAAGGAGGCACAAGTGGATGGAGGATGATGGATGATGAATACAAAGCGAGTCCAGATCAAGACGATGATTTAGTGGAAAAAAGAAAGAAGACAAAGAATAAAAAAAACAAAAAACACTATAAAATCCGAAAAGAAAAAACACCATCGAAGAGAGATTCGGGATTCAACAGTCGCTGATGAGCTGTAACCAGAAGTGCTTGGGCTTCAGTTACGAGCAAAAGTAAAAACATCACCCCCAGCGACTCCAGCACACAGAACCTCCATCTTCCCGATACGTCTCACACATCGGGAAGCTGTAGCATCTCACGGGGGGACGATCGCAGGACCACCGGAGGACTCAGCAATGTTGGGAGTTCCAACCTCAATAAAATCACAGGTCTGAAAGAAGGCTCAAAGGCAAAAAAAAGTGTGTGAGAGAGAAAAAAATCTAATTTTAAGCATTTTAAGAGTAGCACACCACACTAGAGATCAGACTGTATTTGGTCATGATGACGAGTAACCTGGAGACACACACACACACACAGAAACACACACACTCAGGTATAAAAACAGAAAGGTTACACACAGAAAGACACTGAAAAGCGGACACACACACACACACACAGACATACCACCACTAGACAGCCCCTCTCCCACTGTGGTCGTCTTGTTTCCCCAGGGACCGGCCCCTTTATCAGTGGAAATTAAATGAGTTGGGGTGGGGCCCACACACACACACACACACACACACACATGTACACGCCTCCCTTCCTCCTTCACACCCCCCTTTTTTGTGTGTCTTTATCCAGCCCCCCCTCTGCCCCCCATACTCCGCTAATAGATTCACTCCCATTACCGCAAGACCACCGTCCTACACCACCACCACCACCACCTCCCCACTCCACCACCCCCTCCACCACCATCCAGCCTCTGATGGACGTGGTTATAGCTTCCCCGCTCTATCCTGAACACCACTTTAACCTCCACACGCACACACACACACACACACACACACATGCATGCCACGCATACACACACACACACATGCATGCCACACACACATGCATGCCACACGCACACATACAGGCATTCCACGCATACACGCATATACATGCCATGCAGACACACACACATACATTCACACACACACACATGTGCATGCCACACACACACACACACACAAACACATGCACATGCATGCCACACACACACACACATGCATGCCACACACACACACCCATGCACACACCCAGGCATGCACACATGTATACACACATGCAGTACACTATTTTGTCACAACCTTGGCGTCATTATTTATGTCAGCGTTCTCTCCGGCTGCCCTCTAACCAGCCCGCCCCATGCGGACGGCTCAAACACAGATATCGGTGCCACCCACTCACTTACCTCTATAACCTTTTTACAACCCTCCCCCATCCACACACACACACACACACACACACACACACACACACACACACACACACAAACACACACACGCACGCACAAAACCTCCTCCTGGTTAATGATTGGTGATCCGATCTGTGATGGTGTGCTCAGTCACATCCCTATCTCTCTCATACACACACACACACACACACACACACACACACACACACACACACACACACTCTCCCAGGGGGCCCTGCCAGCACAGGAGCAGATGGGCGTCTGGTGATGATATGTTGTTAAAAATAAAGAATCCTGTTAACCCGTTGTCAGCTAGCACTCCACTCTGTCTCCATCCCTCTCTCTCTCTCTTCTCTCTATATCAATGTATCTCACTCGCGCTGACTCTCTGTCTCTGTCTCTCTCTCTCTCTCTCTCTCTCTCTCTCTCTCTTTCTTTCACTATCTATAAACCTCTCTCTGTCACTCTGTCCCCCCAAAGCACTCTCTCCTCACATCCCCTGCATTGATTACAACAACTGTCTGTGTCTATTGGAAACACGCGTTGAGACACATAATAAATACTGCAAATGTGACATAAATATATATATATATATATATATATATATATAGAGAGAGAGAGAGAGAGAGAGAGAGAGAGAGAGAGAGAGAGAGAGAGAGAGAGAGAGCACAGCTTTTACATTATAGATTGCAAGCATATATTAATTATAGATACGGGGCAGTTTTGCCTTGTTTTTGTCTTTTGTCATGCAATTATAGCAATGATCTCTCTCTCTGTCTTGCTGTATCTTTCTGTCTCTCTCTGTCTCTCTCTCTCTCTCTCTCTCTCTCACTCTCTGCCTCTCTCCCTGTCGCTCTCTATCCCTGTACAGAGTTTGTCCATTGGCTGTTTGTCAATAAATTATTAAAAAGCTAAACACAAGAGAGGGCCTGGAAGCTACTCTGGATCAAAAGAAATATTCAGGGCAGCCCTGATGGCAAAGATAGCACCAGAGAGACAGAGAGACAGAGAGAGAGAGAGAGAGAGAGAGAGAGAGAGAGGGAGAAGAGAGAGGGAGCAAGAGATGGAGAGAGGAGAGAGAGGAGGGAGGGATATGGAGAGAGAGATGGATAGAGAGATGGGAGTGATGTGTGGTGTGTGTGTGTGTGTGTGTGTGTGTGTGGTGTGTGTGTGTGTTGTGTGTGTGTGTGTGTGTGTGTGTGTGTGTGTGTGTGTGTGTGCGCGCGTCTGTGTCTTCCTTGACTGCGAGCTCCCATTTCCATAAGATATAAGATGTCTGACGAATGACCAGCCTCTTCCTCTTCTTCTTGGTCTTCCTGCGTAGCTGAGCCCACAGCAACAGATCAGCCCTAGCGTCCGTACATTCCTACTCAAACAAACACAACAAGCTGCCTGAATGATATCACAGCCCCCCTCCTCCGGGTCGCTCACTCTCTGCATGTGGTGAGGTTCTGTCCCCAAGGTCACTGTGTGTATACCCCGGTGGGGAGCAGCTGCCGTATCGGGTTCTGCCAGACCGTCAACTTTCAGGACTTCAGAGGGACCGTGGGCCAGCGTGATAGAGAGACATAAAGAGAGGAGAGGGAGGAAGCATGGAAGGAAGGAAGGAAGGAAGGAAGGAAGGAAGGGAGGAAGGAAGGAAGGATGGAAGGAAGGAAGGAAGGAAGGAGGAGGAAGGAAGGAAGGAAGGAGAAGGAAGGAAGGAAGGAAGGAAGGATGGAAGGATGGAAGGAAGGAAGGAAGGAAGGAGAAGGGAGGAAGGAAGGAAGGAAGGAAAAGGAAGGAAGGAAGGAAGGAAGGAAGGAAGGAGGAAGGGAGGAAGGAGGAAGGAAGGAAGGAAGGAAGGAAGGAAGGAAGGAAGGAAGGAAGGAAGGAAGGAAGGAAGGAAGGAAGGAAGGAAGGAAGGAAGGAAGGAGGCATGCCTTAGAAGGGGAGTCCAGCACCACCACTAGAGAGGGAACCACACTTCAAGGAAAATAGATCAATAAAAATGGGGGGGGGGGGGGGGTGCTATCTTGATATCAATCCCATCTGTAGTATTGCTCTAGTATTTACACTGCTGTACATCCATAAATGAATGAATGAATGAACAAACAAACAAAAGAATGAATGAATGAGTTTCTTTTGCCAAGATGTAATCAAACCAGATAGAGAGAGAGAGAGGAGACACACCCCCCTCCCCCCATATGAATAATTCTGTCTGAGTAGTGAGCAATGTTTCTTGGCATTAATGAATTATCAGGCCACTGGACCTCTTAACTGCCTCCGCTGGAGATGGAAGTCCCCCCACGCATCTGTACCGCGGCGGGGGATATGTTGATAGACGTACTTGACCTTTCCACTCTGCCCTTTCTAGACCCCCGGTAGCGGACGAGAGACTCTAACCGGCTGAGGAAAAGAGAGAGAGAGAGAGTGGGAGATGGAACTCCGGGGCGTGTCGTGGTGCGTCAGTGTGGCCGTGGCGCTGGTCTGTGGCGTGCGGTGGCCCCCGGTGCACGCCACCGCCGGCGGCCCCCTGGCCCCCGGGAACGAGGTGCCGCTGAGGCCCTCCGTGGGTCTGGAGGAGGGGAGGGTCACCAGCGTGGCCCTGCCCAAGGGACGCACCCGGAGGTAAGAGACGGAACCACAACACAATGACCAGAGAGAGATATAAATAAATGTGGCATTAAAGTGTAATCAACACTCAGATAATAATTTGTTTTTTAATCTGTTTTTACTCTTTGTTCATTAAATTCTCATAAAAAAACTAATTCATAATGAAACATTGTAAGGACTAACGGCATACTAGTCTAAGACATAATGGAAGAAAAGACAGTTGTATAATGAAAGTTAGAAAGTCAAACTGATTAGCCAGGTAGTAATGACACAATTAGTGTTTTTCTTCTTCTTCTTTAATGTTTGCGGTAATTAGTTGTATTTATTGCATACTGCATCTTCCTTCTGTCATCTACTAATACGTCTTAATTCTATACGGGCTTCACTGCAAACAGAGAATGGCACCAGCCAGTCTGTTCATCTGCGCGGTCGTGCAGCAGGAAACTCTGTAAATAATGAGCGACAAGTTGCCCTTGAGAATGACACGGCAACGCATCTGTTTTAGAACAGACAGCCATCTGCACAACATTGCGTAAAAAAAGTTCCGGACAGATACAGAAGTAACAATGAGCAAATCACCATTTTGCCTTCAATGTTCATCATTAACGATGGTGTCCACGTAGTCTTCAATATCTGCTGCGGAATTATAGACCAGAAACTGCTCCTGGTTTTGTTATGTGTGTGTAATATCATTGCACAGTCAACCGTGCAATGATGTTGGTCTGTGGATGTTGGGTGTTGGATTACATGACATTTGAACTGGAAGGGGAAATGGATGCCCTGCGCTAATCTCCTGGTTAGCCTGCACTCTATTGCTTATAAAACCACAGTTCTCTCACCTGCATGAGACTCCATGGATGTGCGAGGGTCTAAAAGTAAAAGAGGCAGCGGCACACTAATGAATACATAGGCTCCACCAGTTTACAGTTCGTGCAATTGCAATCTTCCATACCATATGCATATTTAACAAATCAAGAGTCTCACAAATCAGACTTTGTCTGATGGCAAACAAGCTCAAATTTGTGTGAATGGGGTGTTTCACTTTCTTTCACTTAAAATCTATTCACATTTCTGGGTGCGGCGTCTTGGCTGAAAACAACCTCGTCTCATAAATCATACAAAATCAGATTAACATCTAAAGTCTGTGGTATTATCAAACTTCTGGATCCGAGATTGTTTGAAAAAGAAAGAGAAATGCTTTGCAAGAATTCCAGATCATTTCAGCCAACAGATAAGTAGGAAGGATTTTCTAGCGGCTTGCGTGTTCAATTCCCTGCCAAAAAGGTTCTGGGTTAGATCCAAAATGCCTGGGTAGACAAACCTGTAGGCATCCATGAGTGAGAAGCCCTAACTAACCCCCTACCTGCTCCTTAAAGCTGCTGCCGATATGATTCCAGAGTGGTAAAGAGAGGGAGCAGAAAAGAGCAGAAGACAGCTAGATTTTTAAAACTAAACAACAGCTAAAACATTCCCTCTTCTCCCTCCCTCCCTCCCTCCCTCCCTCTGTTTCCCCGCCATTGAGAAGTGTTGCATTTCACCCACCTGTGATTGACAGGCAAGATGGATTCTCTGAACCAATCCCTCACCTCTGAACCATGCCTTGATTGGTCAAAAGTGTGCAGCCAACTGAAAATATTGTCACATCGCATTTCGCTCACGAATAGCTGACGGATGGCCGGGCCATTGCGGACAAATTACACTCAAACAATAGCTCTTAAATCTTACCTACAGCACCTTTAATGACCTGTATCTGAAATCCCTCTCAGGCGCTTTGGGGAAAAGCATCTGATAAATGACTTAACACCCAGATAACCATCAGAAGCATCAGCAAAAAAAAGTCTGTGCAGGCTTACATTCAGCTCACCTTGGGGCATGTGGAGGTGACTTGCAAACTCACAGGGACCTCTTCTCCATGTAAACCCCTGTGGTTCTTTAGGCTCTACTTCACGCTGAAGAAGAAGGCGGTGATGATGTCCGTCACGGTCAGCCCCTGCGATGTGCCCCTCGAATGGAGCCTGGTGGCCCGCACCATCAAGGACAAGCCCCTCAAGAGCATGCAATGTGAGCGAGCCTACACACACACACACACACACGCAGATGCACAGATGGACGCACGTGCATGCACACACACATGCACATGTACAGACACAGGTGCTCACACACACACACATGTGCACAAACACGCACACACACACATGCGACAAGGACACACATGCATTCACATATGCATTTGTGTCCTTGCACGCATGTGTGTGTGTGCACATGCACACACACACACACACACACACACACACACACACAGTAACATAACATAAAAACAACAGCACCAGTAACATAAGTAACATAAGTAACACAACTTAATTACATAAGCAACATAACATAACAACTAAACAAATTAATGGAACTAAATAAAGAGCGTGAATGAATGTGTGAAGTGTGAATGAACTCTTGAACTTTATATTATTGCAGGGGTATTAAAAAGTACATTTATTTGCAGGAATGTATGTGCAAAGTGCACCACGTCATTTATCAATTGACTCGTATCGAGTGTAGTTCTAGAATGAAGTCATTCATGGACGAAATAAAGAATATGAGCCAGCTGCCATTCACTATCATATTGACTATCTGTCTGCTTGAGATATTGACAGAGCGACAGGAATAGGATTGACTGAATGTGATGCTATCAAGTATCATATATTCATAAATATATAATGTGCTCTCTCATGCACTCTCTCTCTCACACAGTTTCACACTCTCTGTCACTAACACACACACACACACACACACACACGCACACCTCATATTTCAGTCTCCTGATTCTTGTAGCCACAAAGGGATTCTACGCATCAGAAATTTAGGATAATAAAAAGTTAATATAATAATAACACATGAATATAATAAAATAGTAGGTTAGGATAGTAAAAAGGTTAAAGTTAAGATAGTAAAATGGGTTCAGTGAGGATAGTAAAATGGTTAAAGTTAGCATAATAAAATGGTGAAAGTTATGGTAATGCATGTCAAATGTGAATATTTTTTCCTTATGACTGAAAGTCAAAAACCGTACCAAAGCATCTTCAATCGCCACCTTTCCTTCTGAAGTTAACAACTCTACATGAAGCAACATTTTCACGAGGTTATAAAGTGACACATTAATCATTAACATCTCGAACCCATGAGCCCTCATTGCTAGTTATGAATTATTCACTTTGATTGCCAACATTTGGTCTTTTTCAAAGAAATATCTCCACTTACGGGAGTTGGAATTGGACCCTAAAAACCTTCATAAGATATTAATCCTAACAAGACGTGAAGTCACACTTAACTATGACTGTCCTCTCACACGCAGGGAACACCAAAAAGAGTGTGCCGGAGATTTGGTGGAGGCGCCCCGGCAGCGAGGACAAAATCTACAGCTACACGGGTAACGCCATGGATACCTACACGGGCCCCCCGCACACCGCCGCCTCCATCTACATCCTGAGGCTGCGCTCCAAAGAGGAAGACACCAGAGCCCAGGTCTACCTCCACGTGGGCCCGGGGACATCCGGGGCCTTCCCCCTGCTCCCGGCTGACCCCCGCGTGCACATCCTGGGCGTGGGCATGACCAGCGTCACCCTCAGCTGGGAGCCCAGTCCCTCCCTCTCCGGGTCCGGCAAGGGTTACGACTACTGCGTCCTGGTCAACCCCCACCACAACTACCCCAGCCTGTGTGCCGCTCGAGAGGGCCCCCGAAAGGACAAAGATGTGGAGAAACCCCATAGGCGAGGTGGAGGCAGGAAGGACAAGCAGCGGAAGGAGGCTGGCTTGTGGCCACTGTCCAAGGACGGATGGCGACGGCAACAGCAGCAGCAGAAGCGGCAGAAGGTGTCCTACTCCCAGGAGACCCAGCTGGAGCTACCTCCCGCCCTCCCAGACGACTACTCCGACCTGCGGTGCGTGTGCCGCGGCGCGGAGAACGTGTGCACGGTCTCCGAGCTCCTGCCCGAGATCCAGTACTACTTTGATGTCTTTGCGGTGGACGGCACCAACGGCACCAGCGTGGCGTACACGGGCACCTTCGCCCGCACCCACGAGGAGGCCAAGCCGGCCGTGGCCCCGCTGCGGGAGGGGGAGCTCCGCTGGGTGACTTTCCGGGGCGAGGCCGCCGCCGAAGAGCAGCTATTCAGCTTCCGCCCGCGGGGCTGGCAACAGAACGGCCTCCTGACCCTGCAGAGCTGCGGCGCGCCCAAAGGTCAACGGGTCAAGGTCACCGTGTCGACGAAGGGCCAGGTGCTGAGCTCCCAGGCGCTGGGGGAGGACCTGGTTCAGATCTGGCTTCATGGAAGTTCCTCGTACCTCATCCACCTGGAGCGAGTCGCCACCGCTAATGCGCTGCCAAGCGCCACTGGTGGCCTGAGGGTGAAAATGCAGACCTCGTCAGCGTACCACCGCATGGGTGCCCCCTCCCTGCCCTCCACCCTGCAGATCAAGTCCTTCAAGCGGCTGAGGAGCTGCAGCAGCATCACGCTGGCCTGGATGGGCACGGAGGAGCGGAGCATGTACTGTGTCTACCGCCGGAAGCTCCGGGAGGGGGACAGGGACGGCCAGACGCAGCCCGCTGCCGCTGCGCCCTGCCTGGGGCCCGAGTCCCGCTCCGACAGCGAGCAGGTTCTTTGCAAGTACTTCCAGGAGCTCAACCCCCGGCGGGCCGTGACCACAGCTGTGATGGGCGGCCTGGAGCCAGGCACGGCGTACGTGTTTGATGTCTACCTAATGAGACGCTGGGGGATTCCAGTCAAGTATGTCAGCAAGACCATCAGGACCAGAAAGGAGTGCTGAGTCAAGATGCCGCCCCCTGCAGGTGGAAGTGTAAACTGTGAGAGTGAGAAAAAGAGAAAGAGAGAAAGAGCAAGAGGAAGCGAGAGAGAGAAGAGAGAGAGAGAGAGAGAGAGAGAGAGAGAGAGAGAGAGAGAGAGAGAGAGAGGGGCATCAGTGCATCAGCCATGAACCATAATCTACAGACTGATGGTTTAACATGGTGGTGACTAAACCATGGGACTGTGATGGAGAGACTGTTAGCATACTCTAATTCTCCCCATGCCAGGGGATTGGCTAAGGAGCTGCCCCCACCCCCTCCCTCGCAACCCCCCACCCCTACACACACACACACACACACACACACACACACGCACACCAGCAGAATTCATTCAATTTAATATTCCAACTCTTGTGGGTTGTTTTTCGTCCTTTTTGCTGTGATTGTAAATCATGATAATAATGTGCCAGTTGTCAAAATGCTTATTTTGTTTGTGAGCACAACGGGCAGATGAAGATTTTGTCGACAGACAATAATAAATGCAGAAACTACAATAAAGGACTGTGCCAAATATGCAACAGGAACAGATGGGGATGTAATTGGTTAAACATCAAAGGTACGCTGTATCTACAGTCTATCGTTAGAGCTGCCTCGTGTACGACGTGCAACAACAAAGACCAACGCAGTCTGAAGATGCTTAGCTCAGAGTCTGTGTGTGTATCCTTATGCTTTTGCATGAAGCGGTGAAAATGACATTGTGAGTTCTGATGTATTCTTGTCCTTGTCAAATGCACTAATAAACAGTGTGAAAGTGTACCTTACAAAATAAGGCAGAGAAATCACATCATTCAGAGTGAGTGTGTATAATAAACAGTGTATAATATTACACTGTAGTGGAAATAAAATGTGAATAAAATCACAGTCATCTTGAAGATGACAATACAAGTAGGTTGCATTTCATCTCATGTGTACATGTCGAAATATAAATAAAATGAAGTAGGTAGTTATTGACATTAGAATTTCTTGAAAAAGATCAATCAAATATTATTGAGAATTCATTTAAAACATTAAATAAGTTGTTTCCATTCTTGTAATAATATATAGTATTATTATATTTATTTTCAATGACGCGGAGATCAATGACCAATCGTAGCGCTCGCTTGTCATGACGTAGGCACGTCACTTTACGTCATGACGCATCTCAGCGCGCCAAATGCGTCTGAACACAACAGACGCAACAGGATCTCCCGCCACCGGCTGCGTTTAGTCTCAATATTTGGATTAAGACGCCGTTTTGAGGCGCATGTAAGAATATTAATTATTAGTCAGTTTACGGGGTCGACGGTTAGCCGGAGCGGAACCATGGGTCTGCTTGAGAAATGCGAAGAGTTGTTCCAGACCTCCAACCTCTACGACCTGCTCGGGGTCCCCAAGGCGGCCACGGAGGCTCAGATCCGCCGCAGCTACTACAAGGTGTCCCTGCTGGTCCACCCGGACCGCGCTCCCGACGACCCGCTGGCCACGGAGAAATTCCAGGTAAAGAAATACAAAATCTATCTCTGGCTCATTCAGACAAACATTCAGCTAGCAAGACAGATAGTAAGACAGATATTATCAATATCATGTGCTATATAATTATTAGTATTATTATTATTATTATTATTATTATTATTATCATGTTACCTCTAAATATTACAATATTATCCTTGCAGTATTACCATGCTACATTACCTTTCATCATTATGGGCAAAATTCTTAATATTCTTTATATCATGTGCAATACTTCCTCTTATTATTATTATTGTCCTTTTATTCCACTTAAATTATTACCAAATTGTTTTTGCTGACTTAATATCTTTTCTTACCTATATTTTTATACTTCTCTAGACTTAATGTAAATGTGTAAATCTGTCATATTATTTTTTATTATTCTACTGTTTATTTCTCTATTGTCTTATTCGATTGCTATGGAATCTGGCACAAGAATTTCGTTTGGGATCAATGAAGTTCCATCTTATCTTATGTTAAGCGGTGCAGTTGTGTCTTTTCATTGCAGGTCCTGGGGAAGCTGTACGCGGTGCTCAGTGACGCCGAGCAGAGGGCTGTGTATGATGAGCAAGGTGTGGTGGACGAGGAGTCCGACACGCTGCGCCAGGACAGGAGCTGGGAGGACTACTGGAGGGTGCTGTTCCCCACGGTATCCCTCTAGCTATAGATTTAAGAATGACTCATCAATCACCTTTCCTTCGTCACAATAAATCACATTTCATGGTGATAACATCTACACACCTTCAGTGCTACCACTCAAAAGTTGATCACAACATTGATGTTTTAATTGTTTTACCAATATGTAGTTTTAGTGTGATAATGGTGTGCACACTCAATCAACACTTATTATCCAACTATAATGGACATGCATGTGAATAATTGTGTTGTGTTGTTTGTTTCCTCCCCATCTCTCCTGCCGCTGCTGCCGCATGGTTAAGATCACGTTGAAAGACATTCTGGACTTTGAGAAGAAGTACAAGGGCTCGGCGGAGGAGCGCGAGGACCTGCTGCAGCTGTACGCCAAGCACGAGGGAGACATGAACCTCATCATCGTGTCGGCCATGTGCAGCACGGTGGAGGACGAGCCCCGGCTGTGCGACATCATCCGCGGCGCCATCAAGGCGGACGAGGTGCCGGCGTTCCCGGCCTTCACCAAGGAGAGCGACAAGAAGAAGAAGGCCCGCAGGAAGAGGGTGAGGCTGGCTGGCTGGCATCAGACATCAGGAGGAGTGGGAGTGTCCACCAAGATGGATACTGGATAGATCAGCCTACCAGTTGCTACAGTCCACTGGGTCGGCCACACCCCCTAGGATAGGGCTGAACAATAATGGAATATTGTTAGAAGTGCTTTTTTCCAAATCACATGAGCTGACATTTTGGCCTTTCTCCAGATGTTAAGAAAACATGTTTGTTTGGTACAGACCCCAACAAATGTCACATCATGATAGTTTTTTCAGTCAAAATGAAACTTGTGATGCATAAATGATCATTCCCACTAACGTTGAATCGTATCTCAATCTCTAAAAAAATTATCACAATATGCACTATGAAACCCACTACATCACTTTCACTTTTTTACAGTTGATTGTGCAAAGGGCAGCGGTGGCGGCCTGCCTGCATGTACACACATTCTAAAGCTGAAGCACTGCTCTGTCCGATGGTGTTATTGATTCTATTCTTATCTTCTAGGCTGATAAAGAGAGGAAGGAAGCGGAGGAGATGCAGAAAGAGCTGGGGCTGGGGGATGAGGAAGACGGCCTCGCCATGATGATAAAGGTACATGCACACACACACACACACACACACACACACACACACACACACACACACACGACCAAGAGAGCAAAAGACGTACCAACACTTTTTTTGTCCTACTTTTACAGCAAAGAAAGCAGTCCAGAGAACAGAACTTCAACAGCTTCCTGTCGGACCTGGAGGCCAAATACTCCACAAAAGGAGGCAAATCTCGGAAAGGAAAGAAGTGAAGGCCATATCTGTATATCTTTAGTTATGTTGTGTAAAGATTGAATGAATCTTGAGTTTATTGTTCTAAACAGAGAAAATAAGTACTTTTACTTGCCTTTTAATGTATAAATATGTTACTGCCTGTTTGTATTGTCAATATGTGTCCCTTTAATTGTGCTCGTTGCCACGACATCCCAAATAAAACTTGTATTCATAGAAATATGTAGTTATTATTCATTTTGTTGTATAATTGCCATTCAGTAGTAATTTGCTTTTCAAGATTCATGAACTTTAATCGTCACATACAGCATATGCAGTGAAATAAAAAAAAAGTGACCTCTGCCCATTGTAAAATAATATTACATTTTATTCATATGTCGCTTCAGAAGGTACTCGGACAAACTTCACATGATGAAAAACAGCAACACACAGTAAATGCAATAAAAATATAAAAAACAATTGTGTAAAACAGTATAAAAAAACTATTAGATTAATTTAATTACAGCTAGTTAATTACAACAATGAATGGGGGGGGGGGGGTCAGATTAAAAGCAGATCTAAATCTAGGTGAGTTTTGAGTGCAGCACACACACACACACAGTTTCCCGTGAGCACGCCCCCTACTGGCCTCACCTGTCATTAACCCCCTCATCTGCTGGTCTCTCCATTCAGACTATTGTGACAGACAGGTTTCACCGTTCAATAAGCATTTTCAAAGCTGTAAACAATGACAACCTCTCTTACATCCGACCCAGTTATGTTCATAGTGGCTCCTGGGACAGAACTCTACCCGAATCCGCCCAACTTATAAGAAAACACTATGAAACTAGCTCTGTTCAACACCCGGTCACTAAACAACAAAAGTCTCATCCTCAATTCATGTATTACTGACAATAAGCTTGATATTCTCTGTCTCACTGAAACGTGGCAAAAGCCCCTGGAATGCTTCACACTCAACCAAACCCCCAATGGATATCATTATTTAGACAAACCAAAATTAAACTCATGGTCATTGCAACTATCTTCACTCCTCCCTCTCCTTCTCAGCTGCTGAAACACTCATCCACACCTTCATCACCTCACGACTCGACTACTGGAGTAGCATCCTCTACGGCACATCCACCAAAAACCTCAACAAATTACAATACAGCCAAAACTACCACTCCCGCATCAGAGATCACATCACCCCAGTCCTTCAAAACCTTCACTGTCTGCCCATCCAGCAAATAATTCAAAATTCTCCTCATCAGCTACAAAGCCCTCCACAACCTAGCCCCCCTCCTAACCTCACTGACCTCCTGCTCCAACACACTCCCACCCGCAACCTCAGATCTGCAGACACCGACCTGCTCACCTCTCTCACCCGGTCCAAGCACCGGACCTGGGGGGACAGGGCCTTCTCCATCGCTGCCCCATCCCCTCTGGAACTCAGCTCAGACACTCGCCTCCTTCAAAACTGCACTCAAAACCCACCTAGATTACCCATTAGAAAAAGCAGACCCATTTAGATCTGCTTTTAATCTGTAACCCCCGCCCCCCCCATCCATTGTTGTAATTCATGTAATGCAATTGTTTTATATAATGTCTTATGCAATTATTTTTAATATTTGTATTGCCTTTACTGTGTCTGTTGCTATTTTTCATCATGTGAAGTGCGTTTGAGTACCTTTTAAAGTGCTATATAAATAAAATGTATTATTATTATTATATGAACTCCCCATCAATGGAGAATGCACATATTGAGTACTTAATGTTGATTTGGCATGGACATAAAACCCGGCAGGTGTAGTGGTATTAGATATTAGATTAGATATACTGTATGTTAGATATTCATTACACCGACTTTCAAGATTTATTTTGCACACGAGACACAATGTCCACCATCGTGAATTCAGAGCATAGAAACGGATCCCAGTCTGTGTATACATTCATACACTACATACATCACATACGTCACACCTCAGTCCCCAATGGTTTTCTCAGTGTATGTACATATTTGTTACTATTTTCTTCTCCTGGATAGGTCGTGCTCACGTTGATTCTGCACATGCTTTTATCTGTGTGTAAATGGTAACAGTAAACTCCCCAAGTTCACATATTTGATGGCATATTTGCCACTCTCTGTAATCAAATGTATATGATGCTATATAGTAAAAGAGCATGTTTTCTAATAGACAGTTATATTTTTCCCCAAGGGAGTTGTGAGTAGAAGGTCTTTTAAATATACAGTACGGTACAGCCTGACACCAGTGGTTGGAGGCTAAAAAGTGTGCCATCTCCGGTCGGGATGTGCTTGTTGCCTGCATAGTCCTGGACGATGAGTCACTCAGTCACGTTACAGTCACGTCCACTACGTTTAAATAAAAGATTGACACGCAATTGTGCAACATATACGATACGATAGTGCGGAGACAAAACGTCTTGAGTTTGTGTCGATTGGTGGATAGTCTTTGGCAGCTTTTATGAGCTGAATTCGTAGAGAGACTAAGACGACAACCCTGAATAAAAAAAATAAGGTTGAAGAATGTAGGTGAATGGAGAACCCCCCTCCCCTCACCATCACCCCTCCACCCCCCAGAAAACAATTTCTGCTACTGCTGCGGAACAACAGAGTTCCAAGGGCACAGACGGTCGCTGCAAATGGTTCGCTTGGTGCTATGAAGAGGCGAGGATCTCTGTGGTGGGGTGGAGAATGGAGCGGGGAGACCCTGGAGGTGGAGGTGGAGGTGAGAGGAGGAGGAGTTAAAAGCCTGGTCTGCTGCTTCTGGAGGATGGGCCGCCACGAGGGTGGGCGCGCGGTGGGACCGACGTACTCGCCGGTACAGCTGAAAGATGAAAGAGGGAAAAACCACGGTCAACTTAACTTTACCATTGTCTGTTACAACAGTGGTTCTCAACTGGTCTAGACCCAGCAGTAATCAACATGTACTGTTGAAAACACTGAGTGAACAAAAAGCAATTGGGGCTAAACTCAATGAAATCGTAACCATTGAAATTCACACTGAAACATTCATTAATAGACCCTTTTCACAGCAGGAGTAGCTCATAAGATAAGATAAGATAAGATAAAACTAACAATAATGATGGGGCTGTGAGATTTAGGTCTGGCAGTGCACCAGTAGAGACACAACAAGACCAGTAAATATACATTGACCATGCTGGTGCTGCGGCAGACATGAATAAAACCCACCTAACGTTAAGATTACAGGGACAGGAACATTACCCTGCTACTGACGATCTGTGAAAAGGGTCTATTCATGGACATCTTCAGAGCTTTAGAAGATTCTTTCATCCAAAGAGACTTGTATTTAATTTGGGGTACTCCTTGCAGCTTGCTCAAGGGTTGTCATTTTTGGAACCCAGAACCTTTTCCGGCTGGGAGTCAAACCTTAGCACTCTCACCACTAGACTATTCTACTATAAACGCGTTTTCTGTAGACACATCCCATGCCCGACCCCGTTAAAGGGTTTTTTCTGGAAGCACATCAGTGACATAAATATCGCAATATTGAAGGCAATTTTATTCTCCACATTGAACTCTAAAACACCACGGCTTCATCAAAACTCATATATATTTCCCCCAGAATTTACATCAGTGCATTCATTAGCACAGCACTTTTTTCTGTACTGATTTGAATCCAAAGCCAGTGAATGTCTCCACTGGAAACCAAAGGCTTCTGAAGGTTTTTCCTCCAGAGCTGTTGACTGTGCTGCTGACCTGGCATGGGGGCGGCGGGGCCCGGCTCCTCTTCATCTTCAATGGGCGAGTGGCCAAGCGGATGATGGGAGAACGAGTCTAAGAAGGAGGAGCTGCTGATGCCCAGACTGATGCCCATCACGCCGATGCCAAGAGAGTCTGGGGGAAGAAAAAAAAACAACAACAACCACGAATACATGAATATATTATCAACATTATGGCGTGTTGAAATCTGAGAATATAAATTATGTATATAAAAGCGCAAATGCATAATAAACGGTTTAATAAGCCCAGTAGCTTCAGAGCAGCCTGGCACGATTGGCTCGGAGACGTCGACTCCAACAACATTCATTCAGATCACTGTAGGAGTGCTATAGAAGATTCTAAATCGAACATTCGAATGGGAACTGTTGTTATTTTTCTGCTCACCTATGCCAATGGAGGCTCTGCCTGGTCGCCCCTGGCCAATGTTGTCCAGCACCGTGAAAGACCGGCGGTACGGCGTGTCTGACTGCAAAATCACAACCAACCAATCAAACACCACCTTTATGAGCCAACACTAACACTCTTATTTTGATCAATTCATCAAATCAAGATCTAAGCAGTTCAAACCAGTTTGGGCTTTAAAGGGGCCCTATTATACCACAAGTGTAAGTGTGATGAGCTATTAAAAGTCATTTTACAAAAGTGTCATGTGACTAAAATTGTCATTGTGACATAGTGACATCACAAGTGGGATTGTCCACCCAGTTGTATGAGGACTAGATCAGTCTACCAGGCTACCCAGTGGACTATACCAACTGGTATAGAGTCCATGATGTTCAATCCATCATGCATCTGGGTGGACACTCCCACTCATGATGTCACAAGAGGATAGTCACATGACAATTTTGAAAGAGCTTGTACACGGGTAATCACACTCACACCTGGTGGTAAAATATGGGCCCTTTAAAGCGAAAAAGAAAAACACGACGCCCAAACAATCGTAATCTAATCTCCCGGATTTCCAACGTAAATGTGCTTCCACACCATCCTCCTACGTCCGGGGGGTGCTGCTGTGGTGATGGGCAAGCGCCGTCCTACCCGGTATGTGTGGGTGGTGTTGGGGCGGGAAAAGGCGTCCAACAGCAGGTGGTGGCGGTCCTTGGGGTGCGCGACGCCGGCGCCGTCCACCACGGCGCTGTGGGCGCGGCTAGACGAGCCTCTCTGCCGCTGGACAGACGAGAGACGCAGTGTTTACACAACACTCGTTAGAGGTTAGTGGATGATTTCCACAGGAGGTGTTAAAAGTGATCGGTAGATATTAAAGAACTGTAAACTGCTGGCATCAAACCCATGGCCTTTTAGCCGGGAGTCAAACACCCTAATCACTAGACTATCCTGTACCTACATGGGAAACAGTAAATGGACTGCATTTATATAGCACTTTTATCCAAAGCTCTGTACAGTTGCCTCACATCAACCATGTCAACCATGCAACATAACAACCAACACGTCAGGAGCAGTTAGGGTTAGGCGTCTTGCTCAGGGACACCTCAAAACTTCCGGGGATCGAACCAACAACCTTCTGGTTACCTCCTGAGCTACTGCCGGCCCACATCTAACTATAATTTATGTATGTATGTATGTATGTATGTATGTAATTTGATGTTGTTGACAACCATTCAACCTGCAGTAGAGAGGTATATTTTAGTACATCGATTTATATGTGTATTGCTCACCTGGATATTTTTGCTGTATATTCCATTTCATTTTAGATTTCATTACTTATTTACATAGAAATTCTATTGATAGTTCTATTTCTATTTTGTACAGTTCTATTTCTATTTTGTAGTTTTATTCTATTTTGTATTCTTTTATAATGACTGTCGGCTGTCGGGCGTTTTACACAAAAAGTTTTTCACTCACTGCTTATACTCGTGTAAATTGTGAAGTGACAATAAAATACTTGAAACTTGAACCATTCAACCTATTGACTTGACACTTGGCAGGTTTATTCCTGAGGACCCAAGGAAGTGCATTGAACATTTTGAACAGGCACATGACTCATGCTATTTAGCAACCTGTTCGTCACAATATTAGAATTCACTTTAAATAACCTATATTCTTCTTCCATGTAGAATACCGAAATGTGAGGTAAGATACAGGAATCCCATGTCCATTATTGTACCCTCACATATTGTACCCAACATGGCAATGAAGACAAGACTATGGGCTATACTGAGAGCCTTCTCTTCTCAGCTTAGTACGTTTTGGCCTGAGAGATGAAGGCTGCACCTGTGTGGTCCTGGGATGCGGTCCGGGATGACAGGCAGGCGCCGGCTCCGCTGAGTGGGAGGCCTCTGGCTCTCCTGTGACGATGGGCGGGAGAATCGTGTTCCTCCCCAGGGGCGTCAGAGGGGAGCTGAGGCGGTCGCTGGCCGTGGCTCTGTGGAGACGGCCAGTCGGGGACACAGAGGAGGACCGTGCTTACTCTGTGTTAACAACCAGGTCCTGCCCACCACCACCACCACCACCACCACACAATCAGCCAATCGCAAGAAAAGACCACACCCCTTTGGAATCCTATTGGCCAAACCGGAGAGTTGATTTGTTTCACCAACGACTCTCCCATTTCGATCCATATACAGAAAGTACAACCTCAAATAGCACCAATGACACAATGCAAACGCTGGTGCCGGCGTTGATAGCAGAGGATGATTTTTAACTCCCCCAAGTCAGCAGAAACGGGTGTTTCATTACACTGAGGGCAGGGCTAACTGTGGTTAAGGTCAAGGCCCCTTTCTCTTTCCGGCTACCTTCATTAGTCATTTAGTGGTTCTGTTCTCCGATCTGCTTGACCCAAAAGAGGGATCCTGATCCTACTCTGCAGAATGAGGGCACAACGTCTCCGTAAGCAGAGGAACGCGCTCGGATAGACGGACGGCAAACGTTGCTATCAGAAATCAAATTCCCAATGAAAGGCTTCACGGTTGGTGTTCTGGTTACCTGATGCCCGATCCACCCCCCGATACCACCAGGCACAAATCAGAAAGGTAGACAAAGTCTCTTTCTCCATCTCCAGCGAGTTCAGGTTTAACGTCTAAAGAGCTCGCGGTTCGAGGGTGGTTAGAGTTAGATAACAAACAGAAGACACCAGAGACCTATCAGGCTGGTGCTCAATCCATTATCCCACCCCCACCCTCCCACCTTCACCTAGCCTTGTGAGACCGTTCCCATCTCACAACTTCAGATTCTGTTTCTCTCTGAAGATCGGTCTGGGCCAGGTTTCAAGCTATCTGCTTGCGGCCCGAACTACAACAGCGTCCAATGAGGAACTACTGGAGCGGTGATAGACAGATGGTTCATCCAATCACATGCCAAGCACTTTTTGATAGTGCCTGCCCTTTTCCAAGCAGTTTCAAAGGCCGACTTTCCCAGATGGTTCTGTGGTGTAACAAACCATCCGGGGCGTCGGGTTACCCGTCACCTCACCAACCCTCTCACCCGAAGGAAAAAAACAACAACAACAACAACAAGATGGCGATACTTACAGCCGCGTCCCGCGTATGACCTCGTCCATGGAGCCCACGCCGCTCGACTGAGGCAGGCCGGGAGGCACCAGGGGCAGGAGGGTGCGGGGCGGCGGGTTCCGGCGCCGCGACGACTGGACGGGCGGCCGCGACAGGGACGAGAAGCTCTGTTCCAGGGGCCGGCGGGGGCGGGACCTGCTGGAGGGGACGGCGCTGGAGGGGACGGCGCTGGACGCCGGCCTGCGGGACGCCTGTCTGTCGACCCGCTCCTCTGTGGGCTCCCTGCGCGAGGATGAGAGCGTGGCCTGGGTCAACTGGTGCAACTCCACCTCCGCCTCCACCCCTCACATCGCCCAGCAGGCTTCGCTGGGTGTTCAAGCCTGGATACTGCCGTCGTGTCATGTGTAATGTGTAATGTTTCGCTTGTACTCATTTCGTTGCCACGTTTCACTGCTGCATGCCCTAGATGACAACCTGGATTTGGTTCACAATCCGTTATTGTCTAGTTGTGCTGGAAAATGTTTTGTTCTCTGCCACGAATGCAGGGAATAAGGAACATGGTAGCATGGCGTTCAACCATAGAAGTATAGATGATAATTACATTATATCATTAACCCTGTAGCCAGAATACAACTCAATTGAAGAAAAAATAAATCAGCCTGTGGTGTTTGGGTTCCTAGCGATTAGCCAATCAGTGCCCTGGGCTCTGATTGGCTTGTCACGTGTGCACTGGACCCAAGGAGGAGGAGTAACAACAACAATGGCGACCGTTATAAACAAGGTAGACGCTGCCATCGAGGCTGTTCTAAATCACTAATTACAATTTGAAAAAATTATAAAAAGTACAAATTAAATCTGACAAAGAGCTCTGCTTTAAAAGGCGTTTATTCATTGTGGTTTGTTTTTACCTTGCGCCACTCCACTGTTAAAATCCTGGCAAAGTGTCAGTATGTTGGCATGGCAACTTAAAACAATTTTCAGGCAGATGCACTGGTCTCTGGTGATTCGTTGTGGAAAATCTAATCCTCCTCCCTCACGGAAATCTTTCAGAGTGGAAGCAATGTCGGACGAAAGACGGAGATGGCGTGTAACGAACTGACAACCGTGTCTCATATCTGGCTATAAACACATAGATTCAACACACTGAGAAACATCCGGAACATTCCATTAACGGTTCACACACGGTCCTTACTGGGCGGGTTTCTCCAGGACGGCCATGTTTCTCTGCTGCAGTGGGATGCCGTGATCATGATGAGGTTGTTGAGGTTTCTGGTGGGTCGCGGTGGCGCCCACCGGGACCTTGGCCGCCTGAGGACAGCCCCCCCCCCCCCCCCCCCCCCCCCCCATGGAGACCGACAGGTTGGGTGGGAGAGGGAGAAGGAAGGATGGATCGGAGGGTTAAAGGGAGGAGATGGGGATATGGAGAAGTGAGGAAGAAAAGACGGAAATGGAAAGTGATGGATAAAACAGAGAGACAGAGATGCACAAAAGAGACATTGGTTTAGAGGGCATAATACATTTTCTTTTTGCTGGACCTACAGGTCTGTTACTTCCACATTTACCACGATTTACAACAAACATACAACGTTATTCCTCATGCAAAGCAGAACACCATCCACCGAACTAACATGCCAACAAATTGCCACAGTGAACGAAAGGTGACTAACACACAATACATTGTACAGAAAATCATTTCTACTTAAAAGCAAAGCAGGGTAGCGTTGTGTACTTTATCCACAGGCACAAGCACAGCTATTGTAGCGTCATGGTAATTGAGCCACCATCGTGAGCAGCGCACACATACTAGTATGCCGCCATGTTGGCTCTGAAGGAAAGAGTTACATACAGTTGACCGGCTGTTTCTGCTTTTTTGGATTTCCGTCTGGACCTTGTGCTTTAAGTCCCTTGATTTTGGTGTTCTTAATAGAAGGAACTAGGCCAAAGCATTAATAGAAGAAAGAAAGAAAGAAAAGAAAGAAAGAAATGGGAAAAGGAAGAAAAAGTGACAAGTTAATGAATTATTAAAAGTAGGTGGAGAAGCTGCAGGCAGATGACAGGGAAACAGCGGTTTTATAAAAGCCCCAAAGATGTCCTGCTAACTGAGAAGCATGTAATGACTACCCATGTATCCAGCCTGAGAATACAGCTTCCACAGCTAAAAAGCATGTGTATAATGGAGTCACCAACAAATGCTGAACCACGCAACCTTTACAATTACAATTTTTGCGCCAACATGAACAGATAAAAAGGACAGAACCGCCCGTAAGTCTTCAGTTCAAATGTGCAATGCCTGTCTTATACCTTTGTTTAATTTTCCCAAACCAAAGGCCGAGCAAAGAAGAATAAAAACGTATCAATCCAGTATTAAAGCATTACCATCGAATCCTAGTCAAGTGTATTCAACTAGCATTACCAGAGTCCCAGTCAAGTGTATTCAACACCGACCATGACCATAGAATCCTAATAAAGTGTATAACATTACCATAGAATCCTAGAAAGGTGTATTCAACTACTAGAATTACCATTGAATCCAAGTAAAGTGTATTCAACTGTGAACCACAACCTATTCATATATTTCACTGTTCATTTCATTGACTAGGATTATGCTATTCACAAACATAACAACATACAATATATACAATATACTTTATTATTATTATTCATTTAAATATGATCCCTATGAGATGAGAGCATCCCCAGGCCCAACCCTCCTCACACCAGCACCGTTGGTGGTTGTGGTGGGTGTGGTGTGGTGTGCCCCAGGCTTGACCTGGGGGACTGCTGCAGGACTGGGCTGTGAGCTGGGGCCACCCGCGTCTGGTCCAGCCTGGGGCAGGCAGCGTGGCAGGGCAGGGGGGCGGCCGGAAGGCATTGAAGGGAGCCCTGGGTGTCCTTGCCGGCCACCGGGGACTCAGGTTTCTTTCTCGGCATCTGAGATCAACCAACAGAGACAACTTATACGATTATCAGATCCGATTGAAACCACAAAGCCAGTTATTTAAACTTGTGTGGGTCCTCATGTGTGTCGATTCAATGATATCAGTAGCTTATTGGCCCATGGTCTACTTACTGTACGTCTATTTTGTAAAACATTCGAAGGGCCGTGATTAATTTTTCTTAAATTCACAAACTTTCACAAGGAAGCCGTGGCAACGCTGCATAAGGATTAAATAAAGGTATCAAACACACACGGTTGAGAAGGAACCACCAATGCAGCTTGCAGCATGAGAGAAGCAGATGGCAGCAGAAGGTCACGCCTCCCCCACCTGAGACGCAGCCCTCCCAGTGGCGCTGCACCAGCTCCCCCATCCAAGCCACCAGCTGCCTCCACACGTCATCGAACAGCAGGTCCACACGGCTGGCCGGCGGCAGCGGTACGGCTCGAGACCGGTGGGCAGGCAGCGCGCCGGCGGTTCCACTCCAAGCCCTCCTGCTTCCAGCTCCGGTGTCCCTTGCGAGCGGGGTGGTTAAAAGGGCTTCACGCCTGGCTAACAGCACGACCAATGAGGTCCAGCCTAACACAAGAACTAATTGAGGCCATGTTCATCTCCATCACTTTGAAAACAAATCTTTTATTCTATTGCTTTGGCTTTCCATCCACACTCTAAATGGTTTTTCCCTCAACAGAGAATGGAGATTGTATGCCCACTCCCATGTTATGTACATGGGAGTGGGCATTGGGGGGGGCCTAGTGAGGTCAGGGTTGAATGAAAACGGGGAAAATGGTGTACAAGTGTGGACGGACAATGTTCTGAAAATGGTTCAGTCAACATGAATACAATTATGGACGATTGGAAAACCTCTGACACACGAAAATACTTTTGCGTTTAACCGGCATAGTCATGGGGGGAGATTCATTCACTCACAGGTCTCTGCTGTCGAAGGCCAGGTACTCCTCCATGAGGCCCTCGGCCATAATGACTCTGGCCCCGTCGTGACCCGGGGGGCCTCCGGGGGCGTCGCGGGGGGGTCCGTCCGGCTCCTCTGCTTGGGGGGGCTTGACCAGCACCGCTCTCCTCCCCTGGACATTCAGCCTACACCCCCCACACACACACACACACACACACACCGCCCCCCACAAACAAACACTCAGATATAGACACGCTGTGTATAGAAAGAACTAGCGATTTGCCTCGGCCACACAGCACTGTATACAACCACAGATGGGGCACTAGCATTAGCTCGAGAGAGGTGTGTGCGGATCGGATCATGAGCCACTTTGGCAGTCTGATTGATTTAAAAAAAAAAATCCCCCTAGCTGACTGGCTCAGATCGTGGATCGTGGTGACAGTAGCGATGCCTATCTAGGTCACAAAAACTCAGAGCCGACCCGTGCACATCCATAATTGATGGTCTCAAGAGCAGTCCGGTGGCGAGGCACGCCAGCCAGTTCTACAGTCAGAGCCAGAGAGCCAGGGAGGACGGAGAGGCACAGCGGGGCAGAGACCCGCCGTTACCCCACATCACCCCACTGGTAGCGCAATGCCATTCAGATTAGCACTCTAACACAAATACTTCAACACGCAATACTTTAATTGCCCTTTTTGTTGCTGGGGGTAAACTTCAGTCCAAGTTCGTAGTTTTTGCCTGTGATTAGCATCACGTATTCCTGAATTATGAAATAATTGAATTATATGGCAATTTAATAGCGGTTTGAGCAGATTTTGTGTCATAATGGGTGGTGGTTTTCACGGATCAGTCTGACAAAGGCCTAGTATTGAAACGTTACCAATGTTTAATGTTAATAACCAATGTTTGTTGAGTTGTAATTGAGTGTGGGGAGATCTTTAAAAAAAAACATTTCAATCGGTACTCTGTGGGACTTGTGAAAAACTGTGCTGGTCCAGTGGTCCAGTATCCCTCTATACTATACTATACTATACTATACTAGGGTCTGGAGCGATGCTGCTGCTGCTGCTTACTCTGTGGCTGGCCTGTCCTTGTCCTGAGCCCTGGTCACGCTGTCCTTCTCCGCTGCAGGCTGGCTGCTGGAGGTGGTGGCCCGCCCCGACGTGGCGTACCACTGGAAGCCCTCGTCGCTGGGACACACCAGCTGGGTGCCCAGGATCCTAGAGGAGGAGGAACACACATGCACACACGCACATACACACACTTTTGAGTCTGAATATGGACTCACAAGCTGTGATTATTTGTTTATTATTATTATTTTACCCTGGTCTGTGTTTCTAATGAGAACCAATGCATCCAGATCTTGTTGAGTATACAGGTGTGGGAATGTCTGGGGGGGTGGGGCTACATCCTCACCTGGTCCAGTTAGAGTCTGGGGGGGGTGGGGCTGCACACCTGTGGTGTATTGGCTAATCAGTGCACCACAGGTTAAGTCAGCCACCAGCGCACACACGCACTCAGATGGTTACCATCTGCTCTGTCATTTCACTTTACTTGCACCCTTTGCAATAAACCAGACTTTCAACATCACTATGGCCTATGTCCTTGAAGGACCCCCGAACTAAGCCACTTTCCGTGGCATTGTGGCAGCAGCCCTGCAACACTGGCGCCCAATGTGGGGCCCTCTGGGAACAATCCCACAACCGGATTTGGCATGGCAAGAAGTATTCTCATTGGAGTTTTTATAGGCAACTCCGGAGAGAGCAGATATCTTTTCACTAAGTATTTGCACTTCTAAGGAAGGTCAACGAACAATGACTTCCAGGTCTGTGAATTTCTGATAGATATTGCACATTACATGCAACGTATGCAGGGTAAAAAAATATTTTTGGATCGTGTATGTTGTACATACACGATACGCGTTGTGTCTGTACATATATGTGTGTGTATGTGTACATACTCCAATATGTTGGTGTGTGTGTATGTGTAAATTAGGCATGTGTGTGTGTGTGCATTAGGTGTGTGTGTGTGTGTTTGCGTTAGGCGTGCGTGCGTGCGTCTGCCGCCCTATCTCTACCGTAGATGTGGGAATCGCGCAGCCCACTGCTGACACTCGTCCTGCAGCCCCCGGAGCTGCGGCCCCCCGGCCCCGCCCCTCCCCTCGTACAGCTCCCTGTCAATCTCCTCGAACATCTGCTGCACCTGCCGCGACGCCGCATTGTCAAACTCCTGCGGGACGAGAGAGAGAGAGAGAGAGAGAGAGAGAGAGAGAGAGAGAGAGGATAACTAAATAATGGTTCATCTAGCTGGAGACACACATGCTGTGCCATAACAAACACTGTGCCATGCAATCTGTCTATCAATTATCGGCAGCACATTGCCAAGTTTGGTTTATTTATACACAGCACAAGCCACCTGCGGACTTGTAGGGTGTGTGTGTGTGTGCGTGCGTGCGTGCGTGCGTGCGTGTGTGTGTGTGTGAATTGCGTGCATGTGTGTATTATGGACTCCCCCTAACCAAATTCTAAATATTTTCTATATTTATGTATTTTCTTTCTTTCTTTATATTTGTTTTGCAGAGGCAATGTGAGGACATGAAGATGAATAAATCATTGAGTTATATAAAGTTTTTTTTGCGGGACTGACTGGAGCTAGACAACAAAGTATAAACCAAGGAAAACAAACTCCCAGTGGGATTGGGCCTCGCCTGAATGTTCCTACCAAGCAGACAAACTAAAAGACTCCAGATAAATGGTCTAACTACATACTGTATATACCAAGACTATATACAGGTCTAAAGTTGAATAGTCACCGTCATTAAGTCATGAAGTCTCAAACATGTGACATACAGTGGAGTCATACACCTGTATGCGTACGTAGTACTCCCAGAGGAGTTGGAAAATTAAATCAGACCAAGGAAACGTCGCTCTGCTAAGTCACAACTCTTCTCTGTTTTGGCGCTGCAGCGGTGGAACGAGCTGCTGGCCGATGTCAGGACAGCAGAGTCGCTCACCAGCTTCTGCACAACACTCATATTCACTGAGACTTACTTGACTTACTTCAGAGTTCACCTGGACTCTGCATAGCCTCCCTCCTTTACTACCCCTCCTCCCTAACCCATGTCCACTTACCCTGACCAGTGTTTGGATCCCATCCCCTCTTGGATCCTTAGCATTTACTTGTATGTTTGCGCGTCCTGGCACTTCAAAATAGTTCCAAGCCATCTTGCATCCATCTTAGCCTAGCTATCTTGCTGTTTACCAGCAAAGGAGTGAACCTAGCAATTATTGAGCGCTTGAAACTTGTTCTATTCAAATCTTACTATACCAACAGCGATATATTGTTGTTTCCCTCGCTTTGCATCAAAGGACAAAAGTGTCTGCTAAATGCCCTTGAATCGTGTAAATGTAAATGATAGACATGTGAGACAAAAAGAGAAATATACTGTATATATATATAATTCTAAGATGAAAATGAATACTGGTCCAGGTCCGGTGTTGTTTCGGGGAGTGTACTTGCATCATAGCCCCAGGAGAAGACGGAGCTCCTCTCGGTAGAGATGCCCGTGCCGGTGTAGCTGTGGATGTCAGACCACGACTGATTGATGTCGCCCGTGACAACGGTGGGACAGTCAGATTGCCGGGACGCAGCAGACGTCTGTGAGCTAAAGAAATTAATAAATAAATAAATGTTTGAGTGTCGAATAACAATAAAACCTATCCACCCACAATCAACGCTGAGGATTAAAAAAATATATATCCTGTATATTTCTGAATCAATTTGGTCTGTAGAGAGGTGAACACCCTGGTTTTGTGATGTGATGGCTGAAGTGAACATTTGAAAAAGTTAAACAATACACTAAGAACCAGCCCTCATTATGTAAGTGTAAGATTTAAATAGGTAATCATTGTGTAAAGTTACATGACATCGGTCAACTCATTCAGACGAGATGACATATTCTAGGGGAACATTTCTATATTGGCAAACAACAAGCATGATAAAGTAACCAAATATTGCTAATGGAGGCAGCTTGCTAATTATTTAGTATTTCTACCACACCTGCTTGAATCTGAAGACGGCCATCCGATATGATGGTTTCATTTATTTTGCTCAGGTATCAGGTCTTGCTTATTGCCAGCCCCTGAGAATCAGTGGTCCATTCAAGAAGGTGTAACATTACTGAGTGTTCACTGCAGACACTGAAGAACTGTGTCTATGTGTGTAGCACCTACCTTTAGCGCAACTTATAATATGGTGGGCTTATTGTGTTATTCATCAGTCTGTAAAAGGCTGTATTTGACTCATAATGTATGTTTGATTCGTAAAAACTTTCCAACGGTCTGTCAACCAAACACCAAAACCAGTCCACTGGCTGCCATTGTATCTTGCTGAATGGAGCGAAGCCCACGTCCCAGTAGCCTACCTGTTGTGAGTGGAGACAGCTTCCTGGAGGTCGTGCAGGTAATGCTGAGGCGTGTGGACATCATCCACCTCCTCCGGGAGCGGGTGGTGATCAAGGCTGTTCCGTGATAAACCACGACTGGCAAACCAACACAGAGGACATTGAAAAGCGGCCATGCATTATGGGGATTTACATGAGGGCTGGGTGATATGGAAAAAATGTAATTATGGGTCATTTAACACAATAATTCTTATGAATTCAAAAACACCATGCTAACACATTACATTGAAGTACATGGAAATGTAAAGTGGTGGTATCCAGGGACGCCTCCTCCGTCTGACGGTTTTGAACCATCATATTAGATTAGGTAATCTATTCAATTATACTACGATTTCATGGCATTCAATACAATGGCATTTAAATATAAACAGCCTAATATTGAATTACTGGCCAGCACTAATGGCCTTTTTTTTTTATTGTAAACTTTCTGAACAGACTGAGTTGTTGAATGTATGGTTAACACAACACTAGATTGTGTCCCATGTACAGTAGATTGGTCTTGTTGATGTGACAAATTATGCTGCTACACTGAATTAAAACTGACAGACAGATCAATGAGGAAGGTAACGAGATGGGCAATTAATCATCCCTGAGAGGGGGAATTAAAGTCTCCCCCCCCCCCCCAGCATCTGACAGGAGCTGCACACATGTCCATGATCTCAAGTCAAGCGTCAGTCCCCCTCCTACTGACTCACACAGGCTCCAAGGCGTCATTATAACAGGCTGCTGCTGCTGCTGTACACTTGGTTTCTACTCACATCTCTAGTTTGTGCGATACGGGTCGTCGGTTGTACCGTGAGATCATCCTCCCGTCCTCCGGTCTTATTTGCATTCGACAGCCTCCTGTATCATTGCGCACACTGTCCCCCGCTTCCTCCGATCATCACCCTTAACTCCTAAAGCCATGAGACGGCTTGTCCTCCGGTAGCAGACACACGTTTGTAGAAATAACACGACGGGGCGTTCATGGTGCCGCTGTAACCTAGCGCACAGATGCAGACGTTGTGTCATGAAGCTGTAGCGGTGCGTTTCAGTTGTACTCGGAGGTCCGAATTTACGGCTTCAGAGTGCGAGGATTCAGGGGGGGGGCGGTCCCCTGAAGTCAGAAACCAAGTCGGGGAAACCTCACCAACCCAGGTGAACTGGACCCAACCTGGTCACGGTCACCTCGGTGTGGCGGTAATTGTCAGCTCCGACTCGAAGGTTGGTGAGACCGACTTGCGACGTGGATACAGGAAAGTCCGACTTCCAAGTACAACTGGAACGCACCATAGAACGTGCGCTGCCGTGGGCGAGCTGTCTATAATAACACAACATATGTGATGTAGTGTGTATACGTGTGCCTTTATAACGCAGTCCGCTTTAAAGTGACCATCCTATGCTGGCAGACGTGGGTATGTAGTCTCGGTATCAAAGTTGTTTTTTTTAGATGGCAAGCGGCACAGCCTCAAC
This sequence comes from Coryphaenoides rupestris, assembly GCA_002895965.2. Classification (NCBI taxonomy): domain Eukaryota; kingdom Metazoa; phylum Chordata; class Actinopteri; order Gadiformes; family Macrouridae; genus Coryphaenoides; species Coryphaenoides rupestris. The sequence goes on along the minus strand of PIJE02000577.1, from coordinate 53,432 downwards.
ATCAACAATAACAAGAACACCATAGATACAGAAAGTTGTGTTCCCTCCCAAAGCCTCCTGGGAAGTTGGGTTTTTGGTTACCTCTGAAACACGCCCATCGTCTGACCTATGACTACAACTCCCAGGATTCCTCGCGGACAAGGCACCGCGTACCTCAAATATAGATCCGTCTATACTACTTACATAAACGACAACTATATAATTTATATGGGTGTAAGAAAAATAAGTAATCGATTTTCTATGTTTATGTTTATTTTTAGACAGCATAATTGGCGAGGTATTTCCAATGTAGGATACATTCACGTTTGATCCGTTGTTGTAGCCGGCCGGAAAGGTTTAATGAAGGGACGAAAACAAAGTCACGTTGATAGCGCCACGCGTTGAACCGCCGACGTGACAACAATAACCGACTCTTCATGTAATCACTGAAGTCATTACATTTTATAATTCACCGATACTTATACCAAGGTAAGATGTTCGTCTCCCCCCATTAGTCCGTCAATGTCCACTACTGATCGATAACTGTATTGTGACTTTGATGTATCAGTACAACACAGCGTTACATTTGACCGTAATGTTGACCTCATGCGCTTTCAGCTGAAGGATCCTTCAACTCAACGCTGCGATGGACCCCCTGTCTAGGAAAGTGGTCCAGGAGGACGTGGTTCAGTACAAACTCTTTTTGATTCAACCCAACGACTCTGACTCTCAGAGTCACGAACAACGTCTCACGCGTTTGGTGGAAGACATTCTGGCCAAAGTTGCCCCACTTCTCATGAAATATATTTGGCAACACCAGTCATTCAACCTCAACTATCAGCCCGGGAAAGGTACCCAAGTCAACACATCACAAATGAATGAATGAATGAACCAATATGCAATTTTAGTTTGATATGACACTTTCTATGCAATTGTGATCCACCAGCCAACTTTCACACATGTAAAAAAAAAGAAAAGTGAATGTGTTTAGTAAGCTGGGGCTGATTGTCTAGATTCAGCGTGTCTGCTCAACCATGCACCCACAGAAGCTGTTCCTGCTCACATCGGAGGCACCACGCACTTTGGGGACAACGTGGACGACGAATGGTTTATCGTTTACCTCCTTCTGCGCATCACCGAGGCCTTCCCTGAGCTAGCTGCGAGGTAATATCCCCGTTAAACTTCGGACATGAATGCTGTTTGGCTCATTTTGTCTCTCATATTACAGTGGTTGAAATGGTGCAGTTGGAAAGCTTGGCGGTCAATCGTGGCGCATGTGATGCTCACGTCATGTCTGTGTCTGTGTGTGCAGAGTTGAGGACAACGACGGAGAGTTTCTTCTGATTGAAGCAGCCGATTACCTTCCCAAGTGGTTGAATCCAGAATCCAGTGAGAATCGGGTAGGGTGTCCCAAGATGGCAACAACACAATGCATTTCTTCCTTTTTTCCTGTTTGTTTTACTTTATATTGATTAAATATTAAACTAACCATTTTGGCGTCTCATCTCGGTCTCATCTCGGTCTCATCTCATCACGTAATATAATATCTCTTGGCCCCCGACCAGGTGTTCATTCACAGGGGACAGTTCCACATCCTGCCCTGCCCGTCCCGCTCCAGCACTGTCGGCATTCCCAAAGACACGGCGCCCAGTGTGCCGCAGGCTTTGGCTCTTCTCTCGTCCAGCGCCCAGGACTGCCTGGCCAACCCCAAGATCTGCTCTGTTCTGGGGAAGCGTCTGCAGGGGTGAGGGAACAACTTTAAAATTAGAATGTCAGGTCAGAACATGCATGTAGTAGGTGGCCATTGATGTGGCACGCTCTGCATTCAGGACTTGGGGTCGCAAAAAAGTGCTGTCAATATATAGCAGCTTTTCAAGTAATTACACTCAATTCACTGTGTTTGCATGTACTGTATGTGCGTGTCATTTTATATTAAGGTACCCGGAGAAGATCACCTCTAACCTCCACCGGGCTCACTGCTTCCTACCCGCGGGCATCGCCACAGTGTTGGCACAGCGGCCCGACTTGGTAGCGCCGGCGGTTTCCGCGTTCTACCTCCGCGACCCTGTGGACCTCCAGGCCTGCCGGGGGTTCAAGATCTTCCCGCCTGACACGCGCGTCCTCACCCGGGTACACTCACACACACGCACTCATGCATCTAAACAGGAAGTGGAAAAATACTTTTTTGATGACCGATGCAGACCTATGTAGTGTTAATAATCTCTGCAAATATTGCACACAATAATATTCATTGTTGAACCTTCTTTCCATCCGCGTGAATCTTTTGCAGGTTACCTTCACCCGATGCTTGTACGCCCAACTCCAGCAGCAACAGTTCACCCCAGACCGGAGAAGTGGCTTTACCATGCCAGCCCGATCCCACCCCCAGCACAAGGCATACGAGCTGGGTATGAAACTGGTGAGCTTCTATACGTTTCCTTTCACAACCATTTTATATACTTTTACTTTTCAGATATGCACACATGACTTTGTTCAAGAGGGATATGGCTAATTGAAGGTGTGGGTGTGTCTCTGTCTGTGTCATTCAAGGCTCATGGCTTTGAGATCCTATGCTCCAAGTGCAGAGCACTCTCTTCAGAGCCAGATGCTCCAGCCAGCTGTAACCCTCAGTGGAAAGGTTTCCTGGAGAACCTGAAGAGGAATGGCTACTTCAAGGCAAGTCATGCGTCACATCATGGTGACGTAGAGGCTGTTGCCAGGGCGATGACCCACGCATACACAAAGACATGCAGTCTTTTGCTTAGCAACGTGTTGCCCTGCTCTGCGTGGGTTCACGTCCACTACAGCCAGACACGAGAATAAAATGAATGCACCCGGCAAAATAAAAACCAAAAAATGTATTTCTGGTTTAACATATTGAATCAATTCAGTTCCCAGATTTGCCCGTCAGTTCATGCACATTTGTGGTTTGAAACGCTATACTGCCCCCTTGTGCCCACGTTAACATGATGTCGCAGCTCTGCAAAGATCCATGTCCTCTCTCATGAATCCCGACGTGGATCTTCTAAAGCATGCTGCAATGTACGCAGAACTGAAGTCATCTTTATCGTCATGGTTACAGGGTCACCTGGAGGGTTCTGTGCCCTATAGAGAACTGATGACATCGGCAGAGAACTTTTTCCGTCTCTCTTTCTCTCCCACACACGGGTAAGAGAACCATGTTTGTGCAGTGTGTCTGTGCATGTTTCTAGATGGTTGGTACAGGCTTATGTGTTTCACATCGCTACACATATGTCTGGATGTAACTATCTAACTGTGTGTGTGTGTGTGTGTGTGTGTGTGTGTGCGCGTGTGTGTGTGTGTGTGTGTGTGTGTGTGTGTGTGTGTGTGTGTGTCTAACTGTGTGTGTGTGTGTGTGTGTGTGTGTGTGTGTGCGCGTGCTGCAGGGGCCAGAGTGCAGGCGGAGAGGTTCTTCAGCTGCTCCAGAACTCTGCTCCTTTCAACCTGGAGGAGCTGAAGAGGCTAGAGTCCCAGCTCCCCCCCGCTGACAGTAAGTCGAAGCAGACATCTAGTTCTGTCTACTGCTTCCTCCGGGATGTACGTTCTCCCAATCGGACCAATGATGTCAGTGTGATTTTTGTTGTTTGTTGTTGTCTTTTCATGGAAACGGTTGGTGTTGCAGACAGCGTTTTTTGGGGGGGGGGTCGGTTTTCCACCACATGCTTATGAAGTATGTGGTGCTTTAATATTTTTGGAATGGATAAATGATATTCTAGGGTTTTATAGGTTCAATAAAACATGGACACAAATGTCGACTTATAAACATACCCACAATATATGAAAAAATGTCCCCCACTTTTCGCATACATTAATCGTACATCATTTTTTCTCCATTTACCCAAATATTTGCATAAGGATATGAAAACAGTCTCATTGCATCTGAACGTGTGTCCCCAGGCGACAGCTGGCTGGACATCACCACTCAGGACCTGGAGCGCATGTTGGAGGAGAGGAGCGGGGGAATCCGGGGCCTCGGCCTGCCCAAAGCCACCCAGGAAGGGGACCAGGGGAAGGGGAAGGGGCAGGAGCCAGAGGGCGAGGAGGCCGGCTACAGCCTGGTAGCCGTCACCCAGGGCATGAAGAGCTTCCTCAGCGCCATGTCTTCCCACGAGGGTGCCGAGCTGCCCTGGTGAGACAACCGATTAGATGGGGTTTATATGAATGGGTTTGAACCCCGATGTCCGCAGCCCAACCTCAGACATCCTTGAGCAAGATGCCTCGCCTGCTGCCTGCTCCTTTTTAACGGGGAACTTTGCTTCTTTTCAACTGGCTTTGTATCATTTCAATGTGGGTCGTGTATACACAAATGAACAATGTTTACCTTTCCTCCATGTTGCCTGCACCCAGATCGACCCACTACTTTTGTCCCCCAGATGATGCAAAATTGCGAATCTTACCCCAAGTCTGTCATTAAGTCAGTGCAATGACAGAGTTGGGGTAAGATTTTGTATCAGCACTGAGCTGCACCCCAGAAAAAACAGCATTGGCAACAACTGAAGGCATAATTTTTCACACTATATCCCTAATGCGGATAGATGACGATAAGCTTGAAAAACCAGCAAAGTTCCCTTTAATGGCATCTTTCTGTTGATCAATTAGTAAATCACCAAGTTGCTTTGGAGAAAAGGTCTGCTCAATACTAATAGTACATAGTCATACGGTTTCCTTTTTAGTCCTGTCACAGTACACTCGTAAAGTTGATAACAACAGAATTTTTTTTTTGTCTTCCTGGAATTCCAGGGCCCATTCAAGTGAGCCTTTTAGTTTTGATCCAGAGTCCATGGCCAGCGCAATTGACAAATTACTAGGTATGTATATTATGTACACACAACCGTACTGCAGTAGTATTTCTGCTCCAAAACCATGGGGCTTCATTTCCTTTCTATTGACTCTATTCTATTTGATATCATTGTTTACTTTTAAGGGAAGACAGACGAAGGCTTGGACTCTGACGATTTTGAGGATGATGATGAGGACAACGACGATGATGATGATGAGGACGATGGGGATGATGAAGACGTGAGAGCTGGTTTCCTCGGTTCCCGAGGGGAGAAAGAGGAAGAGACTCTGGACAGCCTTCGGAAGTACATGGACCAGATGGACCACGAGTTGATGGGCACGCATATCGGAAAGAGTTTCCATCAGAAGGTAACGGTGTCGTTGCCTCTTCTATAATGAGCACATTATTTCACTGAACTGTGTCAATTCAGTCTTTACCACAGTTCAGTACTTTTGCTTCCTCCCATACATGAGATGAACCCATCCTGGACTGAACAATCCAATAAAATCACCATTCCAATAAAAACAGGCTTGTTTAGGTGAAACCATAAAATGCAATGAGCCGCTTTTCCACCAAAATAACTTTTAGTTCCAGGAATTACTATTAAGGATCTTAAAAGTTCCTTTAGCCTGTTCCTGTCTGTGTTTCCACCGCGGTCTAAAGACCCGCGAAGATTAGGCAAATTTGTGATATAACTCAAGCCTCCCCTTCAAACTTCCAAGTTCCTGAACTTTTGAGTTTTGAGTACCAATAAAATAAGTCCCCAGAACTTAATGTAGACCCCGGTTCCTGCCAGTGGAAATTCACAAGTTCCTCCAAAGGATTCTAGTTCCGAGATGAAGGAATTGATGCGGTGGAAAAGGGGGCTCAAGACGCAATACATGTGATACGGATCTCTTCGGTTTTCTTCCGACAGAATCGTGACAAGGAGCGGCCACCCAACAGCTCAACGCAGCCCATAAAGGAGAGGCCTCACTCACATGGAGAAGAGGCAGCAGATCCAGAAAGAGGAGGAGATCCAGCCCCTGGACGTGGACCTCAACTGGTCACAACCTCCTGGAGTCCCTGAGCTCCCAGGAGGGCCTGGCAGGGCCCGCCTCCAACCTGCTGCAGAGCCTGGGCATCCCCTTGCCCCCTAACAACGACCCGTCCTAAGTGGAGGCAGTAGTGTGGTGTGTGTGGCTTTACGTGTGGAATGTAACACGCGGTTCAGCAGAGTGACGGTTTTTGTCGTGAACATTTTGTCCTCGAATCACTGTGGTTCACCTTGGGAGCCGTTTCACATTTTTGTAATGTTATGAAAACCTCCTCAATGTTTGAGGATGTCAAAATGTTGGTACAAACTGGTAATATGTATTTTTATACGGCACTTAGAATGAACACTGTTGTAAGCAAATAAAATGACGGTTTTATAAATACTGTACAGCCATTTTTATTGTATTGTATTGTACCTTCAAAGCACTAAGTCATTGGCAAGTTCAAGTCCTAGCAATTCTTTTGAAACAGATTCCTTTACATTCCTCAGTCAACTTTACCCTGAAAATGACCAAACATTCCCCCATTCTTGTTCACATTGTAAAGAATTATTTGTTCATCCAAGCACTTGACATATACAATGGACATACTATGAGGTAGATTATTTTACTTGAAGTTACATATTACCCAGGTTGTATTCCAATGCATTTTAAAGGTATGTCATTTTTCTTTTTGCGTGTGAAACCCTTCTATGCACTGGCTCCACTCATTAACCCTTGTTCATGTTCAACACCACAGCACAGAAACATACTCATTCGAATACTGCATGATTGGGGAAAAACTAGTAATATGACTACCAGTGTGTCTACTTGTGATTGTAGCATTGTAGTTACATTTATATTTAGTTATAAATTGCACTATGCATTAGCAATACTAAATACTAATTGGTTTGTAACTCATTGGTTTTTGCAAATCCAACTTGTAACGCAAACTCCCAAACAAAAAAGAACAATACTGTCTTTTTAAAGCTCTGCGGGCCGCAGGTATGATGCTGTTTTGACAGTACAACGCCGGCTCCTCACTTTAGTGACGGAAGTTCGAACAAGGAGAGGAGCGGTCCCGTCAGCTCACGTGCCGCGGAGTGGAGGCGCGGCGGCGGCCAGCGGCGAGCATCGCAGGGCGGTCAGGTCGAGCGTGAAGTGCAGCGCGCCCCCAGCAGGAGCAGGGCAGCAGTAGCTGTGGAAGAGCAGCAAACACCAGCTGCCCTCTCTACAGCGCCCAGGCCACGGGCCATGCTGGGTGGAGCAGCCCTAGCAAGCCCAGCACCACGCCTCTGGTTTGGACCGCATGGGTGTAGTAAAAGGTTCTACAGAGGAAACCAGCCCGCCTGCTGGTGCTGGTGGTGGTGGTGCTGGCGGTTGGCGGTGCTGGGCGTCCGGTGGTGGCGTTCGGCCTCCCAGAGGACGCTTGGCCAAGCCACGTGAGTGGCGAGCCCCTGCAGGGTACGAGGCTCAGAGGAGCGTAGAGATACTCCAGGGGAATCGACGCCCAACACCGCTCTCACGAGGCCCTGGCAAGGCTGAGATGTATGGTACAGGTGAGAAAAACATGTAGATAACGGCTAGCAGGTGCGAACAGAGAGTGAACTCGCAAAGTGCATTTTCTTTTACTTCTGTGTTCAAGTTGATTTAAGTCCATTTTATTTGCACTGTTACAGTCTCAAAGGGACCATTCATGCTGCAAAATCCACCAAGGCTTTCTGATACTGAAAGAAAGTAAAATCTGAATATAACTGAATATAGCTTAATCAATTAGAATGTAGTGGCCAGGTTGTCTTGAGTCCCAGCTGAAAGGTTGTGGGTTCGAACTCCAATGTCCGGAACCTATAACCTGGAGGCATCTTTGAGCAATATGCCTATCCCCTACCTGCCTCCTCATGACAGGAGTTCAGAAATATAACTTTGAGCCGCTTTGAATAAACGCGAATGACCAATAGCTAAATTACCAAATAGTAAATGGGGAAAAAAGAAATCCCCCAAAAATCTGAGCCGTACCTCTACCTGTGACCGCCAGCGACACGCCTACACTCAGCATGGCGATCAGCCCGGTGAGACGGGCCGACGGCGGCGCGGCCAGTCTCAGGGCGTGGCTCCAGCCTGCGGCCACCAGGGGCAGCAGGCGCACGGCCAGCTGGAAGAGGCCATCCCCGTCCGCGGAGCCCTTAGCCTGGGCCCACGTAGCCAGCACGGCCTGGGCGCCATCGCAGACCGCAGGCACCAGCAGCCTCTCGCCCAGGGCCCTGGAGTAACCCTCAGAGGCACCAGGCTCAGGAGGTGCAGGAGCTTGAACACGAGCAGAGACACCACTACCTGGGGGTGGGGTTTGTAGAGAGGAACTACTGTAGCGTAAGAGGTAAAGATCATGACGTTAGGCGTTCAGAAGTGACATATTATGTTATGTCATTTAATATGAATGGGATATAATGAAACAATACACTAAATGTACATTATTGTGGGTCCCTCCCGGACAAAGGGACACATGGCCACCTCCCAGCACCAGCCCTTCCGTCATGGCAGCGATGGTCGTCGGTGGGGCCCAGCAGAGGACGGGGGTGGAGGCGCAGCCACCCCCTGCAACCAGCCTGGAGCAGCCCGAGACCCAGCCATGCCTTTGCCAGGAAGGACGGCAGCCGAAGGCCCCCCATGCTCCGGGAGGGAGGGGGGATCGAGCCACTTTGCCTGGTGAGGGGTGGTCCTACCGGGGCGCTGTTCGAGGCCCTCCAACATGCTCCACGCACCGGCCCTAGCTGACCGATCCCCACCCAGCCCATCCAGACACCCCGGCAACTCCCACATCCAGAGACACCTCCGCCAGGCAAGGCAGCAGCCCCGGTCTCCAGGGTGGGGTGGCTGGGACACAGGGGAGTTGGGGGAATGTGGGAGTGTGTGTGTTTGGTGGCTGGCTTAATTTGGTCCCTCCCTGGCCCAGCAGTCCTGGGGTGGGTGGGGCTGCACGCCTGTGGTGCATTGGCTAATCAATGCACCACAGGTTAAGTCAGCCATCAACACACTCGGGAAGTGCTAACACGCTAGCTAAGTGCCACCTCCGTCATTTCATGATCCAAACTTGACAATAAACCGGACTTTCAACACCACTACTGCCTGTGTCATTGGAGGAGCCCCGAACAAAGCCACTTCGTGTGGCATTGTGGCAGAAGCCCCTACTACACAGTACTTTTCAGGGAATTATTTACAGCTTTCTTCATAATGCCATAAATCGTACGCCGCTACAGACATCACACCAACCTTGACAAAGGAGATCACAACCTACATTACAGTTGAGTGGGTTTAGTTTAATGTTCAACGTGTTCACAAACCTGATTTCCTTTTTCAAGCAAAAACTCTCACACACACATAGGACAGTTGTATGTTTAATTATTATATATATATTAAAAAAAGAACATTTGTATAATATAAAGAACAAAATCCAGTGTCAAAATCCAGTGATGTCTGTTGCAATCCTTGTGTACTCTCATCCTCTGATAACTGCCACCTGAGGATGCAGTTTCAGGTTGGATAATCAAGAGCTGTTCAATGCCATACGACCATCAAACGCAAAGGCTAGCTCAATTCACCCTGCCCAATAGCCCAACTCATCATCAGTACTGTATCTATATTATTAACCATCCAGTCAGACCACAACACATGGGGTGAGGGGGGGGGTGTATACCGACCTGGGCGAAGCAGAGGGCCACCGCGTATGGGTAGTGATACTGCGGGATGAAAACGCTCGCTACAAAGCGGTGGAGCTTGTCGGCCAGGCCATAGATGAGCAGCACCGCCAGCCCGAGCACAGGGACCGCCGTGGTGGTAGTGGTGGTGGTGGTGGTGGTGGTGGTAGTAGGCTTCCATGAGGGGTAAGAAGCAGGGAGGCGCTGTAGTATTGGGGCACAGCACCTCCACCACCACCACCGCCACCAACTCCCCTTCCTGGACTTCAGAAGAAGACAGTGATGTTATTCACACTCACAGTAGAGGCAATATTTGACCATTTCAACCTTGGTTCTATTTCACGGATGTCACTGCTTCTAGAAATCAACATATTCTATCGTAGATTACAGATTATTACATCTGTTTTTTCATTACTTGTTGATGTTGGGTGGCAGTAGCTCAGGGGGTAAGAGCGGTTGTCTGGAAATCGGAAGGCTTTGGTTCCATCCCCGGGCTCCGCCTAGCTGAGTTTCGAGGTGTCCCTGAGCAAGACACCACCTAACCCTAACTGCTCCTGACGTGTTGGTTGTTACCTTGCATGGTTGGCACCACCGTCGGTGTATGAATGGATGAATGTGAGGCATACTGTAAAGTGCTTTGGATAAAAGCGCTGTATAAATGCAGTCCGTGTTGAAAGTTCCTTGTTTTTCTGCAGGCGAAGGTTGTTTGTTAATGAATAACCCCTGTATGATTTAATTTATTCAACCATTCACCTTTACTACAGTGACACGATGCAAAAGTGGAAGTATACAGGTTTAGAAAGGGTTTTTGAAAAGCCTATGTCCTGGTCGGTTACTAATAGCGGTCAAGCTGATAACTCATAGAAAGTAATAATATGCATTCCACAAAATAACAAACCAATGTATTTAACATCCAGTAGTGTTTGAACTAGTCAATGGGCTGCAACTGGATCCAGTACGTTGATTAACGTAGAACACTACAAGCCCTTCCAAAAGCTTCAATATTCAACACTCCACTAAAGCCAAGTATGCATTGTAAAAATACAGAAGAGATCACAATAAATCCATTCACAAATTCAAAAAGAAACAGATCTACTCACCATCTTGGCTATACAGTTAATGGTCATTGCTGTCCAACAAATCAAACTTATACCACAATTTATACTACTTATACGACAAAAAAATGTAGACCGTAAAAGATATCCATGTGTTATGTATTTTATAATGATAAATCTCTCTCTCTCTCTCTCTCTCTCTCTCTCTCTCCTCTCTCTCTCTCTTCTCTCTGCCGTCTAATGCCTGCTTGATAAAGGACATTCAAATAATGGCTTTTCTCATGGACTTTGGCTTGTTTGTTTCCCTGTATTTAGAGGGGCAGTCCCATGGGCAGTAGGCTACACTGACCCATGGAGGAGGACCTGGAGGAGAACCTAGAGGTGGACCTGAAGGAGGACCTGGAGGAGAAACTAGAGGAGGACCTGGAGGAGGACTTGGAGGAGGACCTGGAGGAGAAACTAGAGGAGGACCATAGAGGAGGACCTGGAGGAGGACCTGGAGGAGAAACTAGAGGAGGACCTGGAGGAGAAACTAGAGGACGACCTAGAGGAGGACCTGGAGGAGGACCTGGAGGACAAACTAGAGGAGGACCTAGAGGAGAAACTATAGGAGGACCTAGAGGAGGACCTGGAGGAGGACCTGGAGGTGAAACTAGAGGAGGACCTAGTGGAGGACCTAGAGGAGGACCTGGAGGAGGACCTGGGGGGGGACCTGGAGGAGAACCTGGAGGAGGAGGACCTGGAGGAGGACCTGGAGGAGGACCCGGAGGAGGACCCGGAGGTGGACCTATGGAGGAGAATCTGGAGGAGGACCTGGCGGAGGACCTGAAGCAGGACCTGGAAGAGGACCAGGAGGTCGACCTGGAGGAGGACCCATGGAGGAGGACCTAGAGGAAGACTTGGAGGAGCACTTGGAAGAAGACCGGGAAGAGGACCTAAAGGAGGGCCTAAAGGAGGACCTGAAGGAGGACCTGGAGGAGGACCTGGAGGAGGACCTGGAGGAGGACTTGAAGGAGGACCTGGGGGAGGACCTGGAGGAGGAGAAGGACGGACATGACATATCATCTTGATAGATATATTTTATCCAAATATGTAAACATGAATTAAAGAATGAATTGCAACACTCAGGGAAATTGTGGAAAACTTTCATCATTACATATTGTGAATAAAGACACTTTTTATTATGATAATAATGGTATAATAATATAACAATGCAATTACAAGTAAAATAATACCATTAATTAAAAAAATCAGTTTTGTACTATAATTGATAGCTCTATCAAACCACCATTACTAAACGATGACCTCCAGATATACCAATCAGAGACAGCTTGAAGCATCACTGTGTTGTACTGCTTAAAGAATGTGTGGTGGGTGACAGAGCTGAGAGCCATATTGTCACTCTCTCTCTGTTCAAATCTGACATCTGTCTGTGACATTCCTGACATTTTGCCCCACAGCTTCTCAAACCAACAACCAAACCCAACCCCCGTCCCCCCGTCCCCCCAGTCCCCACTCTCTCCCCCACTGTGCTTGTGTACAGCCCATGTGGTCGTGTTATGAGGGAAGCTGGTTAAAGTAAACGCGGCCTTTTGACCGCAGCGCGAGACTTAACTAACTGTCTGTGCTCCCCGTCGGGCAGCTCAAACAAACACAGGAGCAGAGATGTCATGGCATCCAGCCTGGGAGTTGCTGAATGCAGACCGTTTACTACACTTAACTCCCTGCTCCACCTTTAAGACTGGAGAAGAATAGACAAATAAATAACCATTAAAGATCTAAAAACCTGTTTCCCCGTGATAAATATAGTAAAGGTTGAATGCAGGAATGTGTGCTCATGTGAGAAACCCATTGAGAAACGTCAATATCATGAGAGATTTATTAACACAAATTATGGTATTACCCTTTAATAAGACATTGATAGATTATAGAGTTGTGATGAATATGATTATAGTTGATCTGTGACATTTTATATGCATTGTTTTTGTAACTGATTCATATATTTATAGGCCTACCAATCCATACCATAATAACACATAATAGCCTAGATCAGGTTATAGAGTAAGAACTGAGACTTTCCTCTGAAACACAACAGAGGGCAGTGATGTTCTTTGATTCTTCTTACTGTATTAGCCTGAAAAGGAAAATAAGAGTTTATTTGGACTTTTGGAAACCATCTTTAATCAGATAAGATGTCACAACAGCCGACATCCTGTCTGCCAGACTGATGATGTATTTTCTTGTTCATTCCTCTTCCTAATCTTACTATAGGTTATAAATTGTAATGGCAGCCAGATTCAGCTCTGCCTTGCAATGTGTGTGTAGGAGTTTGAGGGGTTGAGACAGAGTGAGCTCAGAGTTTCCTGCTCCACTCTCTCCTCCTCTCCTCTCCCCCCTCGCCGGTCACGTTCAGCTCCCATGTGCACGCCTGGTGTCAGGCCGGAATCTAAAGCGTCTCTGAAGCGCTTCTGTCTCTGACCGAGAGGCCAGCAGCAGGCGCTGATTCATGCTTTCATTCTTCTCCTTTATTCATTTCTCTCTCTCTCTCTCTCTCCCCCCCTCTCTCTCTCTCCCTCTCTGTCTCTGTCTCTGTCTCTGTCTCTGTCTCTCTCTCTCTCTCTCTCTCTCTCCCTCTCTGTGTATGTCTCTGTCTCTGTCTCTCTCTCTCTCTCTCTCTCTCTCCCTCTCTGTGTATGTCTCTGTCTCTGTCTCTCTCTCTCTCTCTCTCTCTCTCTCTCTCTCTCCCTCTCTCTCTCTACCTCTCTGTGTATGTCTCTGTCTCTGTCTCTGTGTATGTCTCTCTCTCTGTCTCTCTCTCTCTCTCTCTCTCTCTCTCTCTCCCTCTCTGTGTATGTCTCTGTCTCTGTCTCTCTCTCTCTCTCTCTCTCTCTCTCTCTCTCTCTCCCTCTCTCTCTCTCCCTTCTCAACTTGTTCCACGCAAAAACCGAAAAACCCAATATTGTTAAGTTCTCAATGACCATGCATATAAGAGCTATTAAAAAAGACCTTTGTAATCCTATACAAACCACCTTCCAGCATGTGACCGTCATTCCCTCCCAGGTTCTGCGTGCCAGGGGAAGGGGGGTGAGGGGGGGGGGAGTGTGGGGGTCTGCCTGCCCTTCTCCTCTGGTACCTGCCCTTCCGGAAGGTCACAGCGTGCAGCGAGGATCTATCACCCCCCGTCCCCCAGCAGGTGTTTGCCGGTCGACAATCTGTTGCACGCGGAGGCGAGGCCAGCCAGCACTGCGTGTCCACCCCCCCATCCCCCCACCCCTCCCCTCTCCTGTATTTGTGCATGCATATATGTGCGTGTGTGTGTGTGTGTGTGTGTGTGTGTTGCGTGGTGTGTGCGTGTGTGTGTGTGTGGTGGTGTGTTTTCTCCTGTACAAGAAGGACTACCTGGTGAGGCTTGTGTGCAGCTGCACTCTGTAGCAGCAGTTCCCAAATGGTGGGCCGTGACCTGTAAGTGGCACTTTGAGCGGGTCACAGAGCACATGCCGAGATTTAATCTCTTGAAAGACGGCCATTAACGTTTCAATTACTTACTACTATTACATACTATTTCATTGAGTTTAGCCCCAATTGTTGCAGCTTTTTGTTTGCTCAATGTTTTTAACAGTACTTGAAGGCATTGTTGATTACTGCAATATTTTTTTTTATTGGTTGTGACTTAATGACTTATTGAAAACGGGTACGTGAAATCAAGCAATCTGATTGGTTCATAGCCATGGTATAATAACCATATACCACAGCTATGATTCTAATTCCTTTTCACAATTGGTATCAGTCTGCCTGTGAGGGGAAAACAAGTGTGAAGCCTCTCTCCAGAGCTATTGGTGACCGACACTCGGTGAGCGGAGAAAGTGGAGCAACATCCTCGCCACGCCAAGCGACACACATCCACCTCACAACAAATACAAGCCTGCAAGCAGGTTTCAAAGTCATCCTACTGACGCTGGACAGTTTTCAATGATTGCACAATAAATGGCAAAATACAAATTAATTTATGTTAATAAAAACAGTTTGAATTGGAATGTGTCTGTGACCGTGTGCAGGCAGCCAGGAGGGCCTACTTCTTTGAACAATGCTTTATGAACATGTTAATAAAAACTATTTAAATTGTAATGTGTCTATTAGCCTACTTTCATATTGCCATGGTTGGTGGCCGTTTTATAAAAGCAACAGCTCACTTCAGGCAGTGATATATGGTTATTATATCACAGCTCAGGGGTTGTCGACTCTTCTCGTCATATACCACGGCCTGTCGTGAGCTATTGCTTAAATTCTGAGAACCACTGATCTATAATACTGCTCTATGCCGAGGACAGATGCAGTCCAGGCTAGCAACATTAGCATAGCATCACAGCACAACCCAGTGCACAGCGTGGTCACGGTGGCCTTACTCATGCAGCGCCGCCGCAGGATGCTAGCTGCACGCCCTGCGCTGGCTGAAGCAGTGAGTCAGTGTTTCTGGTGCAGAACCAGAACTTTTTGAGGGGGGCCGGCTGTTGATCTTTGAGGAGCAGCTGGTTGAGATCCAGACGTCTGTGATGAGAATCCACACTACCTCACCGTGGTTTAACAGCGAGTCAACCGGAACTTTCTGGAACGAAAAGGCCTTGTGCAATCCCTCCCTGATAAGAGGGAGGAGGACGTGTTGTAAATCAAACATTTGGGGAGAATCTTTGGGGAGCTTTTTAGTTTGATTGTTTAATTCAATTAGGTTATTGTTTTGATATTACCCAGGCTACAGTCCTCACAACAATGTATGGTCAGTTCACTATTAGAGCAGTCTCCCACTATTTATCTTGCTATCTATCTATCTATCTATCTATCTATCTATCTATCTCTGTTTGTCTGTCTGTCTGTATAATACTTTGTCATACTTTTGATCCCCTACTTATACAAGTCATTGCTTTACAAATAATACCTGGTTGTAACAGTGCATCCGAGCTATTCCTGAAGCAGTGCTTGTATTTGGATTGGAAAATAGGCCAGCAGCCAAACTAAATGGCAAATAGTGTGAATCAACAGTTTACACGAGAGACGCCATTAGCTCTTTTCTAACAACGTTGGGAACTTTGTTTACAAATCACTGCATACCTCTAATATCGGTCCTACTCGTGTTCTTCGGCGGGCACACAAACACACACACACACTCACACACATGCACACGCACACACACACACACACACACACACACACACACACACACACACACACACACACACACACAGTCAGGCTTAAGCTCCACCCAGGCAAACTCTGCAGCATGCAGGAATTCCCTCCCTCCAGCAGCAGGGGGAAGTTTCTGGAATGCTGAAAAAGCAATAGCTCTGGCTGTAGGCCTACAGTCAGAAAGAGGTGACTAAGGGGTTATTTAGTCAAATGATCGAACTAGAAACGTGTTAAAGTGCAGATAAAGAACAGGAAGAGAGTGCATACATCTCAATGCCCCACCGACTGACTCATTAACGAACTGCACCTCAAATCCAACACTAACTAACACTAACTGCACCTCAAATCCAACACTAACTGCACCTCAAATCCAACACTAACTAACACTAACTGCACCTCAAATCTAACCAGGCATCCAATCTCTGCTGATTAACTTTAGAAAGGAAGAAAGGAAAGCATAAGTATTATTATCATCCAAAGTGAGGATACATATATCACCATCTTATGGGCCACGTTCGCTTCGAGACACCTCCCACCGCACTTTTTGTGTGACGACCCGGAGGAAGAGTGCGTTGGTGTTGGGACATCAGCCCCCCGGCCTCCACCACTGTGTATGTGTAAGTCTGCACGTAGCGTTCAGCGGAACACCGCCCGTCCCCGCCACCAGGGGGCGACCACACCGCACACACACACACACACACACTGCCCGCACGGCGCGGATCATAAAGCCTGAGAGACGCACCAGCTCTGTTACTCTCCGCAGTCAACTTTAGCAGTGAGTTTAGTTTAGTCTTAGACCGGAGTCTTATATATACATCAGATCGGAGCTACATTTCGGTGGTTTTTTTGGGGTTTGTTTTGTTGTTGTTTTTTACCGGAGGATCCACTTTCACCGCCAAGATGTTCGTGTTTCGGTAAATATTCACTCATTGATCGCGTTGTTTTCGCGCCTTTGAGACGGCAGCCTGTTGCGTGTCACAGCATAATATAATGGTGTTTACCCGACATTATGGCGACATTTAAAGAGTCAACACGTCAATAGAGTCGTTTGAATGACCCCCCTCCCTGGTCGTCATTCATACTGTGATCGATGCATCGGTATTGGTGTTGGTGTTGGCGTTGGTGGTCTGACTGATGGGACGCGTCTCACGACTACACACACACACATACGCACACACATAGTGGTCACTTTTATTTTGAAAATCTTATTCATGAAGCGTGTGTTCGATCGTCGTCATAATAATTATAAACACTCAACAAATCATTACTGTGCCACAAATGCAACGCGGGGCACGGCGTCGAGCCACACCGTCAGTGTTACTGATGGTGTGGCTCAGTGTTAGGGAATCGTCGCAGATTACGATGATGGATGACATTTTATTTTGTAATATGATGAGTTCGGAACTTATGAGAATGAATACATTATTAATGACGTTGCAAAATCATCAGTGCTTCGAAGAAGTGGTTCTACTAACTTCTAACCCTCTCCCCCCCAGTCGGCCTAGAGCTCACTACACGAGGCTCTGTCAGGTACCGCTGTCACGCTGGAGGGAGAGAGAGAACCCACTCTCTCTCTCTCCCACTCCAGCGAGAGTGGTGTGGGGTGGTGGTGGTGGTGGGAGTGGGAGTGGGGACGGGGGCGGGGCGAAGACGTGGCAGTCCCGTCCATCCATACCCACCGCCCCCCCCCCCCCCCCCACACACTTTGCAACTTTCACTTGAACTCTAACACCTAATCATGATAATGCTGAGCTTCACAATCCAACCTAATCATGATAATGCTGAGCTTCACAATCCAACCTAATCATGATAATGCTGAGCTTCACAATCCAACCTAATCATGATAATGCTGAGCTTCACAATCCAACCTAATCATGATAATGCTGAGCTTCACAATCCAACCTAATCATGATAATGCTGAGCTTCACAATCCAACCTAATCATGATAATGCTGAGCTTCACAATCCAACCTAATCATGATAATGCTGAGCTTCACAATCCAACCTAATCATGATAATGCTGAGCTTCACAATCCAACCTAATCATGATAATGCTGAGCTTCACAATCCAACCTAATCATGATAATGCTGAGCTTCACAATCCAACCTAATCATGATAATGCTGAGCTTCACAATCCAACCTAATCATGATAATGCTGAGCTTCACAATCCAACCTAATCATGATAATGCTGAGCTTCACAATCCAACCTAATCATGATAATGCTGAGCTTCACAATCCAACCTAATCATGATAATAGTGAGCGTCTATATTTACAGTGATGACACATTCTCATGATGGTTGTGAGAAACAAGTTGACTTCCTACACATTCTTGTGTAGAAGAAGAGCCTAGAGCCTGCTTGTTATCGGCTTATTAGTTTGAAAAACTACACCATTTCGGGTAAAGTTACACCTGCATGAACTAAAAGCGGTCCTAAAGCGGTAGGACTTCCCAGAGTAGACCTGCTCTGCTCTAGGACTCTTCATTAAGGAGTGGCTCACAAACTGGACCATACGTGTTCAAGAGGATCATTCAATTACTAGGTGAACATGAGAACATCCATCCCCTGGAGTCCTGTGTTATAGGCCTGTGATATAGTTATATATCAGTGTGTTATAATCGTAAATGGTAAATGGATTGCATTTATATATCGCTTTTATCCAAAGCACTTTACAGTTGCCTCACATTCACCCATTCATACACCGACGGCGGTGTCAACCATGCAAGGTAACAACCAACACGTCAGGAGCAGTTAGGGTTAGGTGGTGTCTTGCTCAGGGACACCTCAGCACTTAGCTAGGCGGAGCCCGGGGATCGAACCAGCAACCTTCCTGTTGCCAGACTTACCTCCGCCATAATCCTAATATCCATAGAGCTTTAGCTTTTTAAACACAGGAGAACCAAAAAAACAAAAGTGCTTTGCTTCGTACCTTCATATAAGCATATAAGACGTTCTAACCTTATAGCAGATATCTACTCATCACCAGGCTTGTGGGGACGCATCGAGCTCATAGCTTTAATGGGTCTACACATGGGCTTCTGCATGGCTAACAGCATTAGTTCAATACACACACACACACACACACACACACACACACACACACACAGAGGACATTTCTTTCGTTGACTTTGCATGAAAGAGTCAAGACTTGTCTTGGAGGGCCCTGCCCTAGCCTGTGGATATATGGTTGGCTTCAGTCCACTTATCCATTATGCATGACCTTTACTTTGTGTGTGTGTGTTTGCATGTATGCAGGTGTGTGTGTGGGTTGGTGTAAAATAATGTAATTCCTGATATGTCTTTAAATAATGTGAACAAAATAGCCATTATTATGCCCATTTTATATGGTCAGTTAACGTGAAAAGGGTTTATTTTTACATCAGAATAGTGCTGATGTTTTATTTCTCAGAACACATGTCTGCATTTAGCCCGGCCTGTGGTTGAACTGGATGTTATTTAGGTAGATGTTACTACTGCAGCCAGTGACAGGGAAACCTCAGGGCCTAGGCTGCAATTTGTGAAGTCACTAAAGTGAGCAGAGTCTGGAGGTGACTCCCAGTAAATTAGAAACCAATGTCTTAGATGTCCCCCCCCCCCCCCCCTGCTGTTACACATTTTCAAAGTCCTTGGTGCAACAATATCCATATTAATGTACATTTTAACATAATACAATCTTTGATTTCTTGAGCTTTGTGAGGTTAGCTTATGTTTAGGAAATTGACATGAACCAGTCCATATAAAAAATAACACTGGCAATATATCCTTTTGAACACCTGCTACATTACTGTATATTGCAACAGGTTTTTGTTAGAATGAATAAAATATTAATGTATGGATGACATGTTTTCTGTCTCATGTATTGCCAAGAAATCAGTTTGAAGCTCACCGCTGGCCCACTTATATTCAATATTAACAAACAATGCATCAGTCCTATAACCTATAAGTATTCACCTTTAGTCAATGGCTAAGGGGTTTTATGACAATAATATGCTAAGAATGTAGCCACCATCAAACAAAAAATAGAGGGTTTTCCAAAATTAATTTTATGACGTTTTGAATATCTACCATATTTAACATCTGGACTTCCGGCCAGATGTGGCTCTGTTCTCTCTCCATCCACAAGACTCCCATCTGTATGTCTGGCTTTGAAGTCAGCTACCAGCTCCCCCTCTCTCTCTCCATACTCCTTCTCTGTCTCTGAATGGCACACGCCCAGTGACACTTTGCTAGAGAGTCAGGCCTGCACCAGTGTTAACCAGTGGGTTATATTTGGCCTGCTGTGCTGTGGTGTGGTGTGGTGTGGTGGTGTGTGGCAAGCTGTGGCTTGATAGGAATTACAGAGATCCTGCCGTCGATCCTGGTCGTTGCGGTACACTGGCTTTGTCACTCCGCCAATTTTCCTGATTCAAAACCCTGATTCCTTGGTTTTTCTGCCCCTTAGTTAGTTTTATAACAATAATCTTTTCAAAATCAACGTTACAAAGTGCTCTACAAAGGCAGCACCGGGCTTTAAAAGAAAAGCCAATTAAAACCAAGACAGTGTAGGCAAAGATAAAATATAAAAAGCTTTTTTTTAAAGGAAATAAAAGACAGCACAAAGGAAATGTTTAAACTCAAGTAAAACTAGCTAAGGCTCGCAGATACAAGTATGGAGATCCCTGACTCGGCCGAGGATCCCCGATCTTCTCATCTCAGAGAACGTACCGGCGTGTAAGAGGTCAGAGGACATGAAGAGCCTTAAAAGTTACCAGTAAAATCTTTAAAATCTATTCTTTTGCCCCTCATACCCTGTTTTGATTCATTGCTGCATCACAGTAGATTTAAATCCCAATATTTCCTGTTTGTTTGAACTTGGCTCGTACTGAACGGAGACACAAAGCTCGAACACTGAACAGTGGAACGGCATTTAGCTACAAGCAGAAGCATCTGTTTCTATGTCTGCCAAGAAGGAATTGATTTAACACAATTCAACGCAGTAGTACTGTTTTGTCTGGGGTTCTTTTGTACGGAGCAAAAATCATGAAGCAAAATTGCCATATTCAGACGTAGGAAATTGTTGTAATTGGAAAATATCTGTCTGTCTGTACCATGTTTAGGGCGAAACTGCAATTCTCCTTGTGTATAGTACTGAGCTGCCTCTTGCAATACCTCTCAGCATACAGTGACTTCTACACATCAATAGGTAAGATCAGAAAATATATATGCGTGTATGTTTATATTAGTTGTATTGATGTATTTATTTGTGTATGTCTATATATGTGTGGATGCATGTATTTGTGCATGTACATTGTGCATTGTCCTCTATTCACTTAAAGGGGACATATTATGCCACCAGGTGTGAGTGTGATTAGCTATTGCAAGCCGTTTCACAATTGCCATGTGACTACCGTGTAGTGACATCACAAGTGGGGATGTTCCCCTAGATGTATGATTACTATGCAATGGCTAATCACACTCACACCTGGTGGCATAATAGGGGACCTTTACATTTTAATTGGGTCATCTATTGATATCAAATGGTACTGCTGTGTGTGTATGTATATGTGTGTGTGTGTGTGTGTGTGTGTGTGTGTGTGTGTGTGTGTGTGTGTGTGTGTGTGTGTGTGTGTAGGCTCACTCGCTTGCTCAAACACACACACACTCACATACACCTTACTCTACAGAGCCTCTCTCTCTCTCTGGCTCTCTCTCTGACTCTCTCTCTCTCTCTCTCTCTCTCTCTCTCTCTCTCTCTCTGGCTCTCTCTCTCTGGCTCTCTATCTGTCTGTCTCTCTCTCTCTCTCTGTATGTGTTGGCCAGTTTTTGTGTCCAGTGTTGAAGTTAAGTTATAATTACCTCGTTAAATTGTGAGGAAATATGTTATTCGTTTTGGAAAGATACTCTTCACTTTACTTCACACTTTACGCTGCTACAGTTGCAGCTTGAAGTCGTGCTGGTATTAAAAAATATTGTGAAGGTATTAAAAAAGGTATTAAAAGGTAGTAAATTCAACTTAAG
>PIJE02000577.1:16913-27707 GCA_002895965.2 Coryphaenoides rupestris | reverse complement strand
GGTGTGTGTGTGTGTGTGTGTGTGTGGTGTGTATTGAACTTATGCTGTTAGGCCATGCAGAACCCATGTGGCTAGACCATTAAAGCTATGAGCTCGATGCTCCACCAAAGCCTGGTGATGAGTAGATAATCTGCTATAAGGTTAAGACACACACAGAGGACATTTCTTTCGTTGACTTTGCATGAAAGAGTCAAGACTTGTCTTGGAGGGCCCTGCCCTAGCCTGTGGATATATGGTTGGCTTCAGTCCACTTATCCATTATGCATGACCTTTACTTGTGTGGATGTGTGTTTGCATGTGTGCAGGTGTGTGTGTGGGTTGCGTGTTAAAATAATGTAATTCCTGATATGTCTTTAAATAATGTGAACAAAATAGCCATTAATATGCCCATTTTATATGGCCAGTTAACGTGAAAAGGGTTTATTTTTACATCAGAATAGTGCTGATGTTTTATTTTCTCAGAACACATGTCTGCATTTAGCCCGGCCTGTGGTTTGAACTGGATGTTATTTAGGTAGATGTTATTACTGGCAGCCAGTGACAGGGAAACCTCAGGGCCTAGGCTGCAATTTGTGAAGTCACTAAAGTGAGCAGAGTCTGGAGGTGACTCCCAGTAAATTAGAAACCAATGTCTTAGATTGTCCCCCCCCCCCCCTGCTGTTACACATTTTCAAAGTCCTTTGTGCAACAATATCCATATTAATGCTAACATTTTAAACATAATACAATCTTTGATTTCTTGAGCTTTGTGAGGTTAGCTTATGTTTAGGAAATTGACATGAACCAGTCCATATAAAATAATAACACTGACAATATAACCTTTTGAAACACCTGCTACATTACTGTATATTGCAACAGTTTTTGTTAGAATGAATAAAATATTAATGTATGGATGACATGTTTTCTGTCTCATGTATTGCAAGAAATCAGTTTGAAGCTCACCGCTGGCCCCACTTATATTCAATATTAACAAACAATGCATCAGTCCTATAACCTATAAGTATTCACCTTTAGTCAATGGCTAAGGGGTTTTATGACAATAATATGCTAAGAATGTAGCCACCATCAAACAAAAAATAGAGGGTTTTCCAAAATAAATTTTATGACGTTTTTGATATATCTACCATATTTAACATCGGACTTCCGGCCCAGATGTGGCTCTGTTCTCTGTTCCATCCACAAGACTCCCATCTGTATGTCTGGCTTTGAAGTCAGCTACCAGCTCCCCCTCTCTCTCTCCATACTCCTTCTCTGTCTCTGAATGGCACACGCCCAGTGACAACTTTGCTAGAGAGTCAGGCCTGCACCAGTGTTAACCAGTGGGTTATATTTGGCCTGCTGTGCTGTGGTGTGGTGTGGTGTGGTGGTGTGTGGCAAGCTGTGGCTTGATAGGAATTACAGAGATCCTGCCGTCGATCCTGGTCGTTGCGGTACACTGGCTTTGTCACTCCGCCAATTTTTCCTGATTCAAAACCCTGGATTCCTTGGTTTTTCTGCCCCTTAGTTAGTTTTATAACAATAATCTTTTCAAAAATCAACGTTACAAAGTGCTCTACAAAGGCAGCACCGGGCTTTAAAAGAAAAAGCCAATTAAAACCAAGACAGTGTAGGCAAAGATAAATATAAAAAGCTTTTTTTTAAGGAAATAAGAAGACAGCACAAAGGGAAATGTTTAAACTCAAGTAAAACTAGCTAAGGCTCGCAGATACAAGTATGGAGATTCCCTGACTCGGCCGAGGATCCCCCGATCTTCTCATCTCAGAGAACGTACCGGCGTGTAAGAGGTCAGAGGAACTATGAAGAGCCTTAAAAGTTACCAGTAAATCTTTAAAATCTATTCTTTTGCCCCTCATATACCCTGTTTTATTCATTTGCTGCATCACAGTAGATTAAATCCCAATATTTCCTGTTTGTTTTGAAACTTGCTCGTACTGAACGGAGACACAAAGCCCGAACACTGAACAGTGGAACGGCATTAGCTACAAGCAGAAGCATCTGTTTTCTATGTCTGCCAAGAAGGAATTATTAACACAATTCAACGCAGTAGTACTGTTTTGTCTGGGGTTCTTTTGTACGCAGCAAAAATCATTGACGCAAAATTGCCATATTCAGACGTAGGAAATTGTTTGTAATTGGAAATATCTGTCTGTCTGTACCATGTTTAGGGCGAAACTGCAATTCTCCTTGTGTATAGTACTGAGCTGCCTCTTGCAATACCTCTCAGCATACAGTGACTTCTACACATCAATAGGTAAGATCAGAAAATATATATGCGTGTATGTTTATATTAGTTGTATTGATGTGTTTATTTGTGTATGTCTATATATGTGTGGATGCATTGTATTTGTGCATGTACATTGTGCATTGTCCTCTATTCACTTAAAGGGGACATATTATGCCACCAGGTGTGAGTGTGATTAGCTATTGCAAGCCGTTTCACAATTGCCATGTGACTACCGTGTAGTGACATCACAAGTGGGAATGTTCCCCTAGATGTGGAATGACTAGCAATGGCTAATCACACTCACACCTGGTGGCATAATAGGGGACCTTTACATTTTAATTGGGTCATCTATTGATATCAAATGGTACTGCTGTGTGTGTATGTATATGTGTGTGTGTGTGTGTGTGTGTGTGTGTGTGTGTGTGTGTGTGTGTGTGTGTGTGTGTGTGTGTGTGTGTGTATGTGTGTGTGTGTGTGTGTGTGTGTGTGTGTGTTTCTTCATTCTTAGGACACATGACCGACCTGCTGTACACAGAGAAAGATCTGGTCACCGCTCTCAAGGACTACATCAGAGCAGAGGAGTACAAGCTGGCGCAGATCAAACGGTATGACACACACACACACACACACACACACATACACATATACATACTGTGGCAAGCCGGAGGATCAGCACCAGGGACAGCGATCCGACCCACCGCACAGCCAGGTAGGGGGCGGAGTCTACGACTCTCCGGCCCCTCCCTCCCGAGCCACAGGGAGCGCAGCTGTCTCCACTTGGCTCATCCGAGGGCCAGGTCGAGACAGCTGCAGGCGATGAGACAATCAAGAGGAACCCGGGTATAAAGCCGCGTGGTTCCTCCCAGTGGGGGAGATACCGCGGACACGTAGGGTGTCGCGGCGATCGCGCCGACAGAGATCGCGCTGACACAGAGACTCGCTGAGGACCGGACCCCGCAGAGCACGGCTACCCGGGAGGAGGAGTCCTGACCGGAGAGGACTCCTATTTTATGTGTTGATAAGTACCGACGTGATCTGTGTGTGATTCTTGGAATAAACGGACCGCGTGCGGAGCCTAAGCAGACCTGGTGTCAGTGGTTTCCTATGCGTCTTGCCTCTGACTCAAAGCGGGATGCCACATATGGTGGAGAATGTGGGCACCTAAGTCCACCGCCGACGCATAGAGGGAAAAAAAAAAAACTGACCAAGATGGAGCAAGCGATGACCCAGCTCCGACAAGCGCAGGCCCGACAGGTCCAGGGGATGGCCGCCCTGCAGGAGCAGCTCGCCCAGCTGCCGGCACAGCATGGCTGGCCCGCCCCCATGCCGCGACAGGCCTCAGCTGGAGGCAGCGCAGGCTGGGCTCCAGCGCGAGCAGCGGGAGCACGAGGCCACCCGGGAGGCCGCAGCCCAGCAGGAGGAGCAGGCCTTGGAGAAGGCCAAAGAACTCCAGGTCCAGTTGGCGGCTGGACAGGGCCAGCTGGAGGCAGCGCAGGCTGGGCTGCAGCAGGAGCAGCGGGAGCGCAGACGCCTGGAGAGGCTCAACGCCGAGCTGATGGCGCAGGCGGCCGAGCACCGCAACCAGGCGGAGCGGAGGGAGGCCGAGGCCCGGTCGCGGACTGAACTCTTCACTTTCACTTTACTGCACACTTTACGCTGCTACAGTTGCAGCTTGAAGTCGTGCTGGTAATAAAAAAATATTGTGAAGGTATTAAAAAAGGTATTAAAAGGTAGTAAATTCAACTTAAGAATTTCTGTATAAACCCTGTCTACAATGTCAAGAATCTCTGCAACAAATCAGATTATCCCACGCTAACTGGAGCCCTGGAAAAGCCACTGTGGGTGGCGTGCAGCAGAGACTTTGCTTCAGCAACGTTTGCCTAACGTTTTCACACACGGGCACCAGGATGCTGCTTCACTCATCTTCTGTCTCGCTTCTTGTGCACTGAGTCAAAGCCAGCAGTGCCTTTTTTGCCAGAGGAAGCTGGCCAAATGAAGTGGATAGGTCTTTGATGACACTGTTTTACAGATCTTTTATTGAGTTGATTCGCACCTTTTCTTTTGCTTTTTGGTATATGTCAATCAATTTAAAAAACTAAAATGCATTATCAAGGATATTCAAGGTCTGTAGCAGCATCACAGGTACTCAACAGAATAGCCTGTCTGATCTATATATGAAACACACACTGAAGAAAGCAGAATCCATTCTTTGTGACAGTACCCACCCCCTACACACAGAGTTCCAGCCCCTGCCGTCGGGTTCCTGCTTCAAGCACCCTCTAGCTAGAACCAACAGATACACACACTCCTTCAGACCCTCCATACCCATGGGCGTCTTGATGTTGTTGCACTGTGCTTAACTGTGTGTTTTTATGTGTGTTTTTACGTGACTTATGTGTCTTGATCTTTTTTTTTTACTATTGCTGCACAACCAATTGCCCCTTCAATTGGCCGTAAAAGCCACCGACGTGGTCTGCCTAGTAACCAATGGTGCAGGACACAGAAGCTCAATAGACCGTTTTCACAGCAGCAACAACGCAGGTGTATCTCATAACATTAATACTGGGTGTGTTGGATTTAGGTCTGGCAGTGCACCAGTCGAGACACAACTAGTCCAGTCAATATATCATATTGGAACCATGCTGGTGCTGAGACAGACATGACTATAACCCACCTAATGTTAACATGACAGGAACAGGCAGTTACTTTACCCTGCTACAGTCTGGACCTCCCTCTCATCACCGCTCTGTCCTGCTCTGTCCTGCTGCTCTGTCCTCCAGTGTTCATCTCCAACCTGACCACGCAGAGGCAGCACTTCCCCAACGACGAGGACCAGACGGGGGCGGCCAAGGCCCTGCTGCGGCTGCAGGACACGTACCGTCTGGACGCCAACACCATCTCCACCGGCGACCTGCCCGGTCAGTGGGCCTCAGCATACAGACACACACACACACACAGACAGACACAGGCGCAGGCGCACACAGGCGCAGGCACGTGCACACACACATACACACACACACGCCCACACAGCACTATTGCTGGATGAAAACCACCTGGAAAAATACTGAAAAAAACTATGTTTTCTCTTTCTTTCTTGTCTTTCTTTTTCCTTTTTTCCCCCCCTCTGTTACTTCTGTTCTCTACCGTCTGTGACTTTTCTCTTTCCACATCCACCGATTCTTTCCTTCTCATTATTGACTTTCTTCTTGTCTTCTTCTTCCTCGTCATCATCATCATTACCACCTTCATTATCATCATCATCATCATCATCATCATTACCACCTTCATCATCATCACCACCACATCGTCATCATGATCACCACCACCACCACCACCAGGCGTGATCTACAAGATCGCCATGACGGTGGAGGACTGCTACGAGCTGGGGAAGGTGGCGTACGCGGACGTGGACTACTACCACACGGAGCTGTGGATGAGCCAGGCGCTGCGGCAGCTGGACCAGGGAGAGGAGTCCCCCGTGGACAAGGTGGCGGTGCTGGACTACCTCAGCTACGCCATCTACCAGCAGGGGGAGATAGAGAAAGCCCTGGAGATCACCAAGAGACTGCTCACGCTGGGTGAGTCTCACGCCAGGCACAGGACAGTTGCCTTTCGTTGCGTGATGTTACTTACACATTTTTATATTAAGAAGAATTAATATGACATGGATGAGACATAATATGTAATTAATCATTGTGGCTGCTGTGTGATATGGTAACACCCAAATTATGAGTTATGATCAACATTAGTGGTGGAATGTAGACCTATCTGAGCCAAGAGTCGAGCCAGAATGGCGGTTATGTAACTCCTGTGGCTCGGTGCACTGCACAGTGTCCTCCTGTTGTTTGGACGTTCTTTTAAGACCTTCCTATTTTTTCCCCAGATGTTTGGCGCATATTTAATGCGCACTGAATGAGGGAAAGAAAATGGTCACTGAATAACTGGAGAGATGTCTCTCAGGCTCTCTCAACCTGGCAAAAAACGCACCAAAGATAATCCCATCATCAATTTGCTTACTTTACTACAATTTACTACTTACTTTTTTCCTTTTACATTGTGATCATGAATGATATGACACAGTTGTGTATTGAATACAAACAGACAAGGCTGGTATTAATTTTTTTTTTTTAAATGTTCACTATTGTAGCAGTTGCTGCTACTAAATTCCACTAAAAGTGCCTTCTTCATGGCTTTTCCAATTTAGGACACAGGAAGATTTATTGAAGACTTTGGAGACAGAGCATGTGTGCCCTGAGTGTGTGTGGTGACGGCTGGTTTAACCTGTGGTGCATTGAATAACCAATGCACCACATGTGTGCAGCCTCACCCAGCCCCAGACTAGTCAGCCTGACTCGGGCCAGAGGCTGCTTAAACCAGCCACCCACCACACACACTCCACATAACTATATCTATATATATTGGTTATTTTTTTCTTAAACTCAATCATATCCAGACTCAGAACACCAGCGCGCCCGGGGAAACCTGAAGTACTTTGAGTTCCAGCTGTTGAAGCAGAGGAGCGAGGAGGAGGAGGAGAAGGAGGAGAAGGCGCTAAGACAGAGCGACGAGGGGAAGTCGGAGAGCCAAACGGAGGACAAGCCCAAGAAGAAGAAGAAGGCCTTCAAGGAGCCCATCCCCGAGAGGAAGATGTACGAGAAGCTGTGTCGAGGCGAGGGCATCCGCATGGTGAGGACCAGGCCCACCCTCATACTTGCATGCAGATGCTCCATCTTTTTTTCCCTCAGTTTCCTGTAACTGTCCCAAATCCTACCTTTATCTGTCCCAGACTTAAAGGTCCTGTATGTAAGAATCAGGCATTCTTTCAGGGATTACATGCAGGATTTTACATTCATAAATTGAAGTGGCCGCCATGCTCTGCAGTGGGCTACATGCTACATGCTACATGCTACATGCTACATGCTACATGCTGGCTTACAATACAAGTGTATCCAATTTTATGGTGCATTAGTTTGAGTGGATTAGCATCACGGCGCTGTCGGCTTTGCAGACAACCCTCCTTAAAGTCTGTTCTGTATTCTTACCAGAGAGAGGATATGAGCAGAGATAGCTATCAGCGTGTGTGTGTGTGTGTGTGTGTGTGTTGTGTGTGTGTGTGTTGTGTGTGTGTGTGTGTGTGTGTTGTGTGTTGTGTGTTGTTGTGTGTGTGTTGTGTGTGTGTTGTGGAACTGTAGCCGAAGATTGACACTAACCCAGTTATACCCTCCTACCTACCAACCACCTAACCCATTTATACCCTCCTACTAGGGGTTGTAACCAAATAACAGATTTGAATCGGAAAATCGGTTTTGATTTAAAAGATGCGAGTGGCAGACCTGGATCGGGTCTAAACGTAGCATGAACCGGCCGATGGCCCGATCACAAGTTATTAATCAGTTTTATGTTGTTGCTGTGCTGCTGAATCCTCCGTCTGCTCAGTGTCTGCAGCTCTCTCTCTCTCACACACACACACACACACACACACACACACACACACACACACACACACACACACACACACACACACACACACACACACACACACACACACACACACACACACACACATTAAACTCTCGCGAGACTTGTCATAGCATGGGCGTAGAATTTAGTGGGGACGCTGGGAAAGAGACGCTGACTCGGAGCCCCGCGCCTCATGGGAGCGTCGCATCCTTGGCGCAATGTCCTTGGTCCACCAATGTCCAAAACAAAAATCCGCCCTTGTGTCATAGTAATGTTAGACAGAGCTCTGTTTGTGTCATAGTAATGTTAGATAGCGCTCTGTTTGTGTCATAGTAACGTTAGATAGCGCTCTGTTTGTGAGGGAAAGACAAAACATGTCCGATACGATTCCTCTCCAGAACTTTGGCTCTAATTTGTGCCAACAGTGAAATTGAATAGTTTGTTTTATTGTCAGAGGGGCTTTGTAAAGTTCTTAAAATGCAATATGTTACACTAATAAACATGACATGTTTCTGAATTCACATGTCAAAAGTGACAAAATACTTGTTCCCTGGTCTTTGATAAATCTATTTGAAGGTTTATAGTATTGACTTACAGTGGCGGCTCCTGAAGAAAATCTCAGGGGGGGCAATTTTTCTGATAATGATTAAGGTGACCCATTCAATAGGTGCATTAAGCAAGACAGTATCAATTTGTTGTTAGATGATTAAATTGGCATTAAAACAATCAGGACCTCCAAGACCAAATTATTAAATTTGGTCTTGGAGGCCCTGATTGTTTTAATGCCAATTTGTCTGAATTGGATCGTCGACTAAAAGGAACTTCTTTCAGAGACACAACGGAATTGCACACACTAGTAGCCATCTTGAAAGTAGCAAGTGACTTGATGGAAGATATCCCCTCCCTCTCTTTGCTCAGTTACGTATGACGCAAGGGCGTTAGGGCGAGTCACAAAATCCTCATTCGAAAAAAAAAGTTTTAACATGAGAGTCAATGGGAGAATGCTTGGGCAATTTTCCACGTCAATGAAATCGCCCAGAGAGGCGGGACCATTTGAAACACGACTTGAATCTGACGATTCTGATTGGACAATGACAGATAATATGTCTAGAACACTGATAACTACTTTTGCTGTGATAGAATTGGTTAGAAAAAAAAATCCTCTTTCTCCCAGTTGGTAGTGCGTCGCCCAAATCGCCCCTATACACCGTCCGCCCCTGTTGACTTATGTTAATTCATAATGTAAAATGATTGTCTACTTTAAACAAGGAACTCTATCAGATTGTATCATATCCCATCAAATCGTATTGAATCGTATTGAATCGTATCGAATCCTACTGAATCGAATCGAACCGAATCGTTCCATTTTAAAAATGTATCGTCCCTGAATCGTATCGTACCCCATGTATCTAGATACGTATCGGATCGTCTTTTTTGGAGAGATGCACACCCCTACAATTTATGAATGTAAAATCCTGCATGTAATCCCTGAAAGAATGCCTGATTCTTACATACAGGACCTTTAAGTCTGGGACAGATAAAGGTAGGATTTGGGACAGTTACAGGAAACTGAGGGAAAAAAAGATGGAGCATCTGCATGCAAGTATGAGGGTGGGCCTGGTCCTCACCATGCGGATGCCCTCGCCTCGACACAGCTTCTCGTACATCTTCCTCTCGGGGATGGGCTCCTTGAAGGCCTTCTTCTTCTTCTTGGGCTTGTCCTCCGTTTGGCTCTCCGACTTCCCCTCGTCGCTCTGTCTTAGCGCCTTCTCCTCCTTCTCCTCCTCCTCCTCGCTCCTCTGCTTCAACAGCTGGAACTCAAAGTACTTCAGGTTTCCCCGGGCGCGCTGGTGTTCTGAGTCTGGATATGATTGAGTTTAAGAAAAAAATAACCAATATATATAGATATAGTTATGTGGAGTGTGTGTGGTGGGTGGCTGGTTTAAGCAGCCTCTGGCCCGAGTCAGGCTGACTAGTCTGGGGCTGGGTGAGGCTGCACACATGTGGTGCATTGGTTATTCAATGCACCACAGGTTAAACCAGCCGTCACCACACACACTCAGGGCACACATGCTCTGTCTCCAAAGTCTTCAATAAATCTTCCTGTGTCCTAAATTGGAAAAGCCATGAAGAAGGCACTTTTAGTGGAATTTAAGTAGCAGCAACTGCTACAATAGTGAACATTTAAAAAAAAAAATTAATACCAGCCTTGTCTGTTTGTATTCAAATACACAACTGTGTCATATCATTCATTATCACAATGTAAAAGGAAAAAAGTAAGTAGTAAATTGTAGTAAAGTAAGCAAATTGATGATGGGATTATCTTTGGTGAGTTTTTGCCAGGTTGAGAGAGCCTGAGAGACATCGCTTCCAGTTATTCAGTGACCATTTTCTTTCCTCATTCAGTGCGCATTAAATATGCGCCAAACATCTGGGGAAAAAATAGGAAGGTCTTAAAAGAACGTCCAAACAACAGGAGGACACTGTGCAGTGCCACCGAGCCACAGGAGTTACATAACCGCCATTTCTGGCTCGACTCTTGGCTCTGATAGGTCTACATTCCACCACTAATGTTGATCATAACTCATAATTTGGGTGTTACCATATCACACAGCAGCCACAATGATTAATTACATATTATGTCTCATCCATGTCATATTAATTCTTCTTAATATAAAAATGTGTAAGTAACATCATGCAACGGAAAACGTGTCCTGTGCCTGGCGTTGAGACTCACCCAGCGTGAGCAGTCTCTTGGTGATCTCCAGGGCTTTCTCTATCTCCCCCTGCTGGTAGATGGCGTAGCTGAGGTAGTCCAGCACCGCCACCTTGTCCACGGGGGACTCCTCTCCCTGGTCCAGCTGCCGCAGCGCCTGGCTCATCCACAGCTCCGTGTGGTAGTAGTCCACGTCCGCGTACGCCACCTTCCCCAGCTCGTAGCAGTCCTCCACCGTCATGGCGATCTTGTAGATCACGCCTGGTGGTGGTGGTGGTGGTGATCATGATGACGATGTGGTGGTGATGATGATGAAGGTCGTAATGATGATGATGATGATGATGATGATAATGAAGGTGGTAATGATATGATGACGAGGAAGAAGAAGACCAAA
>PIJE02000576.1:254348-291882 GCA_002895965.2 Coryphaenoides rupestris | reverse complement strand
ATGGATATATAAAAACACTGACACTGTGTTCCAACATCACACACACACAACACACGCACGCACGCACACACGCACACACACGCACACACACACACTCGTAGACGCCACACATACATAATAGGCGGGAGGATGGCAGATGCTCTCCCTCATTCTGGTGGATGTTCGTTGGCAGACATCTGCACCCCCCCTCCTCCCCCTCCTCCTCCCCCTCCATCCCCCTCCCCCCCCCACCCCCTCCCCCCCCTCCACCACACCCCTCCCCACACACTCCGCACATCTGTCCCTGACAACAGCCAGCGCTTTCATCTCAGCTTTCCCCTTTTTTTCCCCCGCCAAGAATTATTAATAATGTCACATGATTCTCCAGAGAGGCTAAACGCAGCGGCTCACACTGGTGTGTCCGCCATTCATGTGGCGTTCGTGAAGAGTCTTTGTTTATCAGGCTCATGATAGGCGTGTTTGTTTCGTAAACACTCTGTTGACGTCCACGCAGGTAAACGCTGGCAGCCATGGAAGAGAGACAACACACACACACACACACACACGTATACACACACACACACACACACACACACCCAAGCCCTGCACACACACGATGCACATGTGTCCCAAGCATGCACCTGATATTATAATGTACTTGTCCTGCTCTACATTATAATCTGAGTTGTTAATAATTGCGAATAATTGTTGGAAGACAAAGCCTGGAGTTAAGGAGCACGATGGAGATACGGTCCAAGTGTACAGGAGGCAGCCATGTTGGTTTGCCCTCCCGTATACGGATGAGCGTTTAACCCGCCGACACAGCCGTGTATTTCCTGCAGAGCATAGATAGAGGAGAAAATGAGTTTATCATCAATGCACCCACACACACACACACACACACACACTCACACACTCACACACTCACATGATGATAAGCTACAGGTTATTCAAGAAAGATACCGCTAATGGAAAAGTCCCGGGGAGAAAATTACAGTGTGAGGCGGGAAAATGTGAGAGTGAGAGACGGATGTGGACAGTGTGTGTGTGTGTGTGTGTGTGTGTGTGATAGAGAAGGATGTTTACTCGTATGTATATAATAATCATCACAGCATGCGCACAAAGAAATGTCCACTGATTGAATGCAAGCCCTTGTTCAATTACCAACACCACCCCCATACACACACACACACACACACACACACACACACACACACACACACACACACACACACACACACACACACGCACACGCACACACACCAAAATACCAAGGGAAATGCTTATTTCCAATATGGCTGGATATAAATGGCCTAATCCAGTCAATCCTTCAGTGTCCTCTTTGTCTAAACCCTCCACTCCATGAGATGGGTCTGCCTCATTCTCTCTCTCTCACACACACACACACACACACACACACACACACACACACACACACACACCACATCTCCTCACACAGTGTCAGTGTTTTTATATATTCCAACGCTGGCACATTTAATTATGTGATAATGTGGTTTCCCTGTGCTCTATTACCACAATGTAGACTCTACACAAAAACACACACGCTCTCATACACACACACACACATACTACACACACACACACACACACACACACACACACACATAATACACACACACACACACACACACACACACACACACACACACACACACAACACACACACACACACACACACACACACATTCATACACATATCTTATGATATACACCATGATACACACATCCCTTAAGTATGTGTGTGTGTGCGTGTGTGTGTGTGTGTGTGTTTAAACGTAGGTTTGTAAACCATATTGTGTCTCAAGATGATTTGCAGATTAAAACTGCATACTGCCAACTGCTAGCAGCTTCATTAGTATAAGAGGAAGCCATCCTGGTGTCTACACACTGGCCTCGCTGGGTTTGTCCTTGGGTGACGTCTTCATCATCTCCTCATTCATTTAGTATCATGACAAAGTTTCCCTGATCGCAGGCAGCCATCGTCCTATGCATTAGATATGATCATTAGACTGCATAGCCTTAATGACCTGCAGCCCATCCATACATTTAAATGCCAAGCCATGCTCACTGTAATCTAAATGAATAATAATACTCACACACAATCGCGGCAACAATCATGACATTTACGGGGGGGAAATAAAAAATCGTAATATATATACAAACGTATACGGTTGTTTTCCGGTTGTCTTTAATTGAATAGTGTTGGGGTGTTGTACGGCTGGGGATGGCGGCACGAGACCCTGGCTCTGGGATGTGGAGCCCCGTGTGAGGCTGAGGTTGTTCCTGCAGCTGGGCACCCAATCCCCCCCGGTGGCCACAGCTGTAAAACTGTAAGATTACTATGGACCTGGCAATCTACAGAAAATATATATACTGGGAATAGAAAAACAGTCACCGAATGGAACTCGTACATGAGTGTGGACCACATCACACGCTCGCACGCACCCGCACACGCATACACACACACACGTGCACACGTGCGCACACATGTGCACACACGCACACACACACACACGTGCGCACACATGTGCACACACGCTCACACACACTTTTCTTTGTTCCCAGGCTTTTGGATTGATGTTATTTTCCCAATCCTGGCTGCAACATCTCTCTCTCTCTCTCTCTCTCTCTCTCTCTCTCTCTCTCTCTCTCTCGCTTGAAAAAAAAAATACTAATTTGAATATTAGTTTTTTTCTGAATGTTACTGTAATTCTAATGCCGTTTGGTGATCATTATGAGACGTTTTCACTGCTCATGGTTCTTATAGGACAGGGGTGGCCAACCAGTCAGAGACGAAGAGCCAATTTTTTTACTGTGTTACTGCAAAGAGCCACATCATACACACATGAACATCTCCCCATCTCTTCCTCTCACACACACCAAAAATATTTCTTAGTCTTATCTAGTTAATTCGGGGGTGCTCCGAATTAACGGAGCACCCCCCCCCATCAGAACCACGAATTAACGGACCCCCCCCCATCAGAATCGCGAATTAACGGACCCCCCCCCCCATCGAGCGCGAATTACGGACCCCCCCCGCGTCGCGCGCCTCACGGTAGCGTCATTGCGCATCCTTGGCGCAGCATCTGTGATAACGCGTTAACTTTGACAGCCATAAAAAAAACCACAACATTCGATATGAACGTAAGAGCCATGAAACCAGACAAAGAGCCGCATGCGGCTCGGGAGCCGTGGGTTGGCCAGGCCTGGATTAGCCAATGCACCACAGGTGTACAGCCTCACCCGACCCCAGACTGGGCCAGGTGAGGCTGATTAAACCAGCCACCAACACACACACACACACACACATGCTACAATACTGTGTCTACCATAACAAAGTCGACCACTTGCACCGTGTCAAATGCACCAAAAGATTACGATCCAATTTATTCAATACATTTTTAAAAAGGAATAAAAGCTATTTTAATTTGCCCTGGGCCAGGGAGGGGAATAGTGAGGAAACATGTCATCAAAGGAGTCTGAACCTGAGAATAACTTCTTCCTCTCTTCTCAAATGATATATTTATTCCTCTATAGCTCTGTTCATGAGCGCTTGGCAGCCCTGAATAATGGATACAGATTCTATAGCACAGATTCTTCTCTCAGGTAACAAGCACATAGCTCATCCTTTGTTAATGTCTGTTTTTCTTGTGTGTGTGTGTGCGTGTGTGTGTGTGCGTGCCTGTGTGTCTGTGAGTATGTGTGTGTGTGTGTGTGTGTGTGCAGTGGGTTAAATGAAGATACCGAAGAGCAAAAGAAAGAAACAGGGTGATGAGATGAACAGAGACAGAGAGAGAGTAATGGAGAGAGAGAGAGCAATAGAGAGAGAGTAATGGAGAGAGAGAGAGAGAGAGAGAGAGATGCGTGTGTGTGTTTGTGTGCTTTTGTGTGTGTGCGCGTGTGTGCATGTGCATGTGTACAAATGCGGTTCCTTCAAGTAACTTTGTATGCAGGTTTGAAAATAAATCAAATGGAGAGAGAGGGAGAGAGAGGATGACAGCCCAACACATGGCTGGGTATCAACAGTACCATGTGGCGTGCGTGTGTGTGTGTGTGTGTGTGTGTGTGTGTGTGTGTGTGTGTGTTGTGTGTGTGTGTGTGTGTGTGTGTGTGTGTGTGTGAGAGAGAGAGAATGAGGCAGACCCATCTCATGGAGTGGAGGGTTTAGACAAAGAGGACACTGAAGGATTGACTGGATTAGGCCATTTATATCCAGCCATATTGGAAATAGCTTTCTGTGGTATGTTGTGTGTGTGTGTGGTGTGGTGTGTGTGGTGTGTGGTGTGTGTGTGTGTGTGTGTGTGTGTGTGTATGTGTGTGTGTGTGTATGGGTGGTGTGTGTGTATGTGACAGGGCTTTTCAATCAGTGGACATTTCTTTGTGCGCATGCTGTGATGATTATTATATACATACGAGTAAACATCCTTCTCTATCACACACACACACACACACACACACACACACACACACACACACACACTGTCCACATCCGTCTCTCACTCTCACATTTTCCCACCTCACACTGTAATTTTCTCCCCGGGACTTTTCCATTAGCGGTATCTTTCTTGAATAACCTGTAGCTTATCATCATGTGAGTGTGTGAGTGTGTGAGTGTGTGTGTGTGTGTGTGTGTGTGTGGGTGCATTGATGATAAACTCATTTTCTCCTCTATCTATGCTCTGCAGGAAATACACGGCTGTGTCGGCGGGTTAAACGCTCATCCGTATACGGGAGGGCAAACCAACATGGCTGCCTCCTGTACACTTGGACCGTATCTCCATCGTGCTCCTTAACTCCAGGCTTTGTCTTCCAACAATTATTCGCAATTATTAACAACTCAGATTATAATGTAGAGCAGGACAAGTACATTATAATATCAGGTGCATGCTTGGGACACATGTGCATCGGGTGTGTGCAGGGCTTGTGTGTGTGTGTGTGTGTGTGTGTATACGTGTGTGTGTGTGTGTGTGTGTGTTGTCTCTCTTCCATGGCTGCCAGCGTTTACTGCGTGGACGTCAACAGAGTGTTTACGAAACAAACACGCCTATCATGAGCCTGATAAACAAAGACTCTTCAACGAACAGCCACATGAATGGCGGACACACCAGTGTGAGCCGCTGCGTTTTAGCCTCTCTGGAGAATCATGTGACATTATTAATAATCTTGGGCGGGGGAAAAAAAGGGGAAAGCTGAGATGAAAAGCGCTGGGCTGTTGTCAGGGACAGATGTGCGGAGTGTGTGGGGAGGGTTTGGGGGGGGGGGGGGGAGTCGTGGTGGTGGTGGGGGGGGAGGGGGGATGGAGGGGGAGGAGGAGGGGGAGGAGGGGGGGTGCAGATGTCTGCCAACGAACATCCACCAGAATGAGGGAGAGCATCTGCCATCCTCCCGCCTATTATGTATGTGTGGCGTCTACGAGTGTGTGTGTGTGCGTGTGTGTGCGTGCGTGCGTGCGTGCGTGTGTGTGTGTGTGTGTGTGATGTTGGAACACAGTGTCAGTGTTTTTATATATTCCAACGCTGGCACATTTAATTATGTGATAATGTGGTTTCCCTGTGCTCTATTACCACAATGTAGACTCTACACAAACACACATAATACTACACACACACACACACACACACACACACACACATTCATACACATATCTTATGATATACACCATGATACACACATCCCTTAAGTATGTGTGTGTGTGCGTGTGTGTGTGTGTGTGTGTTTAAACGTAGGTTTGTAAACCATATTGTGTCTCAAGATGATTTGCAGATTAAAACTGCATACTGCCAACTGCTAGCAGCTTCATTAGTATAAGAGGAAGCCATCCTGGTGTCTACACACTGGCCTCGCTGGGTTTGTCCTTGGGTGACGTCTTCATCATCTCCTCATTCATTTAGTATCATGACAAAGTTTCCCTGATCGCAGGCAGCCATCGTCCTATGCATTAGATATGATCATTAGACTGCATAGCCTTAATGACCTGCAGCCCATCCATACATTTAAATGCCAAGCCATGCTCACTGTAATCTAAATGAATAATAATACTCACACACAATCGCGGCAACAATCATGACATTTACGGGGGGGAAATAAAAAATCGTAATATATATACAAACGTATACGGTTGTTTTCCGGTTGTCTTTAATTGAATAGTGTTGTACGGCTGGGGATGGCGGCACGAGACCCTGGCTCTGGGATGTGGAGCCCCGTGTGAGGCTGAGGTTGTTCCTGCAGCTGGGCACCCAATCCCCCCCGGTGGCCACAGCTGTAAAACTGTAAGATTACTATGGACCTGGCAATCTACAGAAAATATATATACTGGGAATAGAAAAACAGTCACCGAATGGAACTCGTACATGAGTGTGGACCACATCACACGCTCGCACGCACCCGCACACGCATACACACACACACGTGCACACGTGCGCACACATGTGCACACACGCACACACACACACACGTGCGCACACATGTGCACACACGCTCACACACACTTTTCTTTGTTCCCAGGCTTTTGGATTGATGTTATTTTCCCAATCCTGGCTGCAACATCTCTCTCTCTCTCTCTCTCTCTCTCTCTCTCTCTCTCGCCGTGGAGTCATAATGATGGCATTAAGAGGTGGATTAGTTCATGTAGGACACCAGTGAAGGCCTTGGTGTGAAATGCACGGCCCGCCACTGCCATCTACACACCTAAACGTGTGGTGACACACATATACACTAGTTTCTATTTTTGTCTCTTTGATTGTGTTCCAGTGTGGCCATTCAAAGCACTGCAGCAGTGTAATTACAGGTCCCAGGTAGCGAGGGGTGTCCTTGGACATGCCTGTTTTATATATTCACTGAGAGTGTTCCCTGCCCCTCAGACCTGCC
Organism: Coryphaenoides rupestris; assembly: GCA_002895965.2. Taxonomy (NCBI): domain Eukaryota; kingdom Metazoa; phylum Chordata; class Actinopteri; order Gadiformes; family Macrouridae; genus Coryphaenoides; species Coryphaenoides rupestris. The sequence continues at coordinate 285,015 of PIJE02000576.1, read as the reverse complement.
CGACGTCACCACCGACCAAGCACTTTCAAATTCAAATAGTGGCACATTCAGTGCCTCAAGTATGTGGCACGTATAGGCGCAAAAACACACATAGTGTTCTACACGTGGTGTGTGTGTGTGAGCATTATACATGTGCATCACCTTCGTTTCTGTTTTTCTTCTCTCACGCACACACACGCACATACATACACACACACCTACAGGCACACACACACACACCTATACACCAAAACTTTTCTTACATTTCCGTCTCAATTTTTAATGGAGCTGTCGAAGCAGCTTACTATATTCAAATGGAACGCCATTCGCTTACGTTGCTAATGAAATATTTACGCGGCGGTGGAGGGGAGCGCAGCGGCGGTGACAAGTGTCCCCTGAAGTGTGTGAAGGACACACAGCCAGATCTGTGGGAAAGACACAGAAAGATACAGATACAAATAAATAAAGAGTGCTTGTGCTGAACATGACAAGTTTGTAGCCTCGTAAATGTCTGAGAGGAATAAAGAAGGATAAAGATTCAAAGAGAAATGCAACAAAATGGTGAATATAATAAAAACAAGGGGACATCCATTGAGTGCACTATATGAATAATTCTTTATGCAAAGTTGCAGACATCTCATGAGCTGGAATTTCAAGAGTTTGTTTTGAAATGTAGATTATATGGGCAAGGTTGAGTGTCAGTTATAGAATGGAAAAAAATAGTTTTATACATTACAAATGATATTTCCATTACATAAAGGCACACTCTCTAACTTTAGTATTTTAAATGGCCTGCTGAAGAATATCTCTGGAGGTTGGATGGCTTTTTTTAAAGGGTTAGTTTCCACTCTCTATCACTCCCTTATCGCACTGAATAAATATATATAATTCCATCTCTCTATTTATATCAATGCATACCTGGCAACCCTATTTCTGTCTGCTCCCTTATCTGTTCCCGAGCTATCTTCAGAATACCGGGAATACCGAGCACCCTGCCTCCGTTTTCCAGTTGGAATGTGAGACCCCAGGAATTGGAGATGAAGATGTGGTACTTTTTGTGGCATCTTTATCAGCCTGCGATCCGGTCAGCCGTAATTACACTGACTGCTAGTGGTTCTGGCTTCCAATCTGAATACTGCCACACACTCCGTAATTGGAATGCATGTCAGATCCCAGCTGTTTGTGTGTGTGTGTGTGTGTGTGTGTGTGTGTGTGTGTGTGTGTGTGTTGTGTCTGGTGTGTGTGTGTGTGTGTGTGTGTGTGTGTGTGTGTGTCTGCGCGCACGTGTGTGTGCTTGTCTGTTTTACGTGCGTGTTTGTTGGTTTTAGACTCTGTAATTAAAGTTGCATACATGCCAAGGTCTAATCACACACACAGACACACACACACACACACATTGTGATTGCAGGTTTTCCAGTGCATTGGGATGAGTGAGAGCTGGTTGAAGTTGAGTTGATTGCTGTGTGATTATATGCATGCTAATGTTGTGTTGGGATGTATGGCTGCAGCCTTATTTTAATGACTATACCACATGTATTTGTTTAGCAAAGGTTTGGAATAAAACTACGTGTTTGAGAAAACAAGGATATATATATATACATATACACAGTATATATACACATTCATATACAAATATACACATATTCAACAGACTTACTTGGCTAAACTTGCTCTATATTTCCCGGGGACGCATGATTGCCGGTGACATTCTAACGATGTGTTCCATTTACCTCGGAAGTCGGAAGTGAGAACTGGGAATGACATCACACCCGAGTTGACATGCGTTCCAGTTAACAAGTCGGAAAACCAAGATGGACGCCTTGTTTTACCAGTCGATAAATCACTTTTGGCCCATAATAATCTGACCTGTAAAGCCCTTTGAGACTGTATTGTCATTAAGGGCTGTACAAATAAAATTGAATTGAATTGAATAACAACATATTATGACCACAGGTAGAAGTTGGATAGTACTGTGTGTACGACTGATTTTATGAGACACAAATAGACAGAAGTGCTAAAAACAGTATATTACTACAGCTTTCACTGACTGTTGATGCGCGGAGCAGCCATCTTGGATTTCTAAGTCGGGGTTGTGAGATTCGTCCGACTTTCCGAGTTGGAAATCCGACTTCAGTGCGTTCCCGTGGTAACTTCCGACTTGGAACTCGGAAATTCCGACTTCCGGCCGGCCCCGCCCGCGGCGCGCGGCGCAACGTTCACTGCACGCGGATGATCGGATGGAGAAGCCGTCTCGGATTTCTAAGTCGGGGGTTGTGAGATTCGTCCGACTTTCCGAGTTGGAAATCCGACTTCAGTGCACGTCGTTCCCACGGAAACTTCTGACTTTGAACTCGGAAATTCCGACTTCCGAGTACAAATGGAACGCACCATAGCAACTGCCTTCTCATCCGCTAATGTCACAGGATGAATATTAATTGTGTTCAGCCGGGACTTCAATAAGGAGCCTCAGATGACATTCAGACGCGTTATGTGCGCGCCTGGCGAGGTGCCGTATCTAATGGAGATGGAACGCAGAGACAGTACGGCGACGACAATAAGAATATATAACATGCCTTTTACATGCAACAATTCAGAGCGGTGACAGGCTTAACAGTGTGTGTGTGTGTGTGCATGTGTGTGCGTGTGGGTGTGTGCATGAGTGTGTGTGTGTCGCCACCAACCACTTTATGCGATTCTCAACAGTGACGCCTTCAATAAGGTAGCAGGGAAACTGTATGTTTTCCACCTCATTTAAAGTCAATAATGTGATCTCCTGTCAGCGTGGCGCCCTCTCAGCCTCGCCGTGCAACATATATGGCAATTATGAAGTGTTGTTACCTTTGCACATGCCGTGAATGGATTTTATTTATGTGTACTGTGTGCATTTATTTGTTTTGTATGATGATGATGATAATGTGTGTGTGTGTGTGTGTGTGTGTGAGAGAGAGAGTGTGTGCAAGTACATGCGTGTGCGTGTGTGTGCATGCATGTGCAGCATGTTTCTTTGTTGTATTCTTTGTGAGAGAAACAAAAAAAAGCTCTCTCTCTCTATCTCTATCTTTCACACCAAGGCCTTCACTGGTGTCCTACATGAACTAATCCACCTCTTAATGCCATCATTATGACTCCACGGCTATAGAATCCATCAATATTACACAGAAATGCAGTATAACAGGGCGTTGCATCACAAACAGGTATCTCATGTAGCAAGAGAGAATGCCATTACTAAAAGCAAGAAACCCAATTAGGACAATTCAACAAGTCTCTTTTCACTGTAGCCACAGCTGCCATACATACATCATCTCTAGCAGAAGCATCAATATTAAATAACAAAAATATTAAAACGTTTAAATAAAATGCATTACTCACCAAAACTACTGATTATTTGTACGCAAAGTCCATCCTCCTTTCATTCCTCAAGAAGAGTTCGATTATTCTGTTGTACAGTTTATCTGTGCGTTTCAGTTCCAACAATAAGTCCCTTTCTATGGCCATGGAGGCTAATGCTGAAAGTCGAGTCTGGCCAGTCGTGTTTCTGGAGTAAGGTTGTTAAAACAGCTATTAAATCTACTCGCAAAATATTTTAGTTTGTGCCGGTGGCTATAGATGCTTTGCTGGCTCTGACTAGTACAGGGGTGGCCAACCAGTCAGAGACGAAGAGCCAATTTTTTTACTGTGTTACTGCAAAGAGCCACATCATACACACATGAACATCTCTTCCTCTCACACACACCAATAATATTTCTTAGTCTTATCTAGTTAATTCGGGGGCTGCTCCGAATTAACGGAGCCCCCCCCCCAGACACTGACTCGGTGCCCGTCGCGCGCCTCACGGTAGCGTCATTGCGCATCCTTGGCGCAACATCTGTGATAACGCGTTAACTTTGACAGCCATAAAAAAAAAATCGATATGAACGTAAGAGCCATGAAACCAGACAAAGAGCCTCATGCGGCTCGGGAGCCGCGGGTTGGCCAGGCCTGGACTAGTACCTCTCTGACCATCCAATCAAAGGACGTGAAAATGCCGACGTTACTGGACGCCTGCTAGATGGCCTCGGTGTTGCCAACTCGAAATCTGATTGGTTAAAGCAACAGCGTCATTGCCACTTACTTTAAGCTACAGACGCCAGCACTATCGATTCTGAAGGCGTCAAGGCAGATTTCTTTGACCCTGGCAACACATGATGGCTGAAATGTGATTGGATAAAAGCTCTAACATAAACATACACCAGTGGAAGCAGCGCAACCAAGAGAAAGGCTATGAAATGAAGAGAATAGACTATTGGAAATAATTTAATACATATTCATGGCAAAAAATATATTAAAACATAAGTCAGTGATTCTGATAGTGTTTAGGCCAGCAGAGAAGGCTTTGCTGGCCCTGACAGCCCACCACTGGTAGATGGTGTGTGTGTGTGTGTGTGTGTGTGTGTGTGTCTCCATGTGTGTCTCCATGTGTGTGTCCATGTGTGTGTCCATCCATATGTGAGCGTGTGTGTCTGTGCATGAGTGTGAGTCCGTCCGTCCGTGTCTGGGTGTGTGTGTGTGTGTGTGTGTGCGTGTGTGTATGTGGGTGTCCATGTGGGTGTCCGTGTATGCATGTGCCCGTCTGTGTCCGTGTGTGTGTGTGTGGGTGTGCCTCCACGCATGTTTGTGTGAGTGTGTGTCCATCCCTGCGTGCGTGTGAGCATGTGTCCGTCCAGTATGTATCTACTATGTGTGTGTGTGTGTGTGCGCTGCGTGTGTGTGTGTGTGTGTGCGTATGTCTATCTGTGTGTGTGTGTGTGTGTGTGTGTGTGTGTGTGTGTGTCGTGTGTGATGATGTGCGTTGTGCTGTGTGATTGTGTGATGTGTGTGTGATGTGAGGCCAGCAAGGCGGGGGGGCCGGGGGGCGGGGGGCGGGGGGGGGGGGTGAAGACAGACTGACTGGCCCATCACTTTGATCACGTCTTTTTCCCCAGCCGATCCTCCACTTTTTAAAGATGTATATATGCATACATTGTGTGCATCCTGAAGTCTCCAACCAAGCCATAACCCGCACATCTATACGGTAAACTTTCTGCAGGGAACCGAGTGTAGTACGTGCAAAGAATGTGTTATGTAAAAAGGAACTACCTCAATAGTTTGTTTGTTTTTGTGTATTTATTTATTTAACACTATTTAACATTTAATATGATTTCATGTCCCTTACATTTGGATTACTAGGACATTTATCACCTTTTGGACGTTTATATTGTTAACAGACTCAGTAGGTGGCGGCTCCTGAGACGGTCACTCGGTGGTAAAGTGGGAGCGGATTTAAGAGACTGTTACTAAAATAAGACAAGCGTTGAATCCCAAATAAAACTAAAAATCCTCTGTTTTTTCTCCAGCCTACCAGCCAACCAGTTTGTGCACATTCGAGTCTATTCCAAACTGAAATGGCTCAAGTTATTTTCGTGATGTCAAAACGCAGAGCAACTTCGGTGTCTCGAAAGAGGGTTAAGCTAAAGAACCTCAGACTTCTGAACAACACAACGTTTGGATTGGGGACTATTTGCAACAGCGCCGCTCATGGAAGACGGCCTTTATCAGAATCAAACGGGGTTTTCAATAACGATATAAGAATAAGAGGAATCTTTTTCTGGAGCCTCTTCATATTTTTGAACACATGTTTTCCCATTTGAATACTGAATACAGGACATAGTAAACTTTTAAAAGTAATTTTGCAAAAAAAACTCAATTGCAAGTGGCCAAATGTTGCAATTTTGGAAAGGTTTTTCCAGTAAACCCCGAAAACTTTGCTGTGGAGTCTTTCATACACACTCTCTCTCACATACTGAGTCCTGGCCATGATCTCCCCGCACGCTTTTTGACACCGTGGCCACGCGCAATGCTCCACAAAGACCAGATAAAACCACAGGGAGAGAGAGAGAGAGAGAGAGAGAGAGAGAGAGGGACAAAATAAATCACCACATGCGCTGTTTGAGATGAGTCAGGGCTGTGATTGATGTCGTCCAGGAGGCCCACCGTGTCCTTGGCGGGAGGGGGTGGCGGCTTGCGACAGGTAGCGAGGGTCAACTGCGAAAGGCACACCACCACCGCTCCCACGTCACTGGTCGCAATGCTAATGCTAATTCCTGGATGCACACACACACACACACACACACACACACACACACACACGCACACATACATACACATAGTGGAAATGAATGGGATGAATCCACCGCCGTCTGGTTCACGCAACACCGCGGTTTGTGATTTATGGTGAATGACAGTGGAGCGTGCATGTGCTTGTGAAGACTGTGAAGAGTGTGTATATGTGTGTGTGTTGTGTGTGTGTGTGTGTGTGTGTGTGTGTGTGTGTGTGTGTGGGATCTCTGTGATACTGACGCTAGCCTAGTCTGCTAGAACTACACACACACACACACACACACACACACACAAGCCTATGCACATATGTCATGACAGTATACTAACTTATAATAAGCACTTACCTTTAAAATGGACTTCACACTTGGCAGGTGTATTGCTGAGGACCCCAGGAAGTGTAGAGTCAGCTGTGAAGTTGTCGGGGTGAGCGGCGGGTTCAACAAAAAGCTGCAAGCAGCAATAACAGAGGCCAAGAGATCGGCCCATTCAGAAAGGGCACGTTTTGAACGGGCACTGTACTCGTCCAGTACATGAAGACTGGAGATGATGGCATTAAGAGGTGGATTAGTTCATGTAGGACACCAGTGAAGGCCTTGGTGTGAAATGCACGGCCCGCCACTGCCATCTACACACCTAAACGTGTGGTGACACACATATACACTAGTTTCTATTTTTGTCTCTTTGATTGTGTTCCAGTGTGGCCATTCAAAGCACTGCAGCAGTGTAATTACAGGTCCCAGGTAGCGAGGGGTGTCCTTGGACATGCCTGTTTTATATATTCACTGAGAGTGTTCCCTGCCCCTCAGACCTGCCCGACGTCACCACCGACCAAGCACTTTCAAATTCAAATAGTGGCACATTCAGTGCCTCAAGTATGTGGCACGTATAGGCGCAAAAACACACATAGTGTTCTACACGTGGTGTGTGTGTGTGAGCATTATACATGTGCATCACCTTCGTTTCTGTTTTTCTTCTCTCACGCACACACACGCACATACATACACACACACCTACAGGCACACACACACACACCTATACACCAAAACTTTTCTTACATTTCCGTCTCAATTTTTAATGGAGCTGTCGAAGCAGCTTACTATATTCAAATGGAACGCCATTCGCTTACGTTGCTAATGAAATATTTACGCGGCGGTGGAGGGGAGCGCAGCGGCGGTGACAAGTGTCCCCTGAAGTGTGTGAAGGACACACAGCCAGATCTGTGGGAAAGACACAGAAAGATACAGATACAAATAAATAAAGAGTGCTTGTGCTGAACATGACAAGTTTGTAGCCTCGTAAATGTCTGAGAGGAATAAAGAAGGATAAAGATTCAAAGAGAAATGCAACAAAATGGTGAATATAATAAAAACAAGGGGACATCCATTGAGTGCACTATATGAATAATTCTTTATGCAAAGTTGCAGACATCTCATGAGCTGGAATTTCAAGAGTTTGTTTTGAAATGTAGATTATATGGGCAAGGTTGAGTGTCAGTTATAGAATGGAAAAAAATAGTTTTATACATTACAAATGATATTTCCATTACATAAAGGCACACTCTCTAACTTTAGTATTTTAAATGGCCTGCTGAAGAATATCTCTGGAGGTTGGATGGCTTTTTTTAAAGGGTTAGTTTCCACTCTCTATCACTCCCTTATCGCACTGAATAAATATATATAATTCCATCTCTCTATTTATATCAATGCATACCTGGCAACCCTATTTCTGTCTGCTCCCTTATCTGTTCCCGAGCTATCTTCAGAATACCGGGAATACCGAGCACCCTGCCTCCGTTTTCCAGTTGGAATGTGAGACCCCAGGAATTGGAGATGAAGATGTGGTACTTTTTGTGGCATCTTTATCAGCCTGCGATCCGGTCAGCCGTAATTACACTGACTGCTAGTGGTTCTGGCTTCCAATCTGAATACTGCCACACACTCCGTAATTGGAATGCATGTCAGATCCCAGCTGTTTGTGTGTGTGTGTGTGTGTGTGTGTGCGCATGTGTGTGCCTGTGTGTGTTGTGTCTGGTGTGTGTGTGTGTGTGTGTGTGTGTGTGTGTCTGCGCGCACGTGTGTGTGCTTGTCTGTTTTACGTGCGTGTTTGTTGGTTTTAGACTCTGTAATTAAAGTTGCATACATGCCAAGGTCTAATCACACACACAGACACACACACACACACACATTGTGATTGCAGGTTTTCCAGTGCATTGGGATGAGTGAGAGCTGGTTGAAGTTGAGTTGATTGCTGTGTGATTATATGCTTGCTAATGTTGTGTTGGGATGTATGGCTGCAGCCTTATTTTAATGACTATACCACATGTATTTGTTTAGCAAAGGTTTGGAATAAAACTACGTGTTTGAGAAAACAAGGATATATATATATACATATACACAGTATATATACACATTCATATACAAATATACACATATTCAACAGACTTACTTGGCTAAACTTGCTCTATATTTCCCGGGGACGCATGATTGCCGGTGACATTCTAACGATGTGTTCCATTTACCTCGGAAGTCGGAAGTGAGAACTGGGAATGACATCACACCCGAGTTGACATGCGTTCCAGTTAACAAGTCGGAAAACCAAGATGGACGCCTTGTTTTACCAGTCGATAAATCACTTTTGGCCCATAATAATCTGACCTGTAAAGCCCTTTGAGACTGTATTGTCATTAAGGGCTGTACAAATAAAATTGAATTGAATTGAATAACAACATATTATGACCACAGGTAGAAGTTGGATAGTACTGTGTATACGACTGATTTTATGAGACACAAATAGACAGAAGTGCTAAAAACAGTATATTACTACAGCTTTCACGACTGTTGATGCGCGGAGAAGCCGTCTCGGATTTCTAAGTCGGGGGTTGTGAGATTCGTCCGACTTTCCGAGTTGGAAATCCGACTTCAGTGCACGTCGTTCCCACGGAAACTTCTGACTTTGAACTCGGAAATTCCGACCTCCGAGTACAAATGGAACGCACCATAGCAACCTGCGTTCTCATCCGCTAATGTCACAGGATGAATATTAATTGTGTTCAGCCGGGACTTCAATAAGGAGCCTCAGATGACATTCAGACGCGTTATGTGCGCGCCTGGCGAGGTGCCGTATCTAATGGAGATGGAACGCAGAGACAGTACGGCGACGACAATAAGAATATATAACATGCCTTTTACATGCAACAATTCAGAGCGGTGACAGGCTTAACAGTGTGTGTGTGTGTGTGTGTGCGTGTGCATGTGTGTGTGCGTGTGTGTGTGTGTGTGTGTGTGTGTCGCCACCAACCACTTTATGCGATTCTCAACAGTGACGCCTTCAATAAGGTAGCAGGGAAACTGTATGTTTTCCACCTCATTTAAAGTCAATAATGTGATCTCCTGTCAGCGTGGCGCCCTCTCAGCCTCGCCGTGCAACATATATGGCAATTATGAAGTGTTGTTACCTTTGCACATGCCGTGAATGGATTTTATTTATGTGTACTGTGTGCATTTATTTGTTTTGTATGATGATGATGATAATGTGTGTGTGTGTGTTGTGTGTGTGTGTGAGAGAGAGAGTGTGTGCAAGTACATGTGTGTGCGTGTGTGTGCATGCATGTGCAGCATGTTTCTTTGTTGTATTCTTTGTGAGAGAAACAAAAAAAAGCTCTCTCTCTCTATCTCTATCTCTCACACACACATGCACTCTCTCGCTCTCTCTATTTCCATACATTTATATGACGATATAAATATAGAAATGTATAATCTTCTGTCATACTGCTATTTCACCAGCGTGGAAATCAATATGACACATAGAAAAAAATCCAAGGTGGTTATCTCTGCACGGGCTTTATTTGCAAAGGTGCAATGTTGCGGAAAATTTGGAGTGAGCAATTAAACGGAGGGGTTCCTGCCACAGCTTTAATTGAATGAGTTTGAAGGGTTGTCGTTTTTTATCATTTCTATAATTGTCGTTTTCTCACTTCCTCTGCGCAATAATCTTCACCGCGCGAAACATGTGCACCGAGAGCAGACTCTCTTTGTTCCCCGCCACTGGCTGCATGTGACTGAGGGAGGAGGAGGAGGAGGAGGAGGAAGAGGAGGAGGAGACGGGGTGAGCAGGCAGAGCGAGGAGAAGAGAGAGAGGAGAGTGAGAGAGAGAGTGGAGAGAGAGAGAGAGAGAGAGAGAGATGCAGCGCCGCATGGTCTGGCATCGTAGACAAAGAAGCACGAGGAAGGGGGAAGAGGAGGAGGCAGGTAGCGGAAAAAAGGGGAGAGGAGAGAAACGGAGTGATGAAGACCAAGAGATAAACTAACCTAACAAGCAGGTGAAGGTGAAGTGAAGAAGAAGTACAGGACAAACAAATGGATGAGGTGGGGGGGCGGGGTGATGGAGGTGAGGTGGAGGTGAGGAGGAGGTGAGGAGGTGGTGATGGAGGTGAGGAGGAGGTGAGGAGGTGGGGGGAGGGGGGGTGAAAAAAGCAGTGCAGAGAGACAAAGAGGACATAGGTGGGTGGTAGGGGGGAATATGAGGGCAGGATTGAGGGCTGCACTGATGCAAAGACTGGACTTATAGCCGCTCTTCCTCTCCCTCCACCCTTCTCCCTCCAGCACTTCTCCTCTCGCCATTCTCTTCTTCTCTCCACCTCTCCTCTCGCCATTCCTCTCCTCTCCCTCTCCACCCTTCTCTCGCCATTCTCCTCTCCTCTCATCTCCTCTCCTCTCCTCTCCTCTCCACCCTTCTCCTCTCCGATCTTCTCCTCTCCTCTCATCTCCTCTGTGCTTTCCTTTATCCTCACCTCTCTCCTCTCTCTCATCTCTCCTCTCCTCTCCTCTCCTCCTCTCCTCCTCTCCTCTCCTCTGCTCTCCTCTCCTCTCCTCTCCTCACCTCTCCTCTCCTCTGCATTCCTCTCCTCTCCTCTCCTTTCTCCTCTCTCCTCTCTCCTCTCTCCTTTCTCCTCTCTCCTCTCTCTCCTCTCTCCTCTCCTCTCTCCTCTCCTCCCTCTCTCCCTCTCCCTCCTCTCCCCACCCCTCCTGTCTCATCCTCCCCCCCCCCCCCCAGGAACATAAATAAAAAGCCTTGAAACCCCTTTGATTCAATATGACTTTGGCACGGCGGTAGCGTGATTACATTCTACTCTGCAACAACAACGGGTGTTTCTAACGCGCTCGCTGCTCCTCGGAAAAGTGGAAACTTTTTTTTTTTATATAAAAAAGTGTTTTTATTGAAATAACTGCTGCTGCTGCTGTGTCGAGGGGTGTTTTATTTAGGGTTTTTTTTATCCACATGCCATTCTTTATTTTTGTGATTCATTGTAAAAGCCTTGGCTTCACTGTGTGTGTGTGTGTGTGTGCGTGTGTGTGTGTGCGTGTGTGTGCGTGCGTGTGTGTGTGTGCCGTGGCACTTAAAACATCTATGGTGGCGTCTCTCTGAGCGTCTCTCTGAGTATGTCCTTGCTACTGAACGGCGAGAGGTACAGACTTAGAGGCCCCGGGGATCCCATAAACCAAGGTAGAAAAGTCACCGAGAGTCAAGGAAAGAAAAAGAGACAGATCGTTCCCCGCGGTGCGCACTAGAGCATCGTACAGTTTCGCTCGACGGTGACATAAATCGACAGGATGCCTTTTACTCTCTTATCAATCAGATTTATTCAAATGAATAAAAAAAAAACCCGACAAAAACCGCTGTGGGAATGTGGGAAGGCACTTTGCGACTGTGACTAATGTGTGCTACATCGTAAATTCTGGTAGATCCTGAGTCGAGAGCATTGGGGAGTCTCTCTGGATCATGATAATAATCATCATCATCATCATAATCTTGTTCGGTGTCTGTGACTGTGTGCTGAGCGTTTACATTATACAGTGTGTACACCGCCAGTCGAGCATCAGTAAATTGAGCAGGGAGCGAGACAGTGGACAGACAGGCACACAGCCATCCGAATCGAATACCATCGCTGAGTTTGAAGAGTGCAGATGAAATGTTTCACCGGGTGTCGTGAAGACCTCATCCATTCCCGACGGGCTTGTCGATGGATGTCTCAAATCAGCCGTTGCGTCTTGGGCGATGGGATGAGCGGTGAAGTCCTGAGTCCTCATGTGTGGCAAATCTTCATAAGCGCCATGCGACATTCATGAAGGTTTCACTCTTCATTCTGTCAAATAAAAACCACCGATTGGAATTCCCTCTGCAAGTGGCTCCAACTCACACAGCTGCTGATGCTATTCAATATTATTTATAGCGATTTTATGAAAAGAACAAGCAGTACTATCACCGAATGAAATGTTCAGATGTGAAGTGTGTACGTACCAAATGTGCTAATTACACGCTATAGGCTGTCTCGTGAGGACCCTACCCCCCTCACCACCCCCTCACCCACCCACCCACCCCTGGATGTGTCGAGTTGCCGCGGGCGCTTTGGCTAGCACACTTAGCATCAGCGTAGCAGACAGCTTCCTGGGAGTGCATCCCTGTTACTAATGGTTCGCATTTTATATAGCACTTTTATCCAATGCACTTTACAGTGTTGCCTCACATTCACCCATTCATACACCGACGGCGGTGTCAACCATGCAAGGTAACAACCAACACGTCAGGAGCAGTTAGGGTTAGGTGGTGTCTTGCTCAGGGACACCTCGACACTTAACTAGGCGGAGCCCGGGGATCGAACCAGCGACCTTCCGCTTTCCAGACAACTGCCCACATCGTGTTCTGGGTGGTTGCTAGGGTGTTTTTGGTGGCTGCTATGGTGTTCTGTGTGGGTGCTAGGGTGTTTTTAATGGTTGCTAGTTACGTTCTTCCCACTTGTATTGCCCGTAGATGTAACCAGGGATATCCTTGCATCTGTCCATTGCCACCACCTCATCCAAATCAGTGTAGTGTTTTCTTCTAAATAGGCCCAATTTACGACAATGTGTCTTCAATGTCCGGATGATTATTATTATTATGATGTTTTTCTCGCAAATTCTGGGTTTTCTTCTCTGAATACCCTACTCCTCCAGCTCCGTAATGTTATATCCTAATAGGCCGTGGTACTTACATACATATATACAGAGAATTGCAAACAGTACAAATCAGGCAGAGGTAACAAACATTAAAATGACCATGAGGTTATAGTCTTGGCCATCATTTACAGATTTCAATGCGACTCAAAGCACACGATCCTAACAGTGCAAAGGTCATGTATGAGGTAAACTAATCACAAATTACATTTCTCTGGACGCACACACACAGATATACACACGGTGCAATTGTGAAACTGAGTAGTAAACTTCTACAAAAAACAAACAATATCATGCCATACCTTATTCACCACCATAAACTCATATAGTCTCCTTGTGGCAGACTACTCAGCAGTTTGGACATGCTCAGTAGAAGTAGACAAAATGGCTATAACGATGACGTCTTTTATGTATCGTTTTTTATACGTTTATTATGAGTCTTGTTTCACTGCCGATAAAATAATTCAGCAATTGGAATTATACTTCAGGTGTTCAGGTGTTTATGTGTGATATGACATCACACATAAACACCTGATGTTCAGCAAGTATAATTCCAATCCCTGAATTATTTGAACACAAGTGAAATTAGACGCACCTTAACTGTTTAAGCCAGGGGTGGCCAACCAGTCAGAACAGGTTGTTTGCGCTACCTTTGAATAAATACCCGACCTGACTTACTCGCCTCTTGAGTTCACGTCTGCATGTGGGTCCCGGTTTGGATAACAGTGCTATATAAATGCAATCCGTTTACCATAGCAGCCACCCAGAACACCGTAAAACGACTACAACATGCATGTTTTCTAGGTCATGCATTCTCGGTCTCATTGTGTTGCCACGGCTAAGTTAAGCTCCTTGGTTCATGTTGGCAGGGTTTAATACCACTGGAAGAATGCCATGGGTACGATTTACAGAGATCTGTCTCACCAGTCATACATCTCACTTGTCTATCCTGCTATGCGTACATTCTGCCATCAAAGTCAGTGACGTGTTGACTGGGTCAGGTTGGAGAAACGACAGCTGAGGATGCCAGACATTTGCAAATATATTTAGCAATAACAACATTGTCACTGCATTAACCTCTGAACATCGTTCATAAAATGTGTGTGAAAACTGTGTGTGTGTGTGTGTGTATACGTGTGTACATCACACATTTGTATCCAGGTGTTAATCGTGAAATCCCCTCCTCAGTTGTAATACTGCAGGGTAGAGGTCCAGGTGGGGTGTCAATACAAACACGCTTGGCGTTGTCCTTAATCTTTTTTGTGAACCCAAACAGACAAACAGACAAATCCCCCACATGCACAAATTCACAGCGGGTCAGCTTAGCATTGGATAAACTCTATCTCTTGTCAGAGTGACTGCTGGCTGCCCTAATCTCTTTTCGCCGCTGTAATGGAGCTTTTCACAAGGCAATAGAGTGGCTGACCCTGCTTGACAAAAGCTCCCCTTTCCTTCCATCCTTTTCCCGCCTTTTCTCATTCCTCCTCTCTCAACGAGTTTCCTTCCCACTCTGTCCGTGGCCAGTTTTAGAATGGCTTCCTTTCAGCTGTCCGTCAGTGTCGTATCGCAGGGGGAACGGCAATCTATTACTCATGGAACTTGATTGACGTCTCATATAATCCAATTAAAGATTCGACAAGGAGACGTGGAAGCATCCATTCGGGCCCCCTCCCCTCACCGGAGGGAATTAAGTAGCTGCTCAACTCCTGTCCTCCTCCATCCTTTCTTTGCGTTCTGACCGCACGATATAATCTTATCATGTGTGTGAACATCAGGAGGGCATTGGCTGTGTGGAAGATTGCTAGGCTTCCTATAGGTGTCCTTATAGACTCTTACTATTACTACTACTACTACTACTACTGCTACTACTACAGGGCACATGCGATACAGGCTGGGTTTCACTCTTCAATGGGGAGGCCCCATATGCACATATACTACGACAAACTATGCAATACACCAGTCATGTCTTCATAGCTGTGTTCTTAGCATTCTCACATCAATAGCCACGGTTGGAGCACTTGTTGCAGGGGGTGGACTGTTCAGAAGAGAGACTGTTCTGCCCGAGCGTAACTCCAGGCCACTGATATCCTCCATGGAGCGGATCTGCAACCCAGGGGCGAGTCCCCAGGCAGGGACCGCCCTCAGAGATCTGGAAGGGCAAGGCGGAGGTTGTGCAGTCTGTAGGTCCCCTGCTGATGCACACCCCCCCCCACCGCCTATGGCCCAGCCAGCCATGGTTTACAGACCTCTGCAACATGCATGTGGCTTGGAGCATCAGGAATAGGCTCTGTATGTCTACAGAGCCATACAGAGCCCTATCTCCCTTCACTTGCACTCAATAATGTGCTTCGACGGCGCGTCTTTGTCCCATGGTGTGAAGTGAACCACGCGAATATCAGCCCATTCTGCAAGCAGTTTGTTGGAGGCACAGCGGAGGTGGAGGTTGGTTGTGTACCCTCACTCAGCCTTCACCCCCGGAGGCGACTACCACTCTGTTTCTGTGTCGAGTCAGTGACCTTGCAACCCTCCACCCACCACCACCTCTCTATTTAATTCTGTGGAGAATGAAAAGCAGGGTGAATACATTGCTCTCTGTATGTGCTATATTGACCACACCGCAGGCGTGGTAACCAGTTGTTTGTTTGTTTGTTTGTTTGTTTGTTTGCTCAGGCCACAGATAGCCCATTTTCCATGAAAATAGCTCCGGAACCGGTTCTGTTCAGGATTCTTGGAACCTTGGTGCTGTTTAGTGAAGCAGCCTGCGTTTCTACCAGTTTTCAATGGATCCATTGTAATCATTGATTACCTACAAGCTTTCATCCAAAAAACAATCATCGTGTTTCATTGGCAGACCACTGCCACTTTATTCCAATGATTTCTCCATGCTTGCCTTTCCAACCTGTAGAATATGACGGTTAACCTGCAAATTTTTGGGAACCAACTTTTCAGGTTCCGAACCAATACTTTTTTGGTGGAAATTAAAAAAAAAAATTCTAAATTAGGTGCGTGAACCAGAATGGAACCCGTTCCATGTTGGTGGAAAAGGAATACGACAGGACCTCTGTGAAAGGACCCTGGTGCCCTGGTTGAGGCCAAGAAGGCCCTTGCTTGGGGGAAAATAGCTCCCCTCAGCTCTCCATATTCAGTCCATCAATAGACATCTCTTCTTCTTTCTGGCCTCTTCTTTCTTCAGGCTTCTGTCAGTGGAGAACATTAAGGTTGGACAGTTTCTTTCTCATTTCTACGCATTATCGGACATCAATAACCCGCCCCCGCCCCATGTCCGAGTGGGGCTCACACAGAGTGTGGGAGCCGTGTGGTCTCTTAAGCACTTCACGCGATCAGCACTCGTGACTGTGGAGTATTCCGTTGGATTACCTGATCCGTCCATTCCAGTTCCACAAGTAATAGATCTGTCTCGGGGAACCGTGGTCGCCTTGGTGACCCGGGCGTTCTCCTCTCCCTGTGCACACTCTCCGCTCGCTGGCCTGCTCTTCATTTGTTGACAAAGAGCAATGACCTCAGATGGCAGCTGTGGATAAAGGAACAGCAGTAAGATGGATGGTAAAGAAGGTTAAAAACAAGGAAAGATCGTAAAACCAGACACACCGGTCACTTCACTTCTGTAGAACTACAACTATTAGTTGAGTTCATCATTTGATTTTACTCCTTATACAAGCAATCACAAAATGCCCTTACCAGACAAAGTGTATATATATGTGTGTGTGAGTGTGTGTGTGTGTGAATATATAAATATAGATATATAAAAATGTTTCCTATATTTTATAATTATCTATTATTGTCTATATAATATATCGATAATAATTATAAAATATAGGAAACATCTTTTATATATTAGGAATATAGGAAACATTTGTATATATTATATATATTTTATATATTTATTTATATATATAGATACTGTACTGTATATATATATATGTGGTTTCCCCTACCACAGGCCACTTGTTATTGTAGCATTGGTAATGGTACACAGGCAGAGCAGGTGGTAAATGCTAGACATCTCCATAGTGATGGCTGGTTTATGTGCTGATCCCGTGATTGGCTGATGCACCGCAGGTGTCCAGCCTCAGTCAGCCCTCAGACTCTAATCAGCCTGATTAGGGGCCTGGTGAGGCTGCTTAAACCAGCCACCAATCACAGACACAACACAATGTGATTTATACATGGAATTAGTATACAATATGTCTACAAAGATGTACACAATGTCTTTGTTGTTTTTTTGCTTAGGCTTAGAATTTGGTCATAATGTCTGTATTCTATAATGGCTGTTGTCTATAAAGAAATACATCAAATTCCCTGTGGTAACGCATCGGGATAAGCAGTACCCTGCGTGTTCTGTGATGGTTGGTCTGTCACATGAAATGTAATGGTAATGGAGATGGTCAGATTGAAGAAAATGTTCAAGGACAGCTTGAACTTTTCTGGTTTATCAGATGTGAGTACATTCGTGGGTTACCTGCAAATTCATGAGATTAAACATAATCCCATTGATGTGTAGTAGTCTGGAGATGTGTGTGTGTGTGTGTGTGTGTGTGTGCATGTGCGTGTGCTAGTGTGTGTATGTGTATGTGTGTGTGCGTGCCTCTGTGTGTGTGAGAGAAAGTGTGTGGGAGGTATATATGAGGCTATAGGTGTTCACTGTTGTCTGAAATATATTCATAGCCTTCGGCCAGGCTTGGACTTTTGATGTCACCCCACTTGTATAAAACCAATACCATAATCCTCTCCTCCGCCCAGCCAACATTGTCAAATTCCCACCGTAATTTGCCTCGGGGTGTCCCTAAGCCAGGTATTCCTATATATCCTCCATTCCCTGTGAATTCAAAACTCATGTTTCCCAGTGATAAGAAAAACTAAATGTTCCCTTAAGTAATATGGGGAATAATTGAATTGACAACGTAGTGAGGCCTTATCTGGCCGGCTCTCCACGCGGAGCAAGGGGAGCGCCGTGCACACCGGGCCCCAGGACGGAGTCACTGCTCCGGGGGCCACCGAGGAGTTCTTGACCCCCCTGCTGTTCACTGGAGCACATCCTGTACCAGACCGCATGCAGTGAGTGTGTGTCTATTAGGGTTGCTCAAAATTCCAGAATCTGACCCTTTTTAAATCCCGGGATTATAGAGACCCTTCCCGGGAAATCCCGGGATTCCCGTAGAAACAGGAAGTGCTTTTTAATACTAATTTAATGCTAGGCCTATATAAATAAATGCAACAGAACAACGCTATTTTATCGAATACAAATGTTTTATTTCTGTGAAGAACATGCAGCAATTCTGTTGAAATTCTCATGAAGAAAAAAAACTAAACAATCTTCATTACATTCTGTAGCGGCCAGGAGGGGGCGGGGCCACCACATGGCCACGCAGATGACGTGGGGGGCCGGAGGGATGATGAGGAATGTTATGTACGGGAAATGTATTATGGGAAAGCACATGGGCGTAGAATGTAGTGGGGACGCTGGGGACATGTCCCCAGCAATATCCAGCGATATCCACCCCCCCCCCCCCCCCCCTCATCAGAACCGTGAATTAACGGAGCCCCAGCCCCTCATCAGAACCAGGAATTAACTGATTAATGTCCAAAATAACAATCAGTCCTTGTGAAAGCACAATAAAAGGTAGACTCTGGGTGGTGTCTGGGCCACAGAGCAACAACTACACTCCACGTCTCGTCTCTTCAGCTCCTCCGTGGCGTTCGTGACAATCCGTTCCAGCCGCGCAAGTGATTATTTTTTAGACCTTCTACAGGTAGTTCGTATGCCTGCCTATCTAAACAAGAAAATAATCATATTTGCACAATATATTGCGTATGTATTATTAGTTTAGGCTACTATTAATCCAACATAGTTATAAAAAGTTAACAAATACCCCTTCCAATAAAAAAAAAAAAATACCGGGACCCGTTGCTAATTCCCGGTACTAAAGGGACTGAAGATTTCCCGGGAATCCCGGGATCCCAGCGAGCAACCCTAGTGTCTATGTGTCTACATGTGCATGTATGTTTGTGTGTGTGTGCATCTGTGCGTGTGTGTTTGTGTGTGTGGGTGGTGTGGTGTTTACTCCGGTCAAAAGAAGTAGAAGGAAGTGTGCACCCTAATGCACTGGGGCGGCAGTAGCTCACGAGGTAAGAGCGGTTGTCTGGCAACAGGAAGGTTACTGGTTCCATCCCGGGCTCCGCCTAGCTAAGTGTCGAGGTGTCCCTGAGCAAGACACCACCTAACCCTAACTGCACCTGACGTGTTGGTTGTTACCTTGCATGGTTGGCACCGCCGTCGGTGTATGAATGGGTGAATGTGAGGCAACTGTAAAGCACTTTGGACAAAGCAGTCTATTTACCATTTACCATTTAATGATCGACAATCAACAGAAGTGGAACAAAGAGGGGTGCGACACGACAGGCTGGCAGAGAGACACAGTATGTGGTGGGCCCCACTCTGAAGTTACAGTGTTTGCAGTCATTGTATTAGATTACATATTGTTGGATTACTTGTATTACCTGGCGCGAACAAATCTCTCCTCAAAACAACAAAACTGCAGACTTTGCCACGGAGGCCATTTTGGGAAATGTGGAGGCCACGTTTCCCAACATGGCCTCCGGTTTGCCACAGTGTGTGTCTGAGAGATGGGTGCTGAGAGAGACCCCCCAGGGCAGCAATGTGGCTTCTCATTATAGTCGCCAAATGCATGGTCGAGGCAGGGTACGGTCAGTGCACATGCTTATACACAGTGACACACACACACACACACACACACATACACACACAAGACAGACAGGCTGAGCCGAGAGGTGTGGCAGGGTGGCAAAGACCACACACACACACACATACACACCAAGGGAGACATGAGACAAAATGTACACAAACACACACACACACACACACACACACACACCCACCCAGATGCAGCGCCAGTGAACTGTGACCCTGTCGAGTTGTCATGGGGATGTGGGTTTGATCCATCTGCCGCCTTGCTTTTGTTCTGACCGAGCTAATGACTGTGCCAGCGGCTGGTAAGCACATGTGCTCCTCCATAAAGATGGCTATATATGGCTCAGTGGGGTTGGCAGAGAGGAGGCAGGGTAAACAGGACAGAGAGAGAGAGAGAGGGAGGGAGAGAGAGCTAGAGAAAGAGAGCGGAAGACAGAAAAATGGGAGCGGAAACTAATTACCGGTAAAAGATGGATGTGACCGAGAGCTTATGTAAGGAGAATTAATGGAATCAGAAGGAGGTAACAGGAGCAAAGCATTGATATTGACAGAGGTAGACACTGTGTCTTCAGGAGATGCCATGTTGGAGTTGACACTGTGGAACTGATGCAGGTTGAGGATATTACTTGTTGTGTAGCATGCCAGCATTTTAACCTTTTGCTGTACTGTCAATTCTGGTTTAATGTTATAACGGCGCAATTACTTTCTTCTGCTGAAGTTATTCTGAACTATTAGCCTAAGTACGAGATTGGTAAATGGATTGTATTTACACACCGCTTTTATCGAAAACACTTCACAGTTGCCTGACATTCATCCATTCATACACCGACAGCGGTGTCAACCATGCAAGGTAACAACCAACATGTCAGGAGCAGTTAGTGTCTTGCTCAGGGACACCTCAACACTTAGCTAGGAGGAGCCCGGGGAGCGAACCAGCAACCTTGCCTGTTGCCAGACCCGCTCTTACCTCCGGAGCTACTGCCGCCCATTGGTTTTCTATCTGTGGTGTGGAGTATCCATCTGTGTTGAACTAATCTGCCCATTTTGAATTGTGTAGCCTCCGGTGTTGCTGCTGGCAGCTCCTTGAGAATCGCTCTCCCAAACACACTCGTCACTGCGCTTCCTGGGGTCCTCAGCAATACACCAGCCAGTGCAGTGCCTGCTTGTAACAAGACGACTGCTTGCAGCTTTCTCGAGAACCGCTCATCCAAACAACTTCACACTCGACACTGCACTTCCTGGGCTCGTCAGCTATACACACATCGAGTTTGAGGTCGATCGGATGAACGGTTGTTGAGGAGATGTAAGTACATGCATACATCCACACAGACATACTGTACATACATAAGAGACATTATTCCAATTCGATATTTTGGCCAAAACAGACAACAATGAGCAAACTTCCTTGGTAGCTATAAAATTAGAAAAGGGAATGTGAGATTTGTGAAAAGAAGCTAGAAAAGCGTGACATTACATATAGATAGACAGCACACGTGAAACAGAACAGATAGAAGTATCACTGAAGCAATAAAACAAGCAGGATTGCTCTTGATATTATAGACATCATTTACAGATGGTCAATAGACAAGGGTTTTTTATTTTATCTACTGCTGCTCGTTATTTGCTTGTATGGCTGCCTTTGACATAATAGTGTTTTTGAGTTGTGTGTAATACAATGGAGAAGTTGTGCTTGTAGTTGTAGTATGTGGAACCAGTCCTTGGTGGGGGGGCGAATGTTTATGTGTTTCCCATCCAGAGCACCCAGGCAATTTGGGAAGTTCCACTGAGACATGAATCCACTGGCTACCTGCTGCCACTCATGAGCTGTGTCTGGGCACTGAAAACAAGAAAAATAACAACAGTGAATACCAAAGGCTGATCTGTTTATCTGGTTAGAAAAACAGTAGCGTCAAGAACAAACGACAATATGCATATTTGCAACAGCATTAGGCTACCGGCAGCATGCAGATCGTATTGTACAGCTCAATGACTGATGTCGACGCAAAATATAATCACACATACCTTCATATATTTCTCTCTTATGACCTGGTAGACGGCGCCACATGTTTCAGGGACGAATTGCGTAATTGTAGAGTGACCCATTCGAAACTGATATGAAAGACTCTTGAAGCTTTCTCCGGAAATTACAAACGAACACATGACTTGGTTAATTATACGGAAGAGCTCCTGTTCAGGTTCCGAGAAAGGACCCGAAAAACTAAAATAGTAATACAAACAAACAGCTTACCTGTTGCGAGGAAGCGCAGTGTGACCATCAGACGTGCACCGACAGATATACAATCACGGTAAATTGGTGTTGCATCGCTGGATCATCGGTCCGACAAGTTCTTCCAACATGTGGAACTGAGCAGGAAAGAGCCGAGCGAAATTTTTGAAATCACCTGGCTCGTCCGTCTCCAGTTCCCGACACAAATTCGGAAAAGCTCCTTGGGCTTCTCGCTGTTGTATCCACGACTTCACCCACTTATTACGTTTTCTCCTTATTTTTCGCTTGCGACATCTTTCTTCTTCCAAAAGAAGAAGCCTGAGAGCTGACAACACCAGTATCTTCGTATCACGATCCATCGTTTTAATTTAGATTTTTCCGTTCAGCGAGTAATTACAACTACAATCCTTCTTGACTACTCACTCTCTGCTGACAACAATGACTGATGACAGCGTGCTGTGTGTTTTGGTCTAGAGAGAGGTCCTGGTATTTCCGTTTTTTTTTTTGACCACAATACAGATTAGCGCCGCCTGCTGTTTTGGAGACATTACATCTCGTTGTCTCGGTGTGTCCCTCACACTTTTTTGACCGAGTCGGGGAGATTAATCGCCCGACTCCATTTTCTGGCGACGATCGGGCAGTCGTCTTGGTCTGTGGGCGCCTTAAGTCAGCTGCAAATGAATTGCCCTTCCTGGGATTCATAAAGTTGTCTGAACTGAACTGAACTGAAATGACCCCACATGTGACCTTTTGCACGTTCGTATACATTTCTGCGAGACACAACGTGTGATGATGTGTGTGTGTGTGTGTGTGTGTGTGCCCACTCAGGAGCACAGATGCCAGGGAGCCTAATAACACACACACACACACACACACACACACACACACACCACAGTAGCATATAGGGAGATGATGCTGATGTTGTCTGACACGCATGCTCCTCTTGGGAAGTTACACTTTAACCCTTTCATGTCTGGTCTAATGTGGTAATTGACTGCTAGCAATAGAGGGTAGGACACAGAGGGAGATGAGACGGGGCGGGAGGATGAATCAGACAATCATATTCCCGGCGAGGAGGGACGAGACATACCAACGCCTCTGTACTCACTTCATTACATGTCCTCTCCATCGCAGCCTCTCAGCTATCGATTGCTGTCACTTGCTATTTGCATATATAGCGACCCTGTCATCTTAAATGCCATTACCGTGCCATTGAGAGAGATATATTGTGGATGTTAAGATATGCTCTCATATGAACAAGAGAGATCAATGGGGTCGTTAGATGTCAAAGTGCATATCCTGAGATTATTCATTGTTTGCGGGTCTGGGGTCACAATTTGTGCTCTTAAATATTAATTTACTGTCTTTGGCTCATACTTTAAAAAAAAAAAAAATAGGATTTATATTTGATAGTATAATCATGGCATACCTGTCAGTGTGGGAGAAATTGTATCAATTGGATTTTCTTGGTTAAAACTTTTACTGTGCATTATATTCAACCCCATTAGCTTGCTCTGGATGTAATGTAGGGAGACACGAGTAGTGAGTTGACAACAAGGTCACACGTGCACACACACACACATGCACACACACACACACACACACACACACACACACAAACCACACAAGCAGCCAAGCACACGCACACACACACATTTACTATGTTTCTATCTAACAGAGGCCTACTTCTTGCCTTATTGGCCTATATCAACATGACACATAGGCCAACATTTAGAGATATCGGTAATCATGTCACATATCCATCTATAGTTTTGTGCAGACTCCTGAATGATAAAATTAATTTTTATCTTAGATAACACCCACATTTTAAATGTGGGTGGATTAAATATTTCTATTTAAAATGTTTGATCTTTCACTGTAACATACAAATAATTATGTGTTTGTAATTACAATAGTTTTTGAACTAAAAGGTCACTAACCTAAACTAAACCAAACTAAGCTCAACACAACTGAAGTCAACTAAAACTACAACTAAACTATCTATACTTCAAATATGATTCTTAAATAACTTGGATGTGTGACTTAAAATGACTAATTTAATGTGTGCTGTGCGTGATGTCACGCTGGGCGGGGGTAAACTGAGAACTTCTTACTTTCTGACACAATACTACACATTATATGACATATATAAAAGATGGCATCATAGGCTATTATGTTTTATTATATATAGTATAGGCCTATTTCACTGTACAGTCGTATCTCCCTGCCTATTGGACTGCAGATATATCAGACATGTTCTGTACTGTCCCTAAAATAATCAATGATCATATTTATGAAAGAAAAAAATATTTAGCAAGAATAATAATATAATACAATTATAATAAAATAAGAATAATTAAATAAGAGCGACCCTCAGCTCCATCCCCACCCCCCACCAAAAAAAAGCCACATTTGGGCGGGAAAAACAGCCACGTGCTCCAGGTCAGAGGGGGCTGCTGTTACATCACGTGTGTTGCAGACATTCCTCTCGCTTTCTCTCTCTCCGTGTCTCTCGTCGAACGTCTCCACATGTTCGTTGTTGTTTCCACGCTCACAACACTGACAACAACAACAACAACAACAACAACAACAACAACACAAAAACACACGTCAGACTCATGGCTCCGGAAGAGGCACAGTGGGCGCCGTGTCTGGGCGGTAATAAGGTCAGCGCCGGTCTGCTACTGCAGCAGCAGCAACAGCAGCAGCAGCAGCCACAGCAGCCAGCAGCAGCAGCAGCAGCAGCCAGCAGGGTATCGCTCTCAGACGCCGGGGGCGGGGCTTACTGACATCAGCATTGCCGTAGCACAGCGTTCAGCGGGGAGGACTGTCTGGCGGAGCCGCCACGCGTGGATTTTGGTGGCTGCTGTGGATGTCGGGGATTTTTTTTTATTAATTATTCTCATTATTATTATTATGATTATTATTATTATTGAGATTTCTCGGCGAAGAACACCGTTGCGAGAGAGACGCTAGAAGTGGAGGAGATAGAAAGTGCCACGGTGAGTCTCCTCGGCGCTGTGTTGCCCTTGCAGCGCAGCAGACAGACACGCAGCGCTGCCTGCACGCAGCGTCTGCCCTCAAGTTGTTATTCGCCTCGTCATGTTTGTAACGGATAGGCGTTGTGTCTGGCGTCTCCAGCAGCACAGCAGGGGGGGGGATATAAAGTGTCCCAAAACGACCTACTTTGTTTTCCATGCCACTCTTTCCCCCCCTCATGTGTGTGCATTGTTTTTTTAGGATGCATTTTTCTGGACTTTGTGATGAATGTGTTTTTTCCCCCCATTTCCATGCATTATGATTTTCTTTACATCATGTGTGTGATAGACTGTATTTATAGCTCACTAGCTTATAACTGTGATCCTATTAAAACATGTGATATTGACATTCTAACTTTATCTTAAGTTTGCAGGTGTCTGGCTGGCTGGCTGGGTGCCGGTGGGACGTGTGAGGAAGAGGGAGCAGGCGGGGACGCTGGGTGCGCATAAGGGTGCACCAATAAGGGCGCACCATTAAGGAGCCAAATTCTGCACTGCAGTGGATTTCCTCAGGTGTGCCCGCCGCCGCCTTCGCCGCATTGATCAGGTGTTTGTCACACCTGACGGGCGACGCGCTGATCAAGCGCCCCCCCCCCCACCACCCTAACCACCCTAACTTTCACCCCCCCCCCCTCCTTCTTTCGTGGCCATCTTTGTCGTTCGTACAAAGAAAATATATACAGTATACGCAAAACCCCTCTCGACCGGACCGCAGACAGACATCGGCTGGGTGGGGGGTGTCTGGGCGGGCGGGGGGGGGTGGCGGGTGGGTTGGGGTTGGGGGGGGGTGCTGGCGTGGAGGTCACTCCATCCTAGAGAGAAATGATGATCATGCCATGCTTGTCTTTGGAGACCCGCTCCCTTTCTTCCCTCCCTCCACTGCAGACACAGTGAGGTGGCTGCTGTGTCTGTCTGGCTCCTGTCTGCACATGTGCTGCAACACAGACACACAAGCAGGCTGCCCTCCCCTCGCGCTCTCTCTCTGCGCCGCCGTCTGTCTGGGAGAGCGGACCACTTTGACTGTGGGGGCTTTTTAAAGGTGCGATAGGGCGAGGTCTGATCAAACTCCCGACTAATCGCGGCCACAAAGAATAATCTCATTTTATCCGCACGGCCGCTTAGTTTTCGAATAGCGGGAGGTTTTGTACCGTGGCTTTATTTTGTTACCGAGAAGAGTCTGCTTGTCGCCAAACTTGACTTTTTTTTTCTTTTTGTTACCTGCAGTGGACTTAAACCTCGGGAACCAAAAGACACAACAGCGATCAGGTCTTTTTTAATTTGTTTTCTACCGAATCTACTGTGTCATCTCGAGTCGTGCATCACACCATACATCTCGGGCAGCGTCAGGAGCTGCCTACGAGTTTCAGGCTTTACCTCAGGGGACCTTCTTCCAGTCAGTGTTCTTAACCCTTCCAGGATTATTTTTACAAACTCCAGCCAGTAAATATATATATATATCTTTTTATATCTACGTATAAAAGCCTCTTCCAGAACAAATCTCAAACCTCTTTCAGTGGCTGGAACTTTTCCCAACTTTCTTCTTCCTATGAGCCCCTGTGTTATCGGCCATGGCGTCTGAGAGCTTCCAGTACCGGGCGCTCTTCGAGTACAAGCGGGAGCGCGGCGACGACATCGGCCTGCAGCCCGGAGACCTGCTGACGGTGGCCAAGTCCTCGATGGTCCAGGCCTCCACCGCCGCCGCCGCTTCTGGCTCCGCCTCCGCCGCCACCGGGCTCCCGTCGTACCAGGAGGGGGACGAGCGCAGCCCCCGGGGCTGGCTGCACGGCACCAACGACCGCACCAAAGAGAAGGGCGACTTCCCGGGAACCTTTGTGGAATACGTGGGCGCGGTGGTGGTGAGAGCGGGCCCGCCTGCCGCCGCCAAGCCCCGCCCCCGGACACCTGGAGGGCCACAGGCCGCCGCAGGGCCCCCCCAGCCACCCGGCGGGGCCTCCGCCTCAGGTAAGGGCCTCGCCCCCTGCTCACCAGATCAACATTGTTATTGTAAAGGGATGTTTGATTGATTGACGGGTACATTGTATATTTATGTATATTACATATTAATGTATATTTATGTATATTTCATGTATATTAAAGCTGCTGTAGGTAAGATTCGAGAGTCTGTAACGAGAGAGCGAGCAGAAAAGCGTGGAAGAGGGCAAGATTTATAAAGTACACATCAACAAAAACGTCCCCTCCCTCTCTGCTCCCTCCTTCCCTATGTTTCTCCACCAGTGAAAAGTGTTGCATTTCACACATGCTATGATTGACAGGCAAGATGGATACTCTGCACCAATCAAGCCAGCGGTGCCCTGATTGGTCAGAAATGAGGCGGGAGCGGTCTAAAATCTAAACCGTCCCATCGGGTGCAGTCAACTAGAACCAGATCTTCTCACCGTGCATTTCCCTGGCTGACGGTTGGTCATGCCACTTCTCGCAAATGCCAACTCTGGGCTCAGCTCTGACCTACAGCTCCTTTAATCATACAGCCCCTTGGCTTGCTACCATTAGCTTAGCCTCTGAGCGTAGCGCATAACGGAGGTGAAGCGATGCCACTGTGTTGTGCTCCTCCTATACCGTCACGGTCACCGCGTCGTTCCATTTAATAATTGGCCAATGGCAAGCTCCGATTCGTTCCATAACGTTCACCACACCATGCTTACTTGGACCATTAGTTTTGGGTCGGCCGTTAGGACTTAATGATTGATGGTTACCCGAAGCGACCTCCAGACTCTCGTCAGCGATATGTAACATGCTGTATCTATGTGTTAACAACGCAGAAAACCACACATAATTATGAATAGTATCTGATACAAAATGATCACGATATGAAACCGATACCACCAGAGTTCATTTTGCTGCCTCACTCGAAATTGCGTTCAAGTCTGTACTACTGCCAAGAAGTGATGTGAGTGTTGAGAAAGCTGCTGGGGTTTATTCTCTGGGAAATGTTCTCATACAATTCACTGCAACATGCTCCTCTCCAGTGGGTTTTCGCACGCTTTGTCCGTTTGTATCGACGCACCATTTTGACTCGAGCTTCAGGCTAACGGTGGCACTGTCTGAGGAACATGCCGCTGCACCGATTTTTAAAGGACATGGCAAAAACAAAACTCCCCATTTAAAAGTCTATTCTCAACACTGGAAGCTTTGATTAGTGTTTTTACAGGCTTGGTGTGGTGAGCCCTGGTTTAATCCAGGGTGTCTGCTACCGGAGCTAAAAGAGCCCCTCTGTGTTTATTGCTCTCCGTTTGCTAAATGGGTCAGACGGGCAGCAATGTTCTCCCCTCCTTCACTCTCTCTCTCTCTCTCTCTCTCTCTCTCGCCCTCGCTCTCACTCTCGCTCTCTCTCTCTCTCTCTCTCTCGCCCTCGCTCTTGCTCTCTCTTTCTTTCTCCCAATGTATTGCTTTTTCCTGACTATTTAATGTGAGCAGGGTTATGTTTGCATGCCTGGTCTAGAAAACAACATATAACCTTTGTGTCTCGGCACTCCCCACCCCTCTTCCTAAACAACAAATTCTCTCTCTCTCTCTCTCTCTCTCTCTCTCTCTCTCACTCTTTTTTCCCACCCTTCTTCTAATCCCTCTCTACATTACTATGCAGTTACAAGACTTCAAAGCATGCTATGTATGCTAGCCCTCCCTGCTTTCCTCCCTCCCTCCCTCCCTCCCCCCCTCCCTCCCTCCCTCGGTCTCCCTCTCCTATCCTGCATTAGCACAAGGCTGCGTTTGTCCTGAATAATTGATTGGCTGGCAAGCTCGCGGCCTGACGTGCCACGGCCCTGCAGTCACAAATCACCCTCCGCAGAGCAGCAGCGGAAGCAGCGGCAGCATTAGCAGCATTAGCAGCATTAGCAGCAGCAGCGTGGCGCAGGGCAGCACAACAGGCCCGTCCGCGGATACGCTAACCGATCTGCAGAAAACTCCAGCACGGCTAGTGGCGAGGAGCGGGCACGCCCTGTTGAGGTCGTCCCCTTCCTCTGAGGGGATTGGACGGAGAGGGGCGTTGCGTTTAGAGAGAGTTGTGTTTCCCCTGATCCCACTTCTTCACCGATGGCTCTTAATAATCACAACCCCCCCCCACCCCTTTCCCCCCTCCCCTCTTTATTGATGACCTCACCGGCGGACTTAAACATTATAAATAGGCTCTGCGGGCAAATCATCGGTTTGCGTGACAGATAATTCAGAGCAGATAGCATTAGCGCAGGTGTAAATCAAATTCATCCACTGCACAGTGAAACATTATCCTGATTGAATTGGAGGGAGAGCTTATATTGCTGATCTGACACTTTCTGTGCACAATATTTAATATAGCAGACACTTTAATATACCGGATAATATAAAATGAAAAGACTCTTTTTCTATTATTATTAACATATTTCAACATCTATAAATACATCCAATACATAGGCCTACAGATTTTTAAGAATACATTTTGCACTGGCTTTCCTAATCATGAATATAAGATGTTGTAGCCTATATTGTTGATGCATAGGGTCTCAACATAAATAGTCGTGCCATTTATGGTAACCACTTTATTTCTATTAAGTATAATTTTGTAAGTGAATTGTTTCAATTAGGAATATTGGCAAATAATTACTTTTGCTCAATTGACTGAGTATTGGGTAAATCCTGACAAACAGCATAGCAGAGCAGAGCGGAGGAGTTTGATATAGTGGCCCTCAGATCTGGGCTGACACCTCCATTACTCTAAGGATGGGTAATTTTTCTGATCAATGGGCGGTGATCTTAAAAGCTGTGCTGCGTTTTTTTTATTCTTTCATTAGGACCCGTTACGTAGCTTATCATTTATACTATTGAAAGTGACATTCGTGTGCCTAACACGAGGTCCCAGTGCAACGGCAGATTTGCAACGGGTTTTGTGTGTGTGTGTGTGTGTGTGTGTGTGTGTTTCGTGTGCTCTTCCATAAAACCCCACTGAAACACACCGCCAACTGTATGTGCGTGAACAACACCTGCTGCTGTGTGATATTTTTGGACACAAACACCATCCTTCAACTCCCCCTATAGGAAACCCTTCTGACTGGCGAAGTGGGTCCCAGTGGCAAGAGTGAGCGTAGCATCGGAAGGAGAAGCAGCAGCACACACAAGTTTCTTCTTTGTATAAGAAATCAAAGTGAGCGCGGTGCCTTCCACTGATCTCGCTCCTCAGATCTTTGGCCCGCTGCGCACAGAACTGCGTGGCTTGCAGACTCCGGGTTCATCTTCATCTTTGACTTTGAAGGCTGCGGCCGCCACACTTTTAATCTTGTTTCGTTTCCGACATGCCGTTCCCTATTCTCCCCGGCAAGTACCGCTCACCGGTGATGATTCCAGGTGAGAGAGTCTCTTAGTCAGGGGCAGGAGGCTCTTCTCTGAGAGGGTCTGCTTTCATGAGATCTTTCCCAGGCCTTCAAGAGAGACAGGTCTTCCGCAGACCAAAGAGGAGCGTCTGAATTATTAACCGTCGTCTTTGCTCCGCTGCCGCCGCCTTCTTCCTCTCCCACGCTCATGATCCCTCCTCTCATTCAACAGTCTTCAGTCTCTCTCTCTCTCTTTTCTGCACTTT
>PIJE02000576.1:244348-249348 GCA_002895965.2 Coryphaenoides rupestris | reverse complement strand
ACCCCGGGCGCAGTGACCCGGGACCGGCTTTTATGTTTTAAAAGTGAAAAAAAGAAAAACCCCCACGAGTGATCAAGTGAACGAAATCCCACCGACCGAGCAGGAGAGGAGAGGAGAGAATCTGCTTTGTTTCGCTACCGCGGCCACGCGCTCTCCTCTGGATGGTTTACTCACGCCTATAAAACCACATGGTTTTTATATCCCAAATTTTATGGCCCACTCCTCCGACTGTGAATTTTTAATGGTGCTCCCGGAGTCTATCTATAGCCCACGCGCCTTCCCTTCGCCGCTTGACCGGTGCAATTTCCCGGGATTTTTCCCCGGCACAGTAAAAAAAAAATAATTTAAGTGTTGTCGCTTGTCTCTGCGCTGCCGTGGGGCATTAATGCGTTTTGTGGGTTTTAATGGGTTATTTTTATGCGGCTATAAGGCTGCGGCTACGGTGGCAGACTTATTCTCCGAGGAAGGCGACGGTGTTATTAAGCCGCCATCCGAACGGCACAGGGTCTTGATTAGAGATAATCTGCGAGAATAAGGCAATAAGGCGATTGGTTGTGTTTCCCGTATATTGTTCTAGCAACTCGCGTGTTTGTATCCCGGCACTCGACGACAACATCCCCTTGACAACCCGGCCGTGCCAGCCATGTTTTATGGGCGGGAGGAGCTGCAGCAGCCGTGGTGTTTTATAGATGGCAGTAGATAAAAGTGCCCCCCCCCCCCATCCCGTCCCTGGGGGTCCACGACGACGACAGCAGAGAGGGGGGGGGGGGGGGGGGTATGTGGAGGCATGGCGGTTTAACCCGTGGGCATAATGAGGGGAGCGCAGGATTAACTGCTGGCAGAGAGGAAAAAATCTGACCCCGTATTCATTTTCTTTTAGAGACTCAACTATATTTTCCAAATACTAGTTCGCAAAAAAAAAAATAACAACACTTTTTAAGAACCCTGACAAAGACACTTCTATCTATCTGTGTGAGAGAGCTTGTGAGAAGATGGTTTAAGGGGTCCTTGTGGTTGTTTATCCAAGATGCTTAAAAGATAGGAGAGCGTGCGACAGCCCACTATGTGCATGGTCACTAACACAACAACAGCACACAATGACAACATTAAATGCAATATTCAAGACAATGTTACTCTAGCTCTCCCCTGGAAATTAGATCACAGAATAAACAATAAAGATTATTACAATGTATATTTCTCATCAGCATATTCACAAGCACGCTTACTGCTGCCCAGATAAGAATAATCACATAATCATTAATCACACGAGCACGCGAGGCTGTGTGTTGAGACAGTGACGAGAGATGCGGTCGGATTCAGCCTGTAGGGCTTCACAATGAGACTCTCTTATGCGTCATAAGTAGGGATGGGTACCGAGAACCGGTACCACTATGGAACCGGTTCCCGTACAACCGGTACTAACCGTACCGAATCAAAACGCATATTTCGGTGCCTCATTTCGGTGCCAGTAGTTAAAATGCCATTTTAAATATCCACCGCATTTCAGACCGGGTATCCTTCTAGTGATTGCATAGATCGTCATACTGCGCGAAGATTTGATGCATTCATCTGATTGATAAAAACCCGACAATGCGCGCCTGCCCCCCCCCACCCCCCCACTCGCTGGACCTTATTAACTGTTATAAGACGCAGAAGCGCCTGGTCCTGTTCAACTTTACTTGAATGAGCGTAGAAAGACTGGACGTTTTGATCAAGATCACCAGCAATGAGTTGATAAGTGTGACTACAGTCCGTCTTGTGTGTGTGTGTGTGTGTGTAAGAAATCGCCGGCAACACACACACCAAGAAGACGGACTGTAGTCACGGTGATCAGCTCATTGTTGGTGATCTTGATCAAAACGTCCAGTGTTTCTACGCTCATTCAACTAAAGTTGAACAGGACCAGGCGCTTCTGCGTCTTAATAAGGTCTAGCGACCACCGCCAGGAATGTCGCATTTTCTTCACATTCTCCCGTCTATGATGATCTTTTGATGGTTTGTTTTTTTCCCACTGTAGAAACAACCACCGGCTCCTCTGTTCCATCAAAGTTATTCATTATTTCATTCAATGAATAATTTCGCTTAAAATCTCTTACGATATGTGTGTTGTCTCTGACAGGACTTTGACAGCTGTCACTAGGCTAGTTAAGTCACGGGAATGGCGCGCTGTGATTGGCCGAGCGGATATATCTGAGTCTGCTGAAAATCTGTCGTGGCGTTTATCACAGTTTGGAAAGAAAGGGAATAATATAATAATATAATAATATAATAATATAATGCAGAGAAACTAGCCGGTTGTCGCGTTTTGCAGAAACGATTCTTTTTTTTTTTGTTAATGGCGCTTATCGCGTTTTGGAATCAAACTCTTTAATAATTAATTCAATTTTGAATGTCCGTTCGTCCACCACTAACATTTTCGTCCCGTCAACGAAAGTAAAAATAGATTTAGTCACAGTTTTTATTTTCAAAGATCCGTTTTCGTCACGTCAACGTCACGTCTTAGTCATGGGAAAAAGGTCGTTAACGCATATTTTTCGTCAAACATTTCGTTAACGAAATTAACACTGGTTGTTGTTTGCTCTTTTTAAAGAAGGTATCGGTTCTGGCACCGTTTTGGCACCGGTATCGTTTTAAAAGTATCGGTTTGGCACCGGTATCGGATAAATCTAAACGATACCCAACCCTACTCATAAGCCTCAACTGTTGGCTGCTTTGGCTGTGACACACACACACACACACACACACACACACACACACACTCATGCATGCACACACACACACCGAATCCTTTTCCAATTCCAAGTACTCCAATGACCGTGTGTGTGTGTGTGTGTGTGTGTGTGTGTGTGTGTGTGTGTGTGTGTGTGTGTGAGAGTGTGTCTGTGTGTCTGTGGGACGTGCTGCTATATTTGAAGATGTTTTATGTTTACCTTTAATATATACCTTTCTTATACCTTTTCATTTTGTGGGCTAGGTCTATATGTATTTCTTTTTCACTGGCTTGAGGTATCAAGATTCAAGATTTCTTTATTGCCAAATGGAACAAGCATTCCATTGTACTTGTTACATTTTGCAATAATCATTTGGCATCTTGAATCTTGATACCTCGAACCCTTGAAATGTGCTCTGCTATATACTTCACAAGTACGCCAGTGGAAAGTATGTTAGAGCAACCTCGATGGGACAGACAGATGGAAACCCATTCATCCGACAGATAGAAGTGCAGCATGGCTAAATTTAACCACTTTACGAGTCATAAATCTATGTTTAATCCAAATGGCTGAAGTAACCTCATGGACGGACGCATTTTTCCTCCCACACACGCACGCGCACACACACACACACACACACACGTGCACACACACACACACACACGCACGTGCACACGCTCACACACTCGCTCACCCCCTGGGCCCAGCATGGCACACAGACACACACACTAGACACACACACACACACACACACACACACCCCCTCTCTCCATCCCTCCGCAGGGGCGAGTGGAGGGTAAATCCGGCGCGCTGGACGCCTGCCAGGTACGGATGACCCCTCTCTGCTGTCGTCGTCGTGGACCCCCAGGGACGGGATGGGGGGGGGGGGGGCACTTTTATCTACTGCCATCTATAAAACACCACGGCTGCTGCAGCTCCTCCCGCCCATAAAACATGGCTGGCACGGCCGGGTTGTCAAGGGGATGTTGTCGTCGAGTGCCGGGATACAAACACGCGAGTTGCTAGAACAATATACGGGAAACACAACCAATCGCCTTATTGCCTTATTCTCGCAGATTATCTCTAATCAAGACCCTGTGCCGTTCGGATGGCGGCTTAATAACACCGTCGCCTTCCTCGGAGAACAAGTCCGCCACCGTAGCCGCAGCCTTACAGCCGCATAAAAATAACCCATTAAAACCCACAAGACGCATTAATGCCCCACGGCAGCGCAGAGACAAGCGAAAACACTTAAATTATTTTTTTTTACTGTGCCGGGGAAAAATCGCGGGAAATTGCACCGGTCAAGCGGCGAAGGGAAGGCGCGTGGGCTATAGATAGACTCCGGGAGCACCATTAAAAATTCACAGTCGGAGGAGTGGGCCATAAAATTTGGGATATAAAAACCATGTGGTTTTATAGGCGTGAGTAAACCATCCAGAGGAGAGCGCGTGGCCGCGGTAGCGAAACAAAGCAGATTCTCTCCTCTCCTCTCCTCCTCGGTCGGTGGGATTTCGTTCACTTGATCACTCGTGGGGTTTTTTCTTTTTTTCACTTTTAAAACATAAAAGCCGGTCCCGGGTCACTGCGCCCGGGGTCCGGCAGGATCAAGATTTACTGAGCAAATCACCCCCACCCTCTCTCCCCCCCCCACCACCCCCACACCCCGCCCCCCACCACCCCCACACCCGGTGAGAGGCCATGTTTATCACACTGTACTGGAGAGTCAACAACAACAACAACAACAACAACAAGAGGAGATACGCAAGTCGTCCACAACCAAAACCCTGTTTTGTTTTGAGCCGCGGAGGTCGAACACAACATGCAACCGACGAGACCGAAGAGAAGAGAACAAAATGTTCAGCGATATATATTTTTTTTTATTCTGTTTATTTGTCAGGGAGAGTGCATATTAATAAACAGTACTGTAAATATGTCAGAATTAGCCAAGAGGCTAGTTTTCATCTGTAGTCCCTGGCCTGGTTCTATTTCTATTTTGCATAGTTCTATTTCTATTTGTATTCTTTTATAATTACTGTCGGCTGTCGGGCGTTTTGCACAAAATGTTTTTCACTCACTGCTTATACTCACGTGTAAATTGTGAAGTGACGATAAAAAATACTTGAAACTTGGCCGGGTGTGAAGTTGGCAGCCAAGATTTACATTAAAAACAAGTTTAAAACAATAATCATGTAGGAAGTAAAAGTAGAACACAGACATGGGCAGCCAATAGAAGCAGAGTAGATTACAGTTCAACAAAGCAAATGAGACAAACAATTTTTGATCTCG
>PIJE02000576.1:229348-239348 GCA_002895965.2 Coryphaenoides rupestris | reverse complement strand
GGACCAAGGTCCGTGAGACTGGTGAGGACAAAAGACAGACCACGAAGTGGCCGTCCCAGGAAGACAACACCCAAGAAGACCGGTTCCTCACCCTTGCTTCACTGAGGAACCGTAGGCTTTCATCCAGAGATTTACAGGCAAGATTTGCACAAACGGTACCCACAGACAGATCTCTGATCAGACGGTGAGGAACAGACTGCACATGGCTGGTCTTCGTGCTTATAAGGCTGCCAGGAAGCCTGCAATGACTGCCCTTCGCAGTCAGACCCGTTTGCGCTGGTGTCGACAGCACCGACAGTGGAACCTAAGAATGTGGGGCAACGTCATGTTCAGTGATGAATCAAGGTTCTGTCTGCGGAAGCTGGATGGCAGTGTCATGGTGTGGGGCGGTATCACAGGCAAAACAGAACTTGTCATCATTGAAGGCAATCTCACTGCAGTGAGATATCGGAATGAGATTCTGGAGCCAGTGGCGATCCCATATCTCCAGAATCTGGGACCTAACTCCATCCTCCAGGATGGACAACGCTCGCCCCACAGAGCCAGGATCATCACAGAGTACCTCCAGAATTTGGGAGTGGAGAGGATGGAATGGCCTGCCGTGAGTCCAGACCTCAACCCAATTGAACACTTGTGGGATCAGCTTGGGCGTGCTGTACGTGCCAGAGTGACCAACGCAACCATGTTGGCTGACTTGCGGCAAATCCTGTTTGAGGAATGGGATGCCATCCCACAGCAGTGTGTGACCAGGCTAGTGACCAGCATGAGGAGGAGGTGCCAAGCTGTTGTGACTGCGTATGGATCTTCCACACGCTACTGAGGTCCCTGACAGTGTAAATGAATAAGTGTAAAAATGGCCAATATGTGTTTTTTTCCTTATTACTGTGGGTGAGTGCAATCATCCATCCACCAAGCAACTCAAAACGAGAGTGAATACCAACAGAAGAATATTGCAGGGGATTTTGGCACATTTTTTGGGCCGCTACCCACACGGTTAGCTGTGTTGCTCATTCCACGAATGCATGATCCTTACAAGTTGTACCTCGTTGTAAAGGTGACTAATCAGGCTTTCCAACGATATAAAAATACAATACCAATTGGTATTATTAAAGGGGAGGAATAATCGACCGAAATTACGTTTCCAAACTTTTTTTGAGGAGTTTATATATATGAAGTACTGTAGTGCTGCAGAGAAAGTATTTTTTTAATTCCCTCAGATATAAGAAAACGTGTGTTTGGTACAGGACCCCAACAGATGTCACATCATGATCGTTTTTCCAGGGAAAAGTTGTGACGCAAAAGTAGTTATTCCCACAAATAATGAATCATAATGGCAATCACGAT
Organism: Coryphaenoides rupestris; assembly: GCA_002895965.2. NCBI lineage: Eukaryota > Metazoa > Chordata > Actinopteri > Gadiformes > Macrouridae > Coryphaenoides > Coryphaenoides rupestris. The sequence continues at coordinate 238,004 of PIJE02000576.1, read as the reverse complement.
ATCAGTCAAAACAATCGCAATACAACAAGGAAGACAGATGGAGGACGGAGAAACCCTTCATGTGGTGGCGGCGTTGTGGTGACGCACGCACCCGCATATGTGTGTGTGCGTGTGTGTTTTGTGCAGTGTGTGTGCGTGTGTGTTTTGTGCAGTGTGTGTGCGTGTGTGTTTTGTGCAGTGTGTGTGCGTGTGTGTTTTGTGCAGTGTGTGTGGTGTGTGTTGTGTGTGTGTGTGTGTGTGTCGTGTGTGTGTGTGGTGTGTGGTGTGTGTTTGTGTGTGTGTGCGTGTGTGTTTTGTGCAGTGTGTGTGCGTGTGTGTTTTGTGCAGTGTGTGTGTGTGGACAAAGTCTTTTGAGCCGGTTCAGGGCAAATTCAAAGTTACCCCACGAGGAGAGCAGTGGTGCTGCAATAAAAAGTTCAACTAAATATAAAATACATTTTAATGACCGTTTGTTCTAATCGTTGGAATTGTACGAATTATTATAATATAGGATAGTAATTGTTATATATAATTATTATTATATCATCATTTATTTTAAACTAAACATTCTATGAATAATAAATCGATTAATTAATCAATAAAATAAAGGAGGCAATCAGAGCGGGTTTCAGAGAGCGAGAGAGAGAGCGAGAGAGAGAGAGAGAGAGAGAGAGAGAGAGAGAGAGAGAGAGAGAGAGAGAGAGAGAGAGAATGGCTAATCACCACTCAGTGAAGATCTCCCCTCTCATGTGTGAGCCCTCACTGTTAATAATACATCACACTGCCTCTCTCTCAGTCACTTCTCCATTTTGCATCTGTAATTAGCACAGCTCTCACATATACCACGCCATAAATAAATAAATGTGTACAGAGCAATGGCAGACACTGTGTGTGTGTGTGTGTGTGTCTGCGTGTGTGTGCTTGTGTGTATGTGTGTGTGTGAGAGCGCTTTAGCCATTTAAGCAGCTCTCTCAATTATAAAGCTATATATAGAGTATACACAGCATATAATATACTGTATAAAGCTATATATAAAAGTGAGCACAAAGAGAAAAATAACATGCGCGCGAGAGAGAGAGAGAGAGAGAGAGAGAGAGAGAGAGAGAGAGAGAGAGAGAGAGAGAGTGCTCAAGAGGCAGAGAAAGCGGAAGATAAATCGACGTTTTCCGAGCACAACATGCAAGGGACTAAAGTTAGAAAGGGGGATGCTGGCGCTACAGCTGCTCCCGTAATCGCCGCCTTCTCTCGGGCTTTGCGACACACAGGGCCATTACCGTGGCGACCTGAGCAGCGCCACGGCGATAATGGTTTGAAAGGTAATGTCGTCTTCTCCCACACACGACACGGCGCAGCGGAGAGATAACGCCCAGCCTGTTGAGAATACATCGAGTTACATCGAGGAGTAAAGACTGAAGAAACAGCATCCCCTTCTGTGATGAGTAATGGAGCGCGGCCGCGACGAAGAGCGTGGAGAGATATGATGACAGAGAGAGAGAGAGAGAGAGAGGGGAGAGAGAGAGAGAGAGAGAGAGAGAGAGAGAGAGAGAGAGAGAGAGAGAGAGAGGAGAGAGAGAGAGACAGTATGCACTAAATATGAAATTAGAGAAAATTGTAGCAGCCTGCATAACCTGAGGGACAGCCAGTGAGGCCACACCAACTCCATTTCTGTTTAATTTGGTGTATTTATTATTAGATCGTCTTTATTCTATGTTTGTACTGTGGCTTTGGCAATAATGTTGTATAACGTTCATGCCAATAAAGCTTTGTTGAATTGAATTGAATTGAAGAGAGAGAGAGAGAGAGAAAGAGAAGAGACAGGAGAGACAGAGAGAGAGGGAGACAGAGAGAGACAATAGACAGACACGCATGTACCTGTGAGACTGGGAGTTAAAACATAATCACAACTGGGATGCAGAAGGTGAAGAACAAGAAGAAGAAGGCAACGTTTTTGGCCTCTTTACATGGATACGCAACACAATGTCGTCTTTCCAAATCAGTCGACAGATTTTCTCAATACTACATACAGTAAATGTTGCAGTGGGCTTACGCGATACAGAACGCTTTTGTTTGTTGCCTTTCATCAGCGCTCTGCGGGCGACCGGGGACCTGAGCAAACGAGGTGTGAATCTCATAATCCAGTTAAAGGCACATGTACCCAACCAGGCATCGGCCTAAACCCAATTAGCAGCACCACCGCAATCAGGTCACGGTGGAGGCTGTGGATGCTTCTATGTGTGCTTCTCAGTTCTTAGGAGAATTTCTTTGTTTAAAAAAAAAAAAGCCGTGTGTGTGTATCTGTGTGTGTGTGTGTGTCTGTGTATCTCTGTGTGTGTGTATCTGTCTGTGTGTGTATCTGTGTGTGTGGGTCTGTGTGTGTGTGTATGTTTGTGTGTTGTCTGTGTGTGTGTGTGTGTGTATGTATGTCTGTATCTGTGTGCGCGTGTGTATGTGTGTGCGTGCGTTAGCTCGTCTCGCTAATCCATTTTCCAGTGCTTTCTCGGTGGGAGGCTTCCTCTCTCGTCGGTGGCATTCCATTACTGATCGTTACTCTTAAAAACGGGAAAAGAAAGAAAAAGAGAATATCTAATCGCCATGGAAACGCACGGGCGCACAGTGGATGGGAAAAAAACGTTGCGTTGGCGTTAGCATTTGGTCATGTTATGTGTGTGTGTATGTCTGTGTGTGTGTGTGTGTGTATATGTCACACCATATTAGCTCAACCATGTGTCTTCTCCTCTGTACGCAGCCAGTGTCTCCGTGGGAGATTCAATTATTCGCTGTTTGGGGAACTCTCACGTGCACACCGCCGTGCACGCCACGCCCCATGTGCTCCTGTGCATACAATGGCACGCACACACACGCACACACACACACACATACAGCACGACACACACACGCACACACACACGCACACACACACACACATGACACACACGCAGTCCTTCAAACTTTCCCCCTATCATTTACTTTTTCTCATTTAATAAACACAACTTCTCCACGGCGCCGGTGGAGGGCGGGCCGGTGGGCTGACGGGGGTATACGCCATTATCTCTAAATCAATCTTCTCCTCTGTCATCTATCTCGCCGTCCTTCATTTCTCCGTCCGCCTCTCATCTAATCACAGGCTGCGGGGCCCTGCGCCGTGTTACAGGGGAAAAACCCCCCCAACTAAACACTGTTGTACATCTTGCATTTTCCAATGTACTCCTCAATTTATCATTCCATTACGTGGCTTTTAGGGCAGAGGCCCCTCGGAAGCGGGCCTCTCTCTCCTCCTCTCTCCTCCGCCATCTTTTGGCCATCAATTCTGTTTATTTTCTTGTCCGCGGCCAATTTGGGAGAAATCATCTGTTTTACTTAGGTTCGGGAGATGGAAAATATGCTCGCCGTATCGCCTAACAATCCTCCTCGGGTACGCTGGCCGGCCAACACGCATGGACGCACACACATGAGCACAAACACACACACACACACACACACACGTGCACATCCATCACCTGTCACCCGTCGCCGTGGCCGAACTGGTAAATCCTTCTTTCAGGACCCTTGATGGAGGGATTACTCAGAGAAAGCCGTGTGTCCTTCACGAGCCCCACCTTTCCAGGTGGGGCTGGAAATCCGAGGGCCTCTTGCCCACGCAGGAGAGCCTATGATGGGCTCTAATGGCCACCGCTGACAGCCCGGCGTCTGGGGCTCATACTGGAATCCTTCCGGCACCCACGTCCAAATCTCCACCTGCTAGTTTAGGACATTCAGGTTTATCCCCGAAGGGCAGGGAGAAACTACCTTGGACCGGCCATTAAGACTGGCAGGTGGGGGGGGGGAGGGAGGGAGATGGAGGAGGGATGGGCAGGGAGGGAGAGAGAGAGGATGGATTTTTTAGAAGCCACGGCAAGACAAAAACTCATCTCAACGTACCAAATCTGTCCCTTCTGCCCCGTCTGGTGTGATGATGAGTGCTCAGCTGTCTCGCTAAATCGCTCTCATTTATCTGAGGCGCCCGTTTCGCAGACACATAGAAACATGGAGCGTGAGAAAGGGATTTCTAAACCCACTTGGCAAAAAAAAAACACATCCATGTCACATCCATGGAGTGAGGGAACGGGAGCGGGGAACAGATGCCCGGGGTGAGGGGAGTTTAAACCGGGTTTGATTGCAGTCATTTAGCAGTCACCAAATGTCTATCTCTCTCTCTCTCTCTCTCTCACTGTCTCTCTCTCTCTCTCGCTGTCTCTCTTGTTGCACTGTCTCGCTCCCTCTCTCTCTCTTTGTCTCGTTCCCCCTCGCTCTCTCGTTCTCTCTCACGCTCTCTCTGTCCCTCTCTCTCTCTCTCTCTCTCTCTTTGACTCTGGTTGAACTTGGATTTCCTTGAAGAGTAAATAGAGTAAAAAGAGTCTCTACACATTTTTTTATCTTTTCTCCTATATTCTCATAATACAACATATCATGTACAATATATCTATACAGCGTTTCCATTGTCCCATCGCATAGAGTGCATGTATTTTTTCCGTCCTGAGCTATATCATACGGTTTTCAGCCTTCTGCCACTGCCTCCAGTGTCAACAAACACAACACACACACACACACACACAAACCTTGAAGTAAACAGAGAGAGCATTTTATGTTTCATGTGTTCTGATCTTTTTACCTCCACCCTCCCTCCCTCCTCCATCAGCGGCGATGGAGGAGTAGCACAAACAGCAGGTAGACGGAGACCTATAGAATATGTACACTGTTCCCCTCAAGGCCTGCACTGCGGCCTGCGTAGCGTGTCTCCGCTATAGACTTGTTAGATTATGAATGACTTTTATTTCTCTTTCTGTGGTGAGTGTGTGTGTGGTGTGTGTGAACATGTTGGCTCCAATCCCAGGCTTTCTCTCTCTCTCTCTCTCTCTCCTCTCTCTCTCTCCCGGTTCTCGTTGCCTTCGCAGTTTGATCAACATCTCTTTGATCAACCAACTCCTTCATTTTATTTTTCGACTCGCGATACTTTTCCTCAATTGCGTATTTTTTTTTTTGCTCACTCTTCCCCTTCTTTGTCTTCTTCTTGGATTTTCCAGCAGCGGGGAGTTATGTTCAACTTTACTCCGTCCTCTTCATCTCTTGCCCATATTTCAGTCACGCTCTTCGCTACTCAGCTCTGTCACAGCTCTGTCTTTTCCCCCCCCCAACAGCCCAAATTCCCAACCCCACGCTTTGAAGACCCCGTGGCTGCTTGCGGAGCCAAGCACAGCATTTGAAATTCGAAAACGTACCCCTTCTTACACTTACACTCTTACACACACTGTCACACAACAACACGCTCCAACACACACACACATACACATGCACACACACACACACCCACTAATATACAACGCCACCACCACCACACACACACGCACACACACACACAGGGGTAAGGTATGGGGCAGGGCCTACGGGAGGGAGCAGGATCAAACACGGCAGTCTATTAGTGTGGGGGAGCGGGGAGATAGCGGGAGTGTGGGAAGCTTTTGGGGATGTAAACGGAACTTCAAACTGCAGGCATGAGGGGAATGTGGTGGTGGGAATTAATGTGTGTGTGTGTGTGTGTGTGTGCGTGTGTCGTGTGTGACATCGTGGGTTCGTCTCAGGCTCGAGAGGAATTTGCAGAGCGCCTCGCGGATCTCAGTTTAAATTTAGACGTTCACAGACGGGTACCCCGGTAGGATTGTCTGCTTTTCTTTTTTTGTTCTCTTTTTTTCTTCCCTCCATCTTTTCTTATTTTGGTCTTTTCTCTAAAATGGCTGCGGGAGAGCATTGTGGTTGTGGCTGTCGTATAGCAGAAGATGTGCCTCATAACGCTACCTCCAGACATATTGGGGCTAGGCAATATCTATCTATATACATCTGTCTATATCTGTATATTATATCGATATCGTGATATGAGATTAAATGTCATCTTTGAGAACATAATCAGTACTCCCTACTCCCAGGTTTTACCATGTGCTTACTTTATATGGACTATTTATTTGTGTATTGAATTACCAGAAAACTATGAGCATGATCAAATATCGTTATCGAGATATTAAAGGAGACATATTATACCACCAGGGTTGGGTATCGTTTAGATTTATCCGATACCCGGTGCCAAACCGATACTTTTAAAACGATACCGGTGCCAAAACGGTGCCAGAAACGATACCCTTCTTTAAAAAGAGCAAACAACAACCAGTGTTTAATTTCGTTAACGAAATGTTTGACGAAAATATGGCGTTAACGACCTTTTCCCATGACTAAGACGTGACGTTGACGTGACGAAAACGGATCTTTGAAAATAAAAACTGTGACTAAATCTATTTTTACTTTCGTTACGGGACGAAAAATGTTATGGTGGACGAACGGACATTCAAAATTGAATTAATTATTAAAGAGTTTTGATTTCCAAAACGCGATAAGCGCCATTAACAAAAAAAAAAAGAATCGTTTCTGCAAACGCGAACAACCGCTAGTTTCTCTGCATTATAATATGATATTATTATATTATTATATTATTATATTATTCCCTTTCTTTCCAAACTGTGATAAACGCCACGACAGATTTTCAGCAGACTCCAGATATATCCGCTCGCCAATCACAGCGCGCCATTCCGTGACTTAACTAGCCTAGTGACAGCTGTCAAAGTCCTGTCAGAGACAACACACCACACACACACACACACACATTATCGTAAGAGATTTTAAGCGAAATTATTCATTGAATGAAATAATGAATAACTTTGATGGAAAGAGGAGCCGGTGGTTTGTTTCTACAGTGGGAAAAAAACAAACCATCAAAAGATCATCATAGACGGGAGAATGTGAAGAAAATGCGACATTCCTGCGGTGGTCGCTAGACGCTTATTAAGACGCAGAAGCGCCTGGTCCTGTTCAACTTTAGTTGAATGAGCGTAGAAACACTGGACGTTTTGATCAAGATCACCAGCAATGAGCTGATCAGCGTGACTACAGTCCGTCTTCTTGGGTGTGTGTGTTGCCGGCGATTTCTACACACACGCACACACACACAAGACGGACTGTAGTCACACTTATCAACTCATTGCTGGTGATCTTGATTCAAAACGTCCAGTCTTTCTACGCTCATTCAAGTAAAGTTGAACAGGACCAGGCGCTTCTGCGTCTTATAACAGTTAATAAGGTCCAGCGAGTGGGGGGGGCAGGGCCCAGGACATATTGGGGCTAGGCAATATCTATCTATATACATCTGTCTATATCTGTATATTATATCGATATCGTGATATGAGATTAAATGTCATCTTTGAGAACATAATCAGTACTCCCTACTCCCAGGTTTTACCATGTGCTTACTTTATATGGACTATTTATTTGTGTATTGAATTACCAGAAAACTATGAGCATGATCAAATATCGTTATCGAGATATTAAAGGAGACATATTATACCACCAGGTGTGAGTGTCATCAGCCATTCCAAGCGGTTTCAAATACCGTTTTCATCTCCGGTTTTTGCCATCACAAGTGGGAGTGTCCACCCAGATGTATGCTGGATACATCAGCCTACCAGCCTACCCAGTGGACTGTAGCAACTGGTAGGCTGATCTATCCACCGTACATCTGGGTGGACACTCCCACTTGTGATGTCAAAATCCAGGAGAGTCTGAAACCGCTCGGAAGGGCTAATCACGCTCACACCTGGTGGTATAATAGGAGTCCTTTAAAATGACCCTGTGTGGATAGAGGGATTTGTCGCCTATGTCGCCCACCCTACTACACGTGATGGAAGAAAGGGGGGAGAGATAGTGGCTCAACTGCACATTATGAAGACATGAAAAGACGAGAAGATGAAGCCGCTAAAGTGATCTGTATCTGCCACTCTGAATGAATGAATGATGATCCTACCATACACTGTCCTCACACCGCTGTGGTTCAATTCATATCAAGTCACGGACGCGACAGGAGAAGGTGCCCTCGCTCCTTCTTTATGTTCATTTCTATCTTTTTTAATTATTTCGAGTCTTTCTTTCTCTCTTTCACAATGTAGGCTACGTTTTATTCTGGGAACTTCCCCGCGGAGAATTGCGCACGTGTGCTTGTGTGCACACTCATGCATGCATGCGTGCGCGCACACACACACACACACACACACACACACACATAGAGACACACACACACACACCCCACACACCCACCTCCACTGTAAGAGAGCCCATTGTTTTTCTATTCACTAAAACGTCTGACATTTCCAGGTTGCCATAATGACCTGAAATCAAAGGGATGGGAATTGGAGGGGGAATCACTATACATGTATAATGTATCCGCCTCTATAATGTACATAAGTAGAGCCGGCCTGACCTTACATAACCCAACCAACGGAGGTAGTTATACCATTTATATTTCATGAGCTGTGACACAGAATACACGGAACGTATACTCACAGCTGTGGAGTTATTGTAACCCCCTCGCCCCCCCTTCAACACACAGCATATCTATTGCATGCTGTTTAATCTCTCCCCCTCTCCATTTAATCTCATTGTGGTTTACACTGTAAATATTAATCTTAATCCCAGTGTTGGAGCACTTGTTTGCACGTGAGGGCCGGACAAAGAAAGGCGAGGCGATGGATTACTGCGCACATCACGGGAGGCGTTGTCATGGCGTCAGCGAGTTGAGTTCATTCACTCCAATTATTTGTCGTTC
>PIJE02000576.1:221848-224348 GCA_002895965.2 Coryphaenoides rupestris | reverse complement strand
GTGTGTAACAGCGGGGTGTTCCATTGGGACCACTGGGGGGGGGGGGGGTGTGCTAAATGGGTGAAACCACACCACTGCTTGGCTGGAAAGGGCTAGAAGTTATACCATACCGCCTGCAGTAACAACACGATATATTTCTTTCGGGGATAGCGGGAGTCTTTACTTCTCTAAATAGCTTAAATTATGTTTGTTTAAATGAGAATAATCATTTAAGAATCACGTTCAAACAAATCTATGTTGAACAACAACCAGATTGATGTCCACCTGTGGTCATTAGAAGGCCACCTCAAAGGTCTCAAAGGCACTGTGCTGAAACCACAGATATAGGATTAGTCTACAACGATGCACAGTGTCCACATATACAGTATATATATGAGAGAGAGAGAGAGAGAGAGAGAGAGAGAGAGAGAGAGAGAGAGAGAGAGAGACACAGAGAGAGAGAGAGAGAGAGAGAGAGAGAGAGAGAGAGAGATGATTTTAACCCCGTCTCCACATCTCTCTCTCTCTCTCTCTCTCTCTCTCTCATATATATACTGTATATGTGGACACTGTGCATCGTTGTAGACTAATCCTATATCTGTGGTTTCAGCACAGTGCCTTTGAGACCTTTGAGTTGGCCTTCTAATGACCACAGGTGGACATCAATCTGGTTGTTGTTCAACATAGATTTGTTTGAACGTGATTCTTAACTGATTATTCTCATTTAAACAAACATAATTTAAGCTATTTAGAGAAGTAAAGACTCCCGCTATCCCCGAAAGAAATATATCGTGTTGTTACTGCAGGCGGTATGGTATAACTTCTAGCCCTTTCCAGCCAAGCAGTGGTGTGGTTTCACCCATTTAGCACACCCCCCCCCCCCAGTGGTCCCAATGGAACACCCCGCTGTTACACACGGGCACAATATTCACAACTCGACTATTAAAAACGAGGTCGGCTCGACGTTCTTTCTACCAAATATTTGAATCGTTGAAGATTCAAGGTCACCCCTACTAAATATACAGTATATATACAGTATATATAAAAATGAGTATGTGAGTTTTCCTCAGCACTGTGATATATCGTGAACATAGTTGTAAAACAGCCAAACACAGCTCAAGGACAGCTTCATGTTGGTAGTCTTCAGGGGACGCTCCGAGCTAAGGTCTGCTATATATAGGAAAGCTGTGAGTCTGCAAAAAAACGACCTGGACTGTGATAAACGATGTGCTCATTTTGTGAGCTATAATTCGCTGTTGCACCTTCCCAATGAGACGCAGTAATGTGCACACACACACGCACACACACTCGCACACACACACACACATACACACACACTCGCACACACACACACACACACACACACACACACACAATCGCGTATGATGCGACCATTACTGGTAGGGACGGAAATTCTGAGTGCCAGTACGATGCGTATTGTGTAAGATTCTGGAAATATTGCGATGCGATATTAACATTTTTCTGAGCGATTTTGTTGCTTGTGTGGTTTGATGTAGGTTATGGGTTATGCAGGTCTGTCGTTGTTTTTTATTAAAATGTTTTACTAAACACAGTCAAACCGAACATATTTGATGTTAATTGACCACGAATACGCTATAGCGCCCTCTGTAGGACAGTACCATTCATATTCTTCCACTAATACAGTATAACGTTTTTGGTTAAATGTTTTCAAAATATAAAAAGCAACTTGCAAAAGCTATTTTTATCCTTCCATTCCTAATTACCTCTCAACCAAACTCTCTCTCTCTCTCTCCCTCTCTCTCTCCCCTTTTTCTTGCTTTCCTCTCAGTCTCTCTATCACCACATTGCTTACCTTTGTGTAACTTTTACCGTTTTGCATCTTTCCTTTACTGCCCTCGGTCATCATTGCATGATTCTGGTCAACTGAATTCAAGCTAATTTCAGGATGAAACTTTGACAGAATTTTTCTCTTCATTTCATGCTTCTCACATACACACACACACACACACACACACACACACACACACACACACACAACACACACACACACACACACACACACACACACACACACACACAAACATACGTTCCCCACTTTCGCTGATCCATATTTATCTCAAAATGGATCTCTCTCTATCTTTTTCCCATCCCCATCTCTCTCTCTCTCTCTCGCTCTCCGCCTATGTGTCCCGCTCACCCATCCATTTTTCATGCCCCCAGCTCTTTTAAGCCTTTCCCTGCCTGTGTCACACATGTGCCTGTGTGGCCCCAGCCAACCAGCCGAGACCCATACATATTTTATATACAGGGTCTTTAGCTTCCAAAAGCGTGGGCAAAATCTGTCTCACAAACACACACACACACACACACACACACACACACACACACACACACACACACACACAAACCTGCACAAACATATAAGCACAGTGTGTGCGTGAGAAACTGGGGGTCGAGGTAGGGGCCAACAATTTCTCTTCGTGTATGTGTGTGTGTGTTTGTGTGTGTGTGACTGTGTGTGTGTGTCTGTACCTTCATG
>PIJE02000576.1:204348-219348 GCA_002895965.2 Coryphaenoides rupestris | reverse complement strand
AGAGACATTGGGACACACTGCTCTGCTCCTTTGCCCTCTCTTTGTTTGTCGAGGCGAGCAGGAGATGATTTACACTCGACGGCCGTAAAATGAACGCGTCCCCACCAAAAAGAAGCAGAAGAAGAAGAAGAAAAAACAGGCTCCAATCAAAGTGACAAAGTCAAATGCCCCCGGAGCCTCGGAGTAGCGGCGGGAAATAATTGCATTTAATCATACAAAAAAAAAGTAATAATCTATTCCCTCTCAACTGTTGTTGATGCCGGGACAGTAATTATGCGAGTTGGAGTAATGCACTCGCACGGAAGATGTTGTGTTGAGCCAATTAGTTTGGCTTGGAGGAGCCGTTTTGCAGCGCGGAACGCTAACGCTTACCTGTCACGCCTTCTTGAACCGCGCCGTGTTAGCCCGCCCAGATAAGATGCCAGCTTCTGAAGGAATGCGTTGTGTTGCGCGAGACCAGTGAGTTACTACCACCACAAGCACGCCTATGCTCATGAATATGGTCAACATAATTGGCCTCTATGCAAAATGTTTGTAATTGATTTAACATGGTTTTATATGATTTTATATATTTAGATATTTTATTTGTATTTTCATATATATATAAAATTCACATGTCTTTATTTACGTAGCCATTTATGTACACAAAAATGTCTTTACTTATGTACCCATAAACCATGCTTATCTCGTTCGGGTGCACGTGTGTTGATTTGTACGCCGACATGAACAAAGAAGAAAAAACACCAGCCCGGGATTGACCGGGGAAAGTAAATACTTTATTTATTCTGCTTTAATGCGCCGGGTTGCTATCTCCTCTCCGAGCTGCGGAGCCGTCAGGCAGCCGTAAACACAGCAGACGGGATTAGGGCCCGGCCCTATTTATCGCTCCATAAGATGTCTAAATGTTATCGGGCGTCATCTGAAATGCATTTACCGCAATATTCGTTCGTTTTAAGTGTCGGGGGCCCCTGGCTCTGTCATTCTGATGCAACTGGAATCCCATTAGTACTCTTTGATCTCCGTGAGTTAAACTGCCTCTATGTGTTGGAGAACAGGTACAACCCCCACAAAACTCCAGCGGAAAAACTCCAACTAAGTATTCTTGGATGTCGTCATATAATATACGAAACTCGACTCGCGGTGTACGGCAGCTACCAGTCCGTCACCTCGATTGCTAATATTTAGGGATGGGGAAAAAATGTATTCATGTGAGTATCGCAATTCAGATTGACACAAACAAATATTTTTTTGTCGGGGACATCGTCAGAAACGTCAACGTTGTTTTAAGGCCACTACACACATTTTAAAGTCAGGACTGGTCTTGACGATGAGTCGTGCCTTGCCGTCATGTCCATGGTCCACACCAGACGACTAGGGACATTGTGGGGGGGCGGGGGGGGGGGGGTACACACACCAAGACTCTACTCGCGCTTGTTACCCGTCCCTTCCACGTGAACTCACATTCCATTGGCCGCTCTTGATCCCAAACCCCATTGGTCTCATTAGCTGTTCATGCCGGCATAATTCACGATCTCAGACTCAGTGCCTCCCCGCCCCCCCCCGATATTATCAAACCTGTTTGAAAAAATCTTTGGTGACCAGGCCAGCACATTCGCACATTTTGAGACCCTCCACACGACGCGACCATTTGAGCCCACTTCAGCGGACTCCCAGAATCAGGTTGTCGCCTAGTGGGTGTACGAGCCTTAAGTGGATGTGTATTAATGGTACCGTCCTACAGGGGCCGCTGTTCTGCATTCGTCTGTAGTCAACTTGCGTCAGCTATGTTCCCTTCTGTTCGTCCTCATTCATTTAAAAATCGAAAGGACCTGTGGTTCCCCGGAAACCTAACATTTAACCACACAAAATATACAATTTACAATTTACAATATTGCAATGCAGTTACCGCAGTAACCAATGAATACAAATCTGTCATTAATCTGTCATCTGTCAAACACACGCTATGCTATAAACAGTATCAGGACCAACACCACTGAGCCAGATCCTCGGGTAGCCAGCTACGTGCCTGCTTCTCTCTCTCTCTTTATACAAACACATGTGCTCCTCTGGCTCCACGCGATTAGACATGCAGGTCACCCTCCACCTACAGCACGGAGTTGACTTCAACTTATATGCATTACCGGGCCCCCCCCCCCCCCCCCCATGAGATGAGAGAGAGAGAGAGAGAGCAGGAGAGAGAGAGGAGAGAGAGAGAGAGAGAGCAGAAGAGAGACGAGAGAGGGAGAGACGAGAGGGAGAGATGAGAGAGAGAGAGAGAGAGAGAGAGAGAGAGAGAGAGAGAGAGTGTGTGACTTGACTGACTGACTGACTGACTGGACTGACGAACGGTGACTGCTGACTGACGAAGAAGATAGTGGGAGAGGAGGAGAGACTGACTGACTGACTGACTGACTGGCTGACGTGAGATGTGTGGAGGAGAAAAGAGAATATGAAAGAGGAGAGCGGAGAGACTGAGCTGACTGGACTGACGTGACTGAGTTGTAGTGGAGGAGAAGAGAGATAAGTGAAGAGAGAGAGAGAGTGACTGACTGACTGACTGACTGAGTGTAGTGGAGGAGAAAGAGATATGAAGAGAGAGAGAGAGACTGACTGACTGACTGACTGAGTGTAGTGGAGGAGAAAGAGATATGAGAGAGAGAGAGAGACTGACTGACTGACTGACTGACTGACTGAGTGTAGTGGAGGAGAAAGAGATATGGAGAGAGAGACTGACTGACTGAGTGTAGTGGAGGAGAAAGAGATATGAAGAGAGAGAGAGAGAGACTGACTGACTGACTGAGTGTAGTGGAGGAGAGAGAGATATGAAGAGAGAGAGAGAGAGACTGACTGACTGACTGAGTGTAGTGGAGGAGAAAGAGATATGAAGAGAGAGAGAGAGAGACTGACTGACTGACTGACTGACTGAGTGTAGTGGAGGAGAAAGAGATATGAAGAGAGAGAGAGAGACCTGACTGACTGACTGACTGACTGACTGAGTGTAGTGGAGGAGAAGAGATGAAGAGAGAGAGAGAGACTGACTGACTGACTGACTGACTGACTGAGTGTAGTGGAGGAGAAAGAGATATGAAGAGAGAGACAGAGAGACTGACTGACTGACTGACTGACTGACTGACTGACTGAGTGTAGTGGAGGAGAGAGAGATATGAAGAGAGAGAGAGCCCGTGGTATAGAGGGAGATTGGGAGAGTGAGGTAGGTTGTGTGTTTGTGTGAGAGAGCAGATGTGGGGAGTGATTTACAGTAAAGAGGAGGGGCTCTGGTGGTGGTGGTCAGAGGAGGAGAGAGGGAGAGAAGGAGGGGGGGGGGGCAGAGCAGGGAGGGGAGGAGTAATAGAAGTAGACAAAGAGAGGAGGGTGCGAGGGCGGGAGGGAGGAAGGGAGGGAATTAAAGGGAAGCGATAGCAGCGCCCCCTTAGTCTTATCTTAATTATAAACACGATGACCCAGCTGTGCTCGTCACCATGTGACACCAGACACACACACACACACCTAATAAACCTGTCTGACACGCCCTAATCAGCTCATCCTCTCTCGGGATGTGGTGTCACATGATTCTGCGCGTGCATGTGTGTGTGTGTGTGTGTGTACGTACGTGTGTGTGTGTGTGTACGTACGTGTGTGTGTGTGTGTGTACGTACGTGTGTGAGTGTGTGTGTGTGAGAGATGCTCTGTCCCATGGGAGCAGTTAAAGAGACAGGATGAAAGTCAAGTCCTAAATTGCTTTTGCGTTCTCTCTCTCTCTCTTCTCTCTCTCTCTCTCTCTCCCCCCCCCCAGCCCCCTACCCCGTCTTCCCCTCCTTGTTTTATTTTCCAATTCTCGGCCCGATGTGGAGAGACAGGCCTGCAGATGACTCTCAACCCGTGTGTCTTCGTCCGCTCACTTCCTGTGTGTGTGTGTGTGTGTGTGTGTGTGTGTGTGTGTGTGTGTGTGTGTGTGTGTGTGTTCTGTCTCTGTCTTAACCAAATGTATACAGAATGACACACTGTTGTTGAGCTGCCGCCAGCATTAATGCCACACTCCGGGACCGCGAGTGATTGGCTCTGTGTGTGTGTGTTACTGGGCCTGTGAAGTTGGGTGGTGGTGGTGATGTGGTGATGGTGATGGTGGTGGTGATGGTAGTGGTGGTGGTGATGGTGGGTGGTGTTAGTGGTGGTGCTGGGGTGATGGTGGTGGTGGTGGTGGAGGAGGAACAGATTGTCTGGGTGTCCGAAACAATATTGCTGTATAATATACAGTCGTTTTCTGAAGTTCACTCTCAACAGCTTGAGCTGAACCATTCTCAGAAAAAAGTAGCAGTAGATTATTTCCTGAATATAGATTTGCTGTCCAAGTATGTATTCCTCACCGTTTGCTGTGTAGAATTTAGTCGACGTTGATGTCATGGACGATGACACCAGTTTGGAAGTCCCAACTGACACCTTACAGGCCACCGTAGCTTCTGCTCCATCGTTGGTAATGGTGAGGGTGGTGAGGGTGGGGGGGGGGGGGGGGAGGTGGTGAGGGGGGGTCTGTTGCAATGCCAGATGCCACAAAATCCTACACACTGCACCTTTAAAAATTGAGACGGAGATCCGTTCTAAGTGATACCAGTTACACCTGAAAATATTTTGTTTTCAAGACTATCCCACGTTTTTTTTAATCAGAATTTAATAAAAACCCAAGTGGAAGACGGTGGAGATGGATGATATAGAGGCTCCATAACGCTAAATCCGACAACCCTGACTCTTTTGTACATCATTGTCTTCCTAAACCGCAAAAGCCGTTTGTTTCCAGAGGTCCGTTGGAAAGGAAGCATGCGGTATTGTGGTACAAAGTCAAATATTCTTGAACATAATCCTGTTTTAATTGTCGAGTGGCTGAGTTTTGCTTGGTTAATCATGTGGTCCTGAGACTTTCAAATGTTGGAAATGATCTGACAACATATGCTTATTCTTAAGCTCTTTCTCCTTCCAAATCCCTTCCATTTCTTGTGCGTTAATTATATTGGCACAACGGTGAACACGACACTCATATTAAGTAGGCTAGTATGGGATGGAGGCCATGAATAATGTCAAAACAATGAAGGCATGTTATGCCAGCAATTCATATAGCAAGTGGCATACATCAAATGTTTATTAATGCATGATTAAATACACAAATACGATTGCCGTAATTAAGGGGAACAAGGAAGGGGATTAGATGAGAAGAAGAGGGTTGAAAGTAAAGTCTGGCTGAGGGAAACTGGGCTGAGATCTTCATCAAAACCTTTACCCCGATAAAGATCATTTAATATCTCGATAACGATTATACAGTATATCACGATATAGTTTTTTCCTGGTAATTCAATAAAAAAAGTCATAAAGTATAGCAGTATTTAGGGGTTGGCGATATTGACAAAATTGACCAAATACCTTGAAAATGATATTGTGACAATATTGTATTGTGTGTTGGATGACTTTTGGTGCTTTTTATTTACACAATGAGATTTAAAAAAAACTAAACCTGCATTAACGTGGATAGAATGACCAAATGGGTAAAGGCAAATAATAGAACGGCCAGAACAGTCTGGTAGGTTCAGAAAATGACATCACTTTCCTGTAATGCAGCCTTTAAAACCAGGAAAAGACAACACTTATGATATCTCACAATATTATGATATCCACAATCTAAGATGGCATCCAGTATACAGTATATCATACTGGATCACATCTAGCACCCTCTCCCTAGTCCTCTCTCACTCTCTCTCTTTCTATCTCCCCATTTCTCTCTCTCCCGTGATATGTGTTCCCAGCCAGTTTAATGGTCTATTGTCCTGTCTAAGAGATGCTTAGAGGAGCAAACCACCGCTCAGCCCTGGGGGGTGGGAAGGCTTCCTCGCTGTGGAAGAATCCGCTGTTCTCCACTGTACTATAGGAGGTCTCTCTCAGTCCCTCAGCTCTTTGGCTGTGGAGTAAATGTCGAGTGGATCAATGGAAATTCACTAAAACCGCCAAAATGTGCGGCTGGGTCTCATATTTCTTTGTCGTTGATCAGCGTCACAATAATTCATTCTATTCAGAGAAATTAGACTGAATTATGAATCCAATCTATTTTTAATGAACTGAGCAAGCAAAACCAGAGGGGGACACAGACGCACGTTTTTCACCATAAGTGAACCCAGGACCGTCCACGGTTCCCACGGAAACCTTTGTTATTTGCCGATCCACATCCGGCCAAAAAATTGATCCGTGATAGCAAATGGCATCGATTTCCCATGCGTTGCTTGTGCTCGGAACGTTAGTGCATTAATATCCCTAAACGATACGGAAGAACATGGATTCACCTTGCGGGGTCACGTCACTCCGGAGCGTTCCGTTCCCCCATTTTTTTTTGGCTTTGCTCCAACCTAATTACACAGAACCACTAATTGGGGGAACACAGAACACCGGGCGGGAGGAGGAGGAGGAGGAGGGGGCGTGCCCAAACAGGTGGAGCCCCTGTCAATCACACCGAATTCCCCGCTCTTCCCCGGTCCGTGTGGCCGTGGAACTCCCCGTGGAGGAAACTTATTGGAACGCCGCGAGATCCGTCGCCCCGCACACCACCACCACCACTCATTCCTATGGCTGCCCGTTGCCCACGTGTCCTTGTCCTTTCCATTAGGGTTGAGACTACACACAGCAGTCGATGCCGTGGCGCGAGTGAAATTAGCATTCAGAAAGCATCAGCTAACTGAGGGAGAGACGGGTGCTAAAGTGTCTGAAGTCGGTGTCCCCTCTGCTGTAGCCCGCGGGCTGCCAGGAGATTAGCAGAGAGTGGGAGTGATGAAGTATGCATCGGATGCTTGCGTAATGTTGTGCTACGCTCAAACGGAGGTCCTATAGGCTGCCGCTGTGTGTGTGTCTGTGTGTGTGTGTGTGTGTGTGTCTGTGTGTATTTGTGTGGCAGTGTGTTAGAATCACTGAAATGTTTATGGGTTGAAAGTGGAAATGTGCCATTTTGCCTCAATCCTTTAGCCTCAGGTGTCATATACCCCCATATATTAAATACCCCTCCGACTCGCTCTCTCTCTCTCTCTCTTTTTCTCTTTCTTTCTTTCTCTCGCTCTCTCTCTTTCTCTCTCTCCCTTTTTCACTCTCTTTCTTTGTCCCTCTATCTTTCTCCCTCTCTTTTTTTCTCTCTCTCTCCCTAGCCCTCTCTCTTTTTCTCTTTCTCTCTCTCATATATAAACATACACACACACACACACACACACACACACACACACACACACACACACACACACACACACACACACACACACACAGGCCCCTAACCCATCTCCAGCTCTGGTGGAGCTTTAGGAAGAAATTCTCTGCCCTCCTGTCACATACCCTAGCTCAGGTTAATGGTGTGGGCATGTGTGTGTGTGGGTATCTCGATAACTATAAATACTAATAAAATACATTTTGTGAATTTGTGCTGTGAAAAATGTAATTTCTTATCACAAAAGTATTTTCTTATCACAATATTACGATGTCCAAAGTCTCATATCCAGATATCACTATAATATGGATATAATATATTGCCCAGCCCTAGTGTGTGTGTGTGTAATGCGTATGCATGTGAAAATATACAGTTTATCATTGTGCATATGAAAGGACCGGAGCCCTCACTGACCTTCACGCTGTAGTGAAGGTCAGAGAGATAGTCTCTATGTCTCCTAAAGTCTCGGCACCGGAGGCAAACGGGAATTCACCAAAAGTCAAAAGTCAGTGTTATTCAGCTTGTGTCTTGAACTCCGAAGGAAAGAGATAGGACCAAAATATGCACAACAAATGGAGAATATTTACGAGTGGAAGTACGCTCTACACACACTGCCAATGCAAATGGCAGTGAGGCACCGGGAGTGAATGTCAAAGTGTTGCTCTGCATGTCGAAGTGGACATAATCCCGGACACGGGGAGGAGGAGGTGCTGCCCTGGACTGTACGTCTAAAAACAGTAATTGCAGTTACTTTACCGACGGGGTAACCAGGGCTAAGATCAACGTGCGGAGGATTAGACGGCACGCTGTACGAGCCGCTGCTGGCATTTACCGCGGGATGTTGAGAACGGTGGGAGCCCTCGCATACTACGAGTGCCACTGTATGTACATTCAATACTGCACATGCACGCACACCACACACACACACACACACACACACACACACACACACACACAACGGCACACACACTTTGACAC
The DNA here is from genome assembly GCA_002895965.2 of Coryphaenoides rupestris. NCBI lineage: Eukaryota > Metazoa > Chordata > Actinopteri > Gadiformes > Macrouridae > Coryphaenoides > Coryphaenoides rupestris. Next base: position 211,148 of record PIJE02000576.1, on the reverse strand, counting down.
ATGCAATGTCTCCGATCTGCTTGACTGTAGGACAGCCGGTCATTCTGTATGCAACAAGGCTGTGTAATGACTGCATAGAACGCCGTGCATTCTCTGTGTCTCGCACACACACACACACAAGCAATAATGAGAGTGGCAATGTCCTTGCGGGCACAGTTGTGATCCTAGAAAACACACTCAAGGGCAAGGGGGGGGGGGGGGGGGAAAAAGTGTTTTAGTGTGTCCCTGTGTCCTTTAAATGTTTTATTAAGGCAACATTCACAATACAGAGGCAGTGTGCTCGTCTAACCGGGTTGCTGTGGACTCTAATTGAGTCATGGGAGATTGCATGTGGGCCCCGTTACCATCACTGTGATACAGTAGCATGATATGTCATGCAAAGCAGACGGCGGCGTGTCGGGTCTGAGCTCAGGTTATTTGGACGGAACGGAAGGGAAGAGAACATATGAATGCAATGTTCTGTACTGTTCCCTCTCCATCCTAGATCTCCATAAAAACTCCTCAAAATGTAAATAGATTGCATTTATATAGCACTTTTATCCAAAGTGCTTTACAGTTGCCTCACATTCACCCATTCATACACCGACAGCGGTGCCAACCATGCAAGGTAACAACCAACACGTCAGGAGCAGTTAGGGTTAGGTGGTGTCTTGCTCAGGGACACCTCGACACTTAGCTAGGCGGAGCCCGGGTATCGAACCAGCAACCTTCCTGTTGCCAGACAACCGCTCTTAGCTCCTGAGCTACTGCTGCCCTACAGCAGTTTTTTGTCATATCCATGTACATAGACACTTCCACAACATATGTGCATAACTAAATGTTCGTACAGTGTTGTTGTTGTTGTTGTTGTTGTTGTTTCATGACAGAGACAGGCTTGCAGCCTAAACTCCAGAAGCGATCCACTCCTCAACGATCAGCGATCAACACATCTGGGCCGCTCTGCCGGGCCAGACACGCAGCGTGTGGGCGGGGCTGCGGGCATCTGGATGTCGGCATCTCGGCAGCAGTAGAGAAACGCAGCAGCAGCAGCAGCAGAAACACAGCGGGACGCGTGTTCTGACCCCTCACACTCACACACACACGCTCACATCACACACACACACACACACACACACACACACACACACACACACACCACACACACACACACACACACACACACACACACACACACACACACACACACACACACACACACTCACATCACACACACACACACCACATGCACTCACATCACACACACACACACTGACACACACTGACAGAATATTCCGGGGAAATATCACAGTGATTTTAAAAGGAGAAGAGAGAAGTGGCGTGACAGATTGAGAGAGAAAGAGGGAGAGAGAGAGAGAGTCAGAGAGAGAGAGAGAGAGTCAGAGAAAGAGAGTCAGAGTCAGAGGGATAGGGAGAAACAGAGAGAGGGAGTGAGAAAGGGAGTGAGAGAGAGAGAAGGGGGGGGGAGGTGAGAGAGGGAGTGAGAGTGAGAGAAAGAGAGAGAGGAGAGAGAGAGGGAGAAAAAAGAGGGAGAGAGAGAGGGAGGAGAAAAGAGAGAGAATGAGATGATGAGGGAAAGGGGGGAGAGACAAAAAGACGGAGTGAGAGAGAGAGCGAGAGAATGAGAGAGAGGTGGGAGTGAGAGAGCGAGAGAGAGAAAGGGAGTGAGTGAGAGAAAGGGAGAGAGAGGGAGAGCGAGAGAAAAAGAGAGAGAGATGGAGGGAGAACAGGAGGAGGAGTCGAACAACAAAGTAATCCCATGAAGCGCCTCACGTCTGAGTAACAACATCCATATGCGCTTGTGTATTCCGTGCAGCTCCGCCCTGAAGACTGATCCTGACGTTTCCCTGCAGCCGTTCATACTCATCTGAGGTTCTGTCTGCGGCGTCCGATCGGACTCACAGGCCTAATGCAATAACCAATGGATATCTGCAGTGCTGCAACAAATGCGAGCGACACACAGACACACAGACAGACAGACACACACACACACACACAAACAAAGGCACACACTCAAGCACAGGCACACATATATAACAGGAAATCAATTGTAATTATATAAATAGGCCAGAAAATTGGCTGGCGGAATAAGGTTTAAGCCACATCCCAACCTCTATGCAGTTAAATTGATCGCCACGGACACCTCCTCCTACAGGCCATTGTTAGGTTATATCATAGTTTGATAAACGTCCGAGCACAACACACACTGCACAGCCAGACTGACCAGGGGCACACAACTACTCAATCACACACCAAACATGCACGCGACAGTACAAATTCTCAAACACACACACACACACACATTTACCTATCCCATCAATCAACACGATATAATTAGGCCTACATGAAATTGCCTCTTCTTTATCTGTTTTCATCAATAACCACTGGAGTTTGGGACTTTATCGGGAGAAAAAAGGGCAAATTGATTGATGATAATCAAGGATTTGACAAATTATTAGATAATAAATTACAGTTTGGTTGATGCACGTGCGCACACACACACACACACACACACACACAACATACACACAGATCTACCTCTAATGACATGCTACCGTACCAAGATACCCAAGGCGGGGTAGAGGAATGATAAGACCAGATCATAATAGGATACGGTGCCGGGCGCCCGCACACACAAACAGCCCCGTCGCACTACAGGGCAGCACAGTAAAGCTGCAGCTATTAATATGACAAGCACACAGCCAGCCACCGCATCTCCCTACTGTTTATGACTCCTCCCGTCATATGTTACACGCTGCTTGCCAATCTCCTTCCCTTTCCACACAGCCATTCATCCACATCCACATCCAACCCTACACTATCATGCGATACGCTAGTTCTGGCAAATCCTTCCTCAGCTCAACAGATCCTCTCTATCCCTCTGACAAATCATACCTCCCTCTACTGCCGGGGGAGGGAGGGAAAAAGTGTTTTAGTGTGTCCCTGTGTCCTTTAAATGTTTTATTAAGGCAACATTCACAATACAGAGGCAGTGTGCTCGTCTAACCGGGTTGCTGTGGACTCTAATTGAGTCATGGGAGATTGCATGTGGGCCCCGTTACCATCACTGTGATACAGTAGCATGATATGTCATGCAAAGCAGACGGCGGCGTGTCGGGTCTGAGCTCAGGTTATTTGGACGGAACGGAAGGGAAGAGAACATATGAATGCAATGTTCTGTACTGTTCCCTCTCCATCCTAGATCTCCATAAAAACTCCTCAAAATGTAAATAGATTGCATTTATATAGCACTTTTATCCAAAGTGCTTTACAGTTGCCTCACATTCACCCATTCATACACCGACAGCGGTGCCAACCATGCAAGGTAACAACCAACACGTCAGGAGCAGTTAGGGTTAGGTGGTGTCTTGCTCAGGGACACCTCGACACTTAGCTAGGCGGAGCCCGGGTATCGAACCAGCAACCTTCCTGTTGCCACACCTACCTCCTGAGCCCCCCCCCTTCGCTCTCACCCTTATAACTGTCTCAATCTTTCTGCCCCTACATCCTCTGACAGACACTCCATCCAAACATTTGCACTAACTAAAGTTCATACTCCTCTCTTTGTATCTCTGTATTTCTCTTCTCTCTTCACATACGCCTCATCAGGCTTGGCTCTGACTACATCTCATACTACCATTCTCCATCTCCCTGCTCATCTTCCGAACGATCAAATCCACGTCACCGTTCCTCTTTCCTCTGCATGTACAAACTCGCGCTGTGATGATCTCGTGCCGCGACATGCTGAGTTTCTCTGCAGGAGTCAGGGTGTGTGTGTCATCGCGCAGCGAGGTGAGAAGTAACGCCACAGGTGGGCAGCTGCCAGCCGGAGAGGCGATCACCGGGGGGTGACGGTGTTTTGAGTCTCCACACACCACAACACACACACACACACACACCACACCACACACACACACACACACTCCACACACACACCAACACACACACACACACACACACACACACACACACACACACACACACACACACACACACACACACACACACACACACACACACGCTGCAGTGTGGTGGTGTCTTTGTCTCGCGGTCCTTTGTTCCCCTGGCGGTGGCTGGCTGTGTGCTTGTCATATTAATAGCTGCAGCTTTACTGTGCTGCCCTGTAGTGCGACGGGGCTGTTTGTGTGTGCGGGCGCCCGGCACCGTATCCTATTATGATCTGGTCTTATCATTCCTCTACCCCGCCTTGGGTATCTTGGTACGGTAGCATGTCATTAGAGGTAGATCTGTGTGTATGTTGTGTGTGTGTGTGTGTGTGTGTGTGTGCGCACGTGCATCAACCAAACTAATTTATTATCTAATAATTTGTCAAATCCTTGATTATCATCAATCAATTTGCCCTTTTTTCTCCCGATAAAGTCCCAAACTCCAGTGGTTATTGATGAAAATAGATAAAGAAGAGGCAATTTCATGTAGGCCTAATTATATCGTGTTGATTGATGGGATAGGTAAATGTGTGTGTGTGTGTGTGTGTTTGAGAATTCGTACTTTCTCGTGCATGTTTGGTGTGTGATTGAGTAGTTGTGTGCCCCTGGTCAGTCTGGCTGTGCAGTGTGTGTTGTGCTCGGACGTTTATCAAACTATGATATAACCTAACAATGGCCTGTAGGAGGAGGTGTCCGTGGCGATCAATTTAACTGCATAGAGGTTGGGATGTGGCTTAAACCTTATTCCGCCAGCCAATTTTCTGGCCTATTTATATAATTACAATTGATTTCCTGTTATATATGTGTGCCTGTGCTTGAGTGTGTGCCTTTGTTTGTGTGTGTGTGTGTGTGTCTGTCTGTCTGTGTGTCTGTGTGTCGCTCGCATTTGTTGCAGCACTGCAGATATCCATTGGTTATTGCATTAGGCCTGTGAGTCCGATCGGACGCCGCAGACAGAACCTCAGATGAGTATGAACGGCTGCAGGGAAACGTCAGGATCGGTCTTCAGGGCGGAGCTGCACGGAATACACAAGCGCATATGGATGTTGTTACTCAGACGTGAGGCGCTTCATGGGATTACTTTGTTGTTCGACTCCTCCTCCTGTTCTCCCTCCATCTCTCTCTCTTTTTCTCTCGCTCTCCCTCTCTCTCCCTTTCTCTCACTCACTCCCTTTCTCTCTCTCGCTCTCTCACTCCCACCTCTCTCTCATTCTCTCGCTCTCTCTCTCACTCCGTCTTTTTGTCTCTCCCCCCTTTCCCTCTGAATCTATCTCATTCTCTCTCTTTGTCTCCCCCCCTCTCTCTCCGACTCTCTCTGTTTTTCTCCCTTCTCTCTCTCCTCTCTCTCTTTCTCTCACTCTCACTCCCTCTCTCACCCCCCCCCCTCTCTCTCTCTCACTCCTTCTCCTCCTCTCTCTTTTCTCTCTCTCTCTCTCTCTCTCCTCTCTCTCTCTCTCTCTCTCTCTCCTTCTCTCTCTCTCTCCCCCTCTTTCTCTCTCTCTCTCTCCCCTCTCTCTCTTCTCCTTTTAAAATCTGTGTGTTGAGTGTGTTTGTGTGTGTGTCAGTGTGTGTGTGTGTGTGTGTATGTTGTTGTGTGCGTGTGTGTGTGTGTGAGTGTGTGTGTGTGTGTGTGTGTGTGTGTGTGTGTGTGTGTGTGTGTGTGTGTGTGTGTGTGTGTGTGGTGTGTGTGTGTGTGTGTGTGTGTGTGTGTGTGTGTGTGTGTGTGATGTGAGCGTGTGTGTGTGTGATGTGAGCGTGTGTGTGAGTGTGAGGGGTCAGAACACGCGTCCCGCTGTGTTTCTGCTGCTGCTGCTGCGTTTCTCTACTGCTGCCGAGATGCCGACATCCAGATGCCCGCAGCCCCGCCCACACGCTGCGTGTCTGGCCCGGCAGAGCGGCCCAGATGTGTTGATCGCTGATCGTTGAGGAGTGGATCGCTTCTGGAGTTTAGGCTCCAAGCCTGTCTCTGTCATGAAACAACAACAACAAGAACAACAACACTGTACGAACATTTAGTTATGCACATATGTTGTGGAAGTGTCTATGTACATGGATATGACATAGACACTCCGAAAAAATCGGACGCTATAGGGCAGCAGTAGCTCAGTAGGTAAGAGCGGTTGTCTGGCAACAGGAAGGTTGCTGGTTTGATCCCCGGGCTCCGCCTAGCTAAATGTCGAGGTGTCCCTGAGCAAGATACCACCTAACCCTAACTGCTCCTGACGTGTTGGTTGTTACCTTGCATGGTTGGCAACACCGTCGGTGTATGAATGGGTGAATGTGAGGCAACTGTAAAGCGCTTTGGATGAAAGCGATAAATAAATGCAATCCATTTACATTTTGAGGAGTTTTTATGGAGATCTAGGATGGAGAGGGAACAGTACAGAACATTGCATTCATATGTTCTCTTCCATTCCGTTCTGTCCAAATAACCTGAGCTCAGACCCGACACCCCGCCGTCTGCTTTGCATGACATATCATGCTACTGTATCACAGTGATGGTAACGGGGCCCACATGCAATCTCCCATGACTCAATTAGAGTCCACAGCAACCCGGTTAGACGAGCACACTGCCTCTGTATTGTGAATGTTGCCTTAATAAAACATTTAAAGGACACAGGGACACACTAAAACACTTTTTCCCCCCCCCCCCCCCTTGCCCTTGAGCGTGTTTTCTAGGATCACAACTGTGCCCGCAAGGACATTGCCACTCTCATTATTGCTTGTGTGTGTGTGTGTGCGAGACACAGAGAATGCACGGCGTTCTATGCAGTCATTACACAGCCTTGTTGCATACAGAATGACAGCAGATCGGAGACATTGCATGTGTCAAAGTGTGTGTGCCGTTGTGTGTGT
>PIJE02000576.1:196848-199348 GCA_002895965.2 Coryphaenoides rupestris | reverse complement strand
CAAATACAATGCATGTACACTGCTCAAAGAAATTAAGGAACACTTTGAAACACATCAGCTCTCAATGGGAAAAAAAAATCATGCTGGATACCTATACTGATATGGACTGGGTAATGTGTTAGGAACGAAAGGATGCCACATTGTTTGATGGAAATGAAATTATCAACCTACAGAGGGCTGAATTCAAAGACACCCCGAAAAACAAAGTGAAAACATTATGCGGCAGGCTAGTCCATTTTGATGAAATTCCATTCAGCAAATTCCAATTCCAATTCCAACTCAAATGGTGCTCAGTACTGTGTATTGCCCCCACATGCTTGTATGCATGCCTGACAACGTCGGGGCTCCTAATGAGATGACGGATGGTGTCCTGGGGTATCTCCTCCCAGATCTGGACCAGGGGCATCACTGAGCTCCTGGACAGTCTGAGGTACCACCTGGCGGCGTCGGATGGACCGAAACATAATGTCCCAGAAGATGTTCTATGGATTTAGGTCAGGCGAGCGTGGGGGCCAGTCAATGGTATCAATTCCTTCATCCTCCAGGAACCGCCTGCATACTCTCGCCACATGAGGCCGGGCATTGTCGTGCACCAGGAGGTAACCCAGGACCCACTGCACCAGCGTAGGGTCTGACAATGGGTCCAAGGATTTCATCCCGATACCTAATGGCAGTCAGGGTGCCGTTCTCTTGCCTGTAGAGTCTGTGCGTCCCTCCATGGATATGCCTCCCCAGACCATCACTGACCCACCACCAAACCGGTCATTGCTGAACGATGTTACAGGCAGCATAACGTTCTCCACGGCTTCTCCAGACCCTTTCACGTCTGTCACATGTGCTCAGGGTGAACCTGCTCTCATCTGTGAAAAGCACAGGGCGCCAGTGGCGGATCTGCCAATTCTGGTGTTCTATGGCAAATGCCAATCGAGCTCCACGGTGCCGGGCAGTGAGCACAGGGCCCACTAGAGGACGTCGGGCCCTCAGGCCACCCTCATGAAGTCTGTTTCTGATTGTTTGGTCAGAGACATTCACACCAGTGGCCTGCTGGAGGTCATTTTGTAGGGCTCTGGCAGTGCTCATCCTGTTCCTCCTTGCACAAAGGAGCAGATACCGGTCCTGCTGATGGGTTAAGGACCTCCTGGAATCTCCTCCATGCTCTTGAGACTGTGCTGGGAGACACAGCAAACCTTCTGGCAATGGCACGTATTGATGTGCCATCCTGGAGGAGTTGGACTGCCTGTGCAACCTCTGTAGGGTCCAGGTATCGCCTCATGCTACCAGTAGTGACACTGACCCTAGCCAAATGTAGTGACACTGACCCTAGCCAAATGTAGTGACACTGACCCTAGCCAAATGTAGTGACACTGACCCTAGCCAAATGTAGTGACACTGACCCTAGCCAAATGCAAAACTAGTGAAAAACAGTCAGAAAAGATGAGGAGGGAAAAAATGTCAGTGGTCAATTGAGTCCACAGCAACCCGGTTAGACGAGCACACTGCCTCTGTATTGTGAATGTTGCCTTAATAAAACATTTAAAGGACACAGGGACACACTAAAACACTTTTTCCCCCCCCCCCCCCCCCTTGCCCTTGAGTGTGTTTTCTAGGATCACAACTGTGCCCGCAAGGACATTGCCACTCTCATTATTGCTTGTGTGTGTGTGTGTGCGAGACACAGAGAATGCACGGCGTTCTATGCAGTCATTACATAGCCTTGTTGCATACAGAATGACCGGCTGTCCTACAGTCAAGCAGATCGGAGACGTTGCGCGTCAAAGTGTGTGTGCCATTGTGTGTGTGTGTGTGTGTGTGTGTGTGTGGTGTGCGTGCATGTGCAGTATTGAATGTACATACAGTGGCACTCGTACTATGCGAGGGCTCCCACCGTTCTCGACATCCCGCGGTAAATGCCAGCAGCGGCTCGTATAGCGTGCCGTCTAATCCTCCGCACGTTGATCTTAGCCCTGGTTACCCCGTCGGTAAAGTAACTGCAATTACTGTTTTTAGACGTACAGTCCAGGGCAGCACCTCCTCCTCCCCGTGTCCGGGATTATGTCCACTTCGACATGCAGAGCAACACTTTGACATTCACTCCCGGTGCCTCACTGCCATTTGCATTGGCAGTGTGTGTAGAGCGTACTTCCACTCGTAAATATTCTCCATTTGTTGTGCATATTTTGGTCCTATCTCTTTCCTTCGGAGTTCAAGACACAAGCTGAATAATACTGACTTTTGACTTTTGGTGAATTCCCGTTTGCCTCCGGTGCCGAGACTTTAGGAGACATAGAGACTGTATCTCTCTGACCTTCACTACAGCGAGAAGGTCAGTGAGGGCTCCGGTGCTTTCATATGCACAATGATAAACTGTATATTTTCACATGCATACGCATTACACACACAGACACTAGGGCTGGGCAATATATTATATCCATATTATAGTGATATCTGGATATGAGACTTTGGACATCGTAATATTGTGATAAGAAAATACTTTTGTGAT
>PIJE02000576.1:176848-191848 GCA_002895965.2 Coryphaenoides rupestris | reverse complement strand
GGCTTCTCCAGACCCTTTCACGTCTGTCACATGTGCTCAGGGGTGAACCTGCTCTCATCTGTGAAAAGCACAGGGCGCCATGGCGATCTGCCAATTCTGGTGTTCTATGGAAAATGCCAATCGAGCGCCCACGGTGCCGGGCAGTGAGCCAGGGCCCACTAGAGGACGTCGGGCCCTCAGGCCACCCTCATGAAGTCTGTTTCTGATTGTTTGGTCAGAGACATCACACCAGTGGCCTGCTGGAGGTCATTTTGTAGGGCTCTGCAGTGCTCATCCTGTTCCTCCTTGCACAAAGGAGCAGATACCGGTCCTGCTGATGGGTTAAGGACCTTCTACGGCCCTGTCCAGCTCTCCTAGAGTAACTGCCTGTCTCCTGGAATCTCCTCCATGCTCTTGAGACTGTGCTGGGAGACACAGCAAACCTTCTGGCAATGGCACGTATTGATGTGCCATCCTGGAGGAGTTGGACTGCCTGTGCAACCTCTGTAGAGTCCCAGGGTATCGCCTCATGCTTACCAGTAGTTGACACTGACCCTAGCCAAATGTAGTGACACTGACCCTAGCCAAATGCAAAACTAGTGAAAAACAGTCAGAAAAGATGAGGAGGGAAAAAATGTCAGTGGCCTCCACCTGGAAAACCATTCCTGTTTTGGGGGTCGTCTCATTGTTGCCCCTCTAGTGCACCTGTTGTTAATTTCATTAACACCAAAGCAGCTGAAACTGATTAACAACCCCCTCTGCTACTTAACTGACCAGATCAATATCCCAGAAGTTTAATTGACTTGATGCAATACTCTGATTAAAAAGTGTTCTTTTCATTTTTTTGAGCAGTGTAGTTCTTGTTGAGCAACCGGTTGCCTCTTCAGGTCTGAGAAACACACAAAGCCGGTGTGTAAACACACATCATCTTGTGATACAATCACAAACGGGGCAAATAGCTGAGAGGGGGAATTGTTGCTTTCACTGTGTGGGGAATCTGGTCAAAAAAATGGAAAACCAATTGAAAAGATTATCGACATGCAATGAAAAGTGACATTGGAATCAAGCTACTCTATTCACCCGTCTCTCCACACACACGCACACACAGGCACACAGGCACACACACTTGATGGTTAATTGTTCAATCATTGACATACGTAGATAAGGTAAAGATAGCCTTGTGTAGCTCGGGCCTTGAATCCTGGAGCGGTAAGTGGAACAAAGAGAGAGACGCTTAGCAATGGAAGAGAGGTCGTCTTCTGTACGAATTAAGCTGTCTTGTCACGCGGTTTACCAACACATACTTCAGCGTTGACAATTGTGACATACTAAAGACAAACACATTCCTGTTCATAATTATGTCATATTATGGCAGAACGATATGGTAAAACGGAAATCACATCGCAATTATTTTTGACAGATATTGTAAACAAACCAAACAAGCATGTTGTCTTACATCTGGATACAAACGTGTGTAGGCCAGGGCATCTCTGAAGCACTACAATACTTCATATCCTGTATTCACATTTTAACCTTGTGATTTCAATAATATTTAGATGTATTGTTCAAGCCTAGCACACGCATGACTAGATGCATATGTGTGTGTGTGTGTGCGTTGGCAGCTCTTTTGACCTCACGGAAGAGGGGTTGGTGATCCAAGTCCCTCAGCGATGAGGTGGAGGTTTCCTCAGCTGTCATGAGAGTTGTGGAGGGTGGTGGTGGTGGTGGGTGGTGGTGAAGGATGAAGGGGGTATTTCTGCTGGCTTTAGAGCAGGCTTAGCCCGGTAAGTAATGTCCCAGCGCTGTGGATGTAGTTTCTCCTTTCCCCCCCGCCGCCCCTACCAACCTTGAATGTGGGGTCGGCCGCGGTGTTGGCATGAGAGCACATGGGTGTGTGTGTGTGTGTGGACGGACGACCGTGTGGCTGCCACTGTGTGAGAATAGCCTGAGCTCTGGTTGTCACAGGGCTTACTGTTGGACCCCACATGGTTGTACTGGAAATAAACAATAACACACTTTCAACATTTGAACATGGGAGCATTGTTGTTCCCCCACAGGTGATTCCATTTCAAGTATTGAATTTGAAATGTTTTTTTATAATTAGTGTGTGTGTCTGTGTCTGTGTGTGTGTGTGTGTGTGTGTGTGGTGTGTGTGTGTGTGTGTGTGTGTGTGAATTCGTGTGTCTGTGTGCGTGCACGCGTGTAGCTCCCCAGATCCAGAGATTGGATGGGGGTGGGGCAGGGGGGCAGGGGCGTAGCGTGGTCAGGTGTGACGGTCCCGTCCTCCTGGCCATATGAAGGGTGAGACTGACAACCCTGTCAGCCTCCGCCTTCCCGCCTCTAACCTTTCCTTCCCACTGTCACAACTCCTCCACCTCCCCTGCTCCATCTCTCCATCCCCACCCCCCCCCCCCCACCCCATCATGCCTCCTCCACCTCCCCTGCTCCATTTCTCCATCCTCACCCCGCCAACCTGCTTCCCGCTTTTGTTATAGATGAGGTTTGATTTCCTCTCTCTCTCTCTCTCTCTCTCTCGCTCTCTCTTTGTGCTGCTCTTCCTCTCTCTTCACCTTCTTTCTATCCGTGTTCCATCCCTTCCTCTATTGTTCTCCATGTATCTTCCTCTTCCTCTGTGTCTCCTTCCTCCCTCCCTCCACTCTCCAGTCCTATCCTCCGTGACACATACTTAACCTTAACCCCGGGCGTTCATTTGGCCACGGGGACACTAGGGTTAAAAGCCGTACTCCCCCCCGCCCCGCCCCCCCCCCCCCTTACACACAGGCAAACACACACACCGGCACCTGCTCACACACTCACACACAGTCTCACACACAATCACGCATGCATGCACACACGCAATCGCACCTGCTCACACACAAACACTCTCTGTTTGTCTACCTGTCAATCTATGACTGTCAATCAGGTCTCATTGATGGTTTTTAGTGTTTATTACACATGCACTCTCCCACTCTGTAAATCACCTGGTTTTAATAGGTCATCACGGTTTTAAATCATCAGCATTAGCGCACGTGCTACAGGGTGCTTCGACAGATCGTAAAGCCACCCGCTAACGATTAGCAAAAACAACACAATTGTTTGAAACATGGATCAACACTTCATGCTTTATTTTTTTTAAATCACTCTTATGCTCAACGAAGTGTTGATTTTTAAAAGAGCTAACATTTTTAAAAGGTGTAGTGTGTACTGATTGAAAGGGTGTCAATTGATTAGATGAGGATTTATTATTATTTGCACAGGCCGCAGATTGGACCCTTAGTGTCCTCAGCTTGACATAATACACATTGTAGTTGTAGAAAACGTCCTGTTTGAATACACATGGTACACACTGGCTTCTCCTGCTGCTTCAAATCCTCCCAAAAGTCAATGTTTACAAGTGCCAACTTTAAAAAAAAGTTTCTTTAGTGCTCTTGTGCTCACGGTTGGAATCCCCTGCCCCCTAGTGTTTCCTGGGAGTACTGCACAACACAAGTCTTACTCACTCCATAGTCAGAAAGAACATCAATAATACAGCCCTAGTGCATACGGACCAGAGATACAGAACAAAATGTAACACAGGATGAAAAAGAAATCCTCAGTTTCTATTTAATTATTTGACCAAACATTTTGAATGACCAAAAGTCAATAACATCGAAGAGAGTAAATGATTGCTTAGCCTAAAAGGCAACAGCCTTTGTTCTGATGCTTGTGTAAATCTACTTAGATATATAGTGTGTATGTGTTTGTTGTGTGTATGTGTTTGTTGTGTGTGGGGGGGTGTAAGGGGAGGGGCTTTGCACTTAGCTACAATTGAAATGAACAGGGGTCAGGGTCTACTTTATATCAGCCGGGACCCTCTGGAATGCTGATCAATAAATCATTTCCAAACATCGCGCAGGAAGACCTCCTTCTATGTCGACGCGTGTGTGTGTGTGTGTGTGTATGTGTGGTGGGGGGGGGTGTATGTGTCCACATATGAGACAGATATTGCATGATATGTAATGATATGACTGAGAATATAAGTGTGTGTGTGTGTTGGGAAGTATGAAATGAGAAACAACAGCATGTATTGAAGTGAGACGATGTGTGTGGAATGCAATATGTGTGTGCAGCGCAGTGCAGCCAAGCATGCAACTCGTCTCCTATAACCCGGGCCACTGAGAGTGTATTACTTGCGCACACACACACACACACACACACACACACTTGCACATGCTGTGGGACCCTCTCCTCCTTGCTCTGTCTCACGCACCCATCCATAGCAAACCAGTGCTCTGCCCTCTAGAGCTCCAGTTATATAGGATCGGACTGATTAGATGTGAAACCTGTAAATGCAGAGCATCTTCTCCGTCGTTCATGGCCACGGGGGCCGCCGTGGCTCCGGAGGTAGATCAGTAACGTCGCCGGTTCGATCCCCCCCGGAGGTGTCCCCGAGCAAGACTTAATCGACTTAACACCCCAAGTGCTCCCGATGATGAGCTGACTGGCTCCTTGTATGGTTGACACCGCCGTCTGTGCGTGTATGAATGTGTGAGTGAATGAACGGGTGAATGTGAATGCAGATGTGAGATTGTAAAGCATGCAAGGAAGGAGGCACTAGGAAGCCTCAGAGCAGGGAGGTCTTTGTGTGTGCAGAGCGTGCAGTCTGCAGGTCCTGCAGTGGTGGCAACTTGGACTCATTGTGCTCAGATCTCCTCTCTTTCTCTCCTCTTTGCGACCACTCCTCTCCTCTCCTGTCCTGTCCTCTCTCCTCTCCTCTCCTCGACTGTCTTCTACTCCTCCTCCTCTTCCTCCTCTCCATTCCTTTCTCCATCTTCTCTACATATCTCCTCTTTTCTCTCCATTCCTTTTGGTTCTAATCTCCTCTCTCTCCTCTCCTCTCCTCTTCCTCTCCTCTCCTCTTCTCCTTCCCTCCTCTCTTCTCCACCTTCTCTCCTCGTCTCCTCATTGCATTGTGTTCTCCGTCGCAGAGTCTCCTCCATCTACTCCTCTCCTCTCCTCTCTCTGCTCCCCCTCTTCTCCTCCCTGTTGCCGTTCTTTCTCCCTTCCTCTCCTTCATCTCCTCACCTCCTCGCCTCTCCATGCCTCACCCCTTCCTCCTCTTCCTCCTCCTTGCGTTAGCTCCTCGCTCTCTGTGTCCCCCACCACCCACCCCTCCCTCCTTCTTTTGTCCTCTCCCCCCCCCCCCCCCCCCCCCCCCCCCCCCCCCCCCCCCCCCCTTGTCTCGTTGCATTTCCTCGGCTGGGTCCAGGCAGCCAGCCAGCCCAGCCCAGCCAGCCAGCCAGCCAGCCAGTCAGTGCAGTGCGCTGCCTGCTGCTGTTGCTGCTGCTGCTGCTGCTGCTGCTGCTGCAGTGCTCGGGGCTCTCTGAGATATTGCCTGTGTGATTCTTTGTGACAGTGACGTTAATGGAAGCACTGTACATTTAACGACCTATATCCCGCTGAAATTCCACCACCAACACTCGCACACAGGTCTACACACACACACAAACACACACACAAAAACACACACACAACACACACACACACACACACACAATGATTTTGAATCGTATCCAACCAGCTACCAACACCAACCTTGTTTTTTTTACTTTTTTTACAAATGTGTAATTAGCGTGTTGCTTCAAATCGATTTGCTTCGGCAAAGACTGTTGATTATCGCCGCGTCTTTATCGTCCGGGTGCACACACACACACACAACACACACACACACAACGTGTCCTGTCGGAAGCCACGGGTGTCACTCAACGCCGTGTGCTCTGATATGACGCCGCCGACAGGACAAAGGAGCCGAAGAACCCATGCCTGGGTGTGGGGGCGAGTAGCACCGAGAGAGAGAGAGAGAGAGAGAGAGAGAGCGCGAGAAAGAGAGAGAGAGAGAGAGAGAGAGAGAGCGATGGGGAGAGGATGAGATGAGTTGGGCCGTAAGAGCGGGAGATGTGATTGCGGGGCGGGAGAGAGGGATGTGCACAGAGAGCGCGAGAGAAAGAGAGAGGGAGAGAGAGAGAGACGAGGAGAAAATAGACAATGAGAATGAAGTGAGCGCGGGGGAACGGGCGCGAACACAGCCGACGGATGAGACAATAGGAGACAAAGGGGACGGGGTTGCGGGGTTAAAAACCAAAACAAACGGCAACTGGTGGGCGGCAGACCGGGGTGGTGGGGGAGTGATTTGGGGGGGAATGGAAATTGAAGGCCTAAGGGAAAGACACAGCTGCTTTAGGAAGAGAAAGGGAACGAAATGAGAAAGATTCGGGAGAAAAGCAGAAATCGTGCGCCCAGCTCTGCCCCCCCCCCCCCCCCCACGTCCCGGTTGGTTTCAAACCTGTCCACACTGTGTACTGCCACGCCCCTTCCTGCCCCGCCCCACCCATCTCGTCTCTCCTCCTCCTGTCCTCTCATCGTCCTGTCCTCTCATCCTGTCCTTGTCTTGTCCTGTCCTCTCTCCCTGTCTTGTCCTACCCTCTCCTTGTCTTGTCCTGTCCTCCCTTGTCCTGTACTCCCATTGTCTTATCCTCTCCTTGCCCTGTCCTCTCTTGTCCTCTCCTCTCATTGTCTTATCCTGTCCTCTCATTGTCTTGTCCTCTCCTCTCATTGTCTCGTCCTCTCCTTGTCCTGTCCTCTTGTGTCCTGTCATCTCCTTGTCATGTACTCTCCTTGTCCTATCTCTCATCATCTTGTTCTTTCTTCTCCTGTCCCTGTCCTGTCCTCTCTTGTCCTGTCCATTCCCGTCCTGCCCACTCATTGTCCTGTCCTCTCGTCTGGTCCTGTCCTGTCCTCACTCTCTCCTATAGACTCCCAATTGTACTCTCTGCATAGATTGTGTGTGTGTGTGTGTGTGTGTGTGTGTGTGTGTGTGTGTGTGTGTGTGTGTGTGTGTGTGTGTGTGTGTGTGTGTGTGTGTGTGTGTGTGTTTACTTGGCACGTACTTTACCACGTCATTAATCGGGTCTCTAGTCAGGTCTGCGTGTGCATATATCCATCTATTACTTGCACACTACCATATGCAATGTCTTTGAGGTCAAATCAAATCACTTGAATCATCACAACACCCCCCCCCCCCCCCCCCCCCCCCCCCCCCCCCCCTTAAAACTACTCCTACCTCCCTGTTCACCATCACATACGTTCACATGTATGCTAATCTAGAATGGGAGAATTTCCTTCTTTCTTCACTCTAATTGATTCCTGATGGGAGAACTGGTGGCAGCTGCTGCGTCCAGGAAGAAGATGTGTTCACACACACTGGTAGCCTGGGAACCAGACAATCCCAGCTCATGGTTTATTGTTTGTTCTGGCGTGTATATATATACGTATATATGTGTCTGGCCCCCATCCCGCTCAGACGGACGTCCAGCCCACCTGCCAATCACAAGCCTTCATCAAATAGGGGGCGGGTTTGATACGATGACGATGGCGTCCAGGCGTTCTCTTTAACTACCAACATGGCTGCCGCACATGTGGAATGGTCTGTTGAATCCACTATCGTGACATTATTAAATGAACTGGACTGTATGTTTTCCTCTAAAAAAAAATTTGCACTTAAAGGTGCTGTATGTAAGAATAATGAATCCGTTCAGGGACTACATGTAGGATTTTACATGCTACCCAAATCACTTTAAATTGCCAGTTTGTGGTTGAAGTTAAAACATGAGAGCTTCCCCGACTCTCTGTTGTGTAGAACAGCTTTTGGGCTGATTTCTCTGATATTTGAGTCGGGTCAGATTCCGCAGGAAAAAGGATTAAAGTGATTAATGTCAGCGTGGATAATAAAAAAAAAGATAGATTTCATAGCTTTTTTAAATGTGTACAAGGTTTAGTTATGATTAGAACTAATATTAGTTTCTGATTGTTATTGTCTCAACCCACGGAGCTCAGAATGCACTGATTCTTACTTCTAGTACCTTTAAAGTGTTCTATCCAAGTTCTGTCCAATTGCGTCCAGAGGCACTTTGGTCTGCGCCCGTTGATAAGGTAAAAAACATTTGTCTCAAATGTAGCTTAGCCTCGTCCAATGCTGGACTGTGATGCTATCAAAATATCAACGCATTGCAGTAGGCGGGCTCAGGAGGGAAGTGTGGGTCTGGCAACAGGAAGGTTGCTGGTTCGATCCCCGGGCTCCGCCTAGCTAAGTGTGGAGGTGTCCCTGAGCAAGACACAACCTAACCCTAACTGCTCCTGACATGTTGGTTGTTACCTTGCATGGTTGGCACCGCCGTCGGTGTATGAATGGGTGAATGTGAGGCAATACTGTAAAGCACTTTGGATAAAGCGATATATAAATGCAATCATTTACCATTTACTGCACGGTGGGCGCATTGTCATACAAGCTGGCCTCAAGGAAACTTTGGAAAAAAGTTTGAAAACATTCTTTTATAATTTATATACAATACACTAAATTACTTCTATTTTAGCCTGACTAATACAGCTCGACAATTTTGACCTCGTCCATTGCCATCGGCGTCCATAGAGGAGTACACTAATAGAACTAATGTATAGCCTAATACCCCAATACATAGAGGTTTGTCAAAAACAAATTAAAGTAATTGAGAAGGTAACTCCTGAAAAAAAATGACCCTATTCACCTTGATCACACTCAAGCATTCATTCTGTGGAAGAAGGGGAAGCCAAGGTTGACTCATTGTGTTCCTGCAATTCAGTTATAATCAAAGCAAAGCAAAACAATCCATTCATTAGCAGAACTCTCTATTTTGAGAGCTAGACTGCAGACTATAAACACCTCACATATTTTCATAGGGTTATTTAATGTGCCAAATAGGGAAGTATATTTGCACGCAAATGTCAGTGGCTAATGAGAGGATTAGTGAATCAAATGTCAACCGTCCTTTATTTTTATTTAACGGAACCCAATCCAATCAGCGGTTTGACTCTAATCAACCCCAATGGTTTTTTTTGTTTAGCATTTCAAAAGGCAAATCATTAGCAGCTCGACAAAATGCATTAAAAGGATGGGTTGGAAAAAATATATATATATAGACACGTTACAAATGAGGCAATTAGTAAACGCTCTTTTCCTTCATATTAACCTTTCCTTGTGAAAATAAAGGTAAATATGAAGGTAAAGAGCCTATTGTACATATGGGTCTAGAAACGATTCCTTGAGTAACTTGATTATTATAAATCCTCGATGCATCGAAGCTTCGTTTAATCCACATAACGACCGGTACACAGCCATAACATAAGCATTTAACGTAAATCAACATAATTGGCACTGAAATGCACTAAGCGGGTTTAGTTTTGAGTTGACAGGTATGATTGCAATTCAAGCAATAAAGGTGTTTTCTTTTTAAGTATTTCTTATCCGAATACTTGATTTAATCGATGGAATAATTGGTAGAATAGCTGGAGGCCTGGTTTGATGGTTGGGTTGTGCGTGTGTGTGTGTGTATATGAATGGGTACTATAAGGTTGCTCGTGTCTTCAGGGCTTGTGGCAAGGCGCTTTCCTTGCGTGAGAGAGAGATGACCAGCCACTGACCTTAACACCTGACATTTGGAAGGTCTTCACCCTATGCCGTGTGTGTGTGTGTGTGTGTGTGTGCGTGTGTGCGTGCCTGCGTGCCTGCCTGTGTCCTGTTCAGTCAGAGACACTAGACACGGTGGTCTTGCACGCCTATGCCTTCGAGTCACACACTCGTCAACACACATTGACACACGCACACACGCACACATGGGGGTAAGGTGAAAAGGCACAGAAAAGAAGCTCTGGTGTCGCTGTCACAATTAGAAGGCTAATGTTGCCGCTACTTTGAAGTGTTGTCGAGGTCAAAACAAACAGACACGGCCGTGGGTGCAGGTTGCCATGTTGCGTGCTTTCAAGTGTGTGTGTAAACCGTACCTTCTCACACCACTTGTCACGATCGCACCCGAGGACACTTCAATCATTCCAACGATGTTTAGCGTCGACACAATAGGATGTTATGCTTGTGTCGGCGCCGTCCTCTGCTCCGCACGGCGCTGTTTCACTCTAGTCAGTCTCGACTTAGTTAATCTAGGTGCAGGGGTTCCCGAGCTCCGACCTCCTTCACCAGTGACATGTATTTAAGATAAGATAAGATGAGATCAGATTGAACTTTATTAATCCCAAAGAGGTTGCATTGCAATAGAATAATAATCAATAGAGTAATAAACATTAGAATAATAAAAATAAATGTACAGTGAATAAGCCTAAGGAAAAATATAGGTAAGATATTCAGGAAGCAAAACAAGTTGGCGATGGTATTGAGAATTAGCAGTGAGCAGTAGTATTGCACATGAGAAATATTGCACAAGGAAGGTAATATTACAAGGTAATATTGAAGGATAAGGTATAAGGACACATTCACTGAAGCCATTTTCAATAAAAGTGTGAAATGCTAAAGGTGTTACGGTTCGTCCGTCCTCGCCTCCACATCCGCGCCTCTCCCCTCCCGTTACGCACCCTTTGCGCTCCTCGGCGCAACGGCAGGAGTGTCGATGACGCTGCCGGAAGCACGACTCTGCGCACCTGTTCATCATTATTAATCACCGCACCTGTCCCTTGTCTTCAATCACCTTCCACCACTACAAGAACCTGGTCGACACTCCACTTGTCGCCAGTTCTTCCCAGAACCCAGGAGGATTAACGTCTCGCCGTTAGCCGATCTTTTTTGCCAACCCTGGTTTTTTTTTCCTTTGCTCGCACCCCGTCCCCTCCTCGTCTCTCCAGCGTCCCGGACCCCCTCTGCAGCTGCCCTCCCAGGGATCACTATCCCTTCCCCTCCTTCTTCTCCTCGGCACCCCAGCATCCCGGATCTCTGCAGCTGAGCCCGCAACCCTCTACAGCTCCTGCGAGCATCCTGACATTTCTTAGTGACATATGTTTGTGACAACCACTTTGTGTTTTCTTTATTAAACCGTCCCTCTGGGCTTGTGCTCGAACTGACTTCTCCTCCATTGCTGTGCGCCTGGGTCATCCCCCCTCAACCCCCTTAACAAAAGGCCTAAATAGTAAAATATGTTGTTTCTGTTTCTCTCTGTCTTTCTCAGGAGCTGAAGGGGAAGTGTGTGTGCTTTCTGACCAGGCTCCACTGGTGGTACAGAGACTCATAGAGGCAATTGAGAGACATGGTAATGACACACACACACACACACACACACACAGACACACACAAACAGACATGATCTCACATACAATGAAATAAATATAAAACACGAGCCTATTGGACAAAAAGAAACCATGTCAGAGCTGCTACAGCCTCAAAAGGCCTTCGCAGCAGCATGCACCACTGACCCCATCGCGACCCCAGCGACCTCACCGGCCACCGACCCCAGCGATTCGCGGGACCACGTCACTCGGGAGCGACACCATAAGTCTCCCTAAGTGATTTGGAGGGAATCTGAGTCATGGTTTGAGAGTAAATGCCACTTATGTGTGATTTTCCGAAGGGGCGCCAAGTGCTTATCTTAGCACTTATTGAAATTGACACTGCGACGTCATTGATTGAGCTATCTGTGGCAACGTTCTTGGCACGTGTCTTAAAGGGGGTTGGCGTCTCATCTGCTGCTTCATAAGGGCCCTTCTGAAGGGGATCCGTGGTGGTTGTTAATAATGTGTGCTTTAATTTGCATATTTTGATAACTCTGAGAGAGCATGTGTACCAATTTGTGGTGTCATTTCACCTGTGCTTCTGATTTCTTAGCGTTTTTCCAGCGATGGCGCGTGCATTGTGTCTTTCTCGCCTGGCTTAGCATTCATTCAACTTGACACTGTGATGCTTTTTGACACCGAACTTGGCCACACCTACCTAGTTGCAAGGCCCTGGGTCGATTGTCAATAAGCCTTGTGAATATTGTTGATTTCACCGCGCTAAGTCAGCCGTGTCACAATTCCATTAATTTCATGTCCATAGAGCATGTTAACTAAATCACACACAATAGAAAATGTTTTCCAAAAAAATTCATTTTACAGAAACATCTATCCAGACTGACTTTTTGGGTCCAAGAGGCAAAAATGTTCAGCATGTCAAATAAGACGTACATACAGTATCAAGTTTCAGAATTTTTCATCCATCAGGGCAACAGTTTAATTGGATTGCAAATCATAGCCCCCCCCTATGGGCAAAGTGGTATCAGACTTTTCTGAGCTGTAGACATTACAAATGAAAAAACTAAGAAAAGATATACAGTATATCTATATACACATGTGTACATATATATTTATTATACATATTTATTTATTTATTTATTTATTTGTGTGTATTTGTGTGTCTATAGATGTACTGTATCTGCGAGAATAACAACAGTTATTTTTCCTGTGGATACCTCAATATGATATTTAAGTACAGTTGTTTGGACGCTATATGAACCAAAATGAATCGTATGCCACCTTTCGATGTCCACATAGCTTGGATGCTCCATCCAAAGCGTGTCACTGTATCTCTCTGTTGTCCACCCGGGGTCACGGTGTCGCTCCCTCCTCCACCGTCAGCCCTCATCCTCACTCTGCTTCCTTCCTCAAGGTGTTGACAAGGAGCCCTTATATCGAAGCCAGCACATCTCCAGTGGACCTCTTGACCTGAGACAGGCTCTTGACAAAGGTACACACACACACACACACACACACACTGTAGAAGTGAAGACATACTGTACAAATTGGAGACAGCTCCTCTGAGGGTTCGTCACTGTCAAGCCACCAGCTATGTTGAGGCTGTGGTCGCATGGCTTCGGCGGTGGGAAACACCGACGGGCTGCATGCCACATGATCGGCTGGAAAAACACATTCTTCTGAAATGATCTTGCGCTGGTAAATAGTGTTGTGTGGGTTCACAATGTTCTGTCAAACAGTATTACCACCAAAAACTCATCGAGGACGCTTACATACTACAATGAATCAGACACATTGTATAAGGTTGTATTAGGGCTGTATGTATTCGTAGCTCAGGAGGAACGAGCGGTTGTCTGGCAACAGGAAGGTTTGCTTGGTTCGATGCCCGGGCTCCGCCCTAGCTACGTGTCCCCTGGAGCAAGGACACCACCTAACCCTAACTTGCCTCCTGACGGTGTTGGTTGTTACCTTGATGGTTGGCACCGCCGTCCATGTGTAATGAAGGGTGTGATGTGGAGGCAACTGCTGGCTAAAGGCATTGGAATAAAAGGAATATAAATATAAATGATTCCCATTTTACCTATGTGTCTGCATTAGTCCCGACACATAAATAAACCCATTTACTAACTATCTGGACCAGAGAGAGAATTTGATTCTAAATAAATTCAGGACATATTAGTTGAATTGTAGGCTAAATAGACTGAAGGTATGTGCTATTGTTAACTCCAACTGTACTCGCCGGGGGACCTTTTTTGAAGGGAAACATACGTGTCCTGTTGGTGTGTTGTTGGTGTCACCCTCGCCTGCCCGCTCTCACAAGCCACACACACACTCACTGTAGACTCAATGGAGTCACACTCCGGTCCTAGCCCTCCCCAAAAAAAGTTCCCTCAAGTTTGAGCAGCTGAAGTTCAGGCGTGGTACCAGCAGGGAGTGCTCTGACTCCGCACTTTATTTTTTGGGAAGCCCAAAAAATAAATAAATAAATAAAGTCCCACTACCACCACTCAACGTTCAGCGTTCAGCATTCAGCAGGCCAGACACAGACAGTAAATATGCCTACAGGACGATAGAACGAGAGAGAGAGAGATGGAGAGAGAGAGGGAGAGGGAGGGAATACATAATGTGAGGATTAAGAGGAGGAAAGGGAGGAGACAATGGGACCTTAGTCAAATAGATTTGATGAAAACGCGTTTAAAAAGTATTTTCTTTACTTTTGGCTCCATGTTCCAAACAGTTTTACACAAGGATCACCAAGAGTGGTGTGGTGATGTCTGGGCTATGTTATTAACCAGCCAAGTAGAAAAGTGAGCACATACAGACACACACACACACACACACACACACACACACACACACACACACACACACACACACACACACACATACACACACACACACACACACACGACACACACACCACACATGTATACACTTCAAGCGGATCGACTGAGAGGACCTGACATGGGAGGCACTCAGAGGAATGTACCATGCAGCCTTGACATGCACACGGGCGTATACGTTGAGACAGAAAGTGGGCTGCGGGAAGAAATACTCAACCTTCGTGTAATCACATGAAACGCAGAGCGAGAGAGACAGAGAGAGAGACATAGATAGAGAGAGAGAGAGAGAGAGAGAGAGAGAGAGCGGGGCGTACGCGGTGTACATACATGCAGACAGACAGAATATACCAGCCTCCCACACACAACTAGGAGGTGAACGACCGAATGTGCATTGACAGATCCTATGGAATATGTTTATATTTATATAGATATATATAATATATATACATATATACTGTATATACTGTATATACTGTATATATATATATGAAAAGCAGCAACTTGTGCATGGATGTGTGCTGACATGTGGCGGGCATGTGAGGGTGAGGGGCTGGAGTGGGAGGTGGTGGGGCTGCTGCGGCTGGAGGCTGGAGACTGGTCTTTGTGTGTGTGTGTGTGTCTGAGTGTGTGTGTGTGTGTGTGTGTGTCTGTGTGTGTGTGTGTGTGTGTGTGTGTGTGTGTGTGTGTGTGTGTGTGTGTGTGTGTGTGTGTGAGAAAAGCTGCAGAGATACCGAGGTGACAAAGAGACGGAGCGAGGGAGGGTGGCGAAGATGGAGAGAGCGAGAGAGAGAGAGAGAGAGAGAGAGAGAGAGAGAGAGAGGGAGAGAGAGAGAGAGAGCGAGGAAGGGACGGAGAGAGAGAGAGAGAGAGAGAGAGAGAGAGAGAGAGAGAGAGAGAGGAGAGAGAGAGAGAGAGAGAGAGAGAGAGAGAGAGAGAGAGGAAGGGATGGAGAGAGAGAGGGACGAGAGGGAGAGAGAGAGGGAGAGAGAGAGAGAGAGAGAGAGCGAGTGGCAAAAAGTGAACAGTGAAGCCTGATATGTATTGACTTGCTGTCTCTTTTCCCCCCCATTCTGTTTACTTTATTTGTGTTATTTATGTG
>PIJE02000576.1:161848-171848 GCA_002895965.2 Coryphaenoides rupestris | reverse complement strand
CACTTGTATCGATTGTCTGCCGAAGAGGATGAGATCATTTGTTTAAACTCAAGGCCACCGTGTCGCCTGATATCCCTCTCGCCCGTCTCCCTCTCGCCCGTCTCCCTCTCGCCCGTCTCCCTCTCGCCTGCTTATGGGTAGACAAAAGGTTAACAAGTTCACAAGAAGACAAACACACACACACATTGAAAAACCGATAAAGCCTTTAAACTGTGTGTGTAGCCCTCCACACCATGCTAGTATGGAAATGTTTGCTTGTGTAAACCCTGTAAGTTCACCGAGTTCTCACCACTTCCTGGTGCTCTCTCTCTCTCTCTCTCTCTCGCATTCTGTACTGCTCTCTCTCTCACTCTCTCTCTCTCTCTCTAAGTTAACCCTGAGCCATTATTTTGGTCCTCGCCCGCCCTGTATTCTTCACTCGATGTTTGCCTTAGCCGTCGCATGTTTCCTTGGTGTCCTTAGCGTGAGAGGTAAACACGTTTTTTTAAACAAGAACACGCATACACACATTGGGTTTATTTTGTCTAGACGTCTTCTGAGACCACGTGCCTGAATGCTTTCCACAACAGGAGTTAGTGGGGCTCCGCGAAGAGACTAAATCAAAACCACTGCTTGTTTTGAAACCAGTACATCCAGTCATTATGTGGTGGAAAGCTCATTAAGGAGGGGATTTTTTTCTTTTAAACAGAGCTGTTGAAAAGCCTTTGCCGTAGTAATGCATTGAAGGGCGAAGCATAAACATTTATTTGGCTACGAGTTAAAATTACAGAAGTCCCAAAAGGCAACATCAAAAATACATCCCAACGACTTTGTGAAACATCGTCTTTGTGTCTTATTTTTTGTCATCAATTCATCATGGTGTGGCTCACATATGAAAATGTATGTTGACTTTCAGAGCTTCCGTATAAAAGAATCCCTCCTGAAATACACAGAACACATCTTTCCTGTTCCTCAGGTTACTGTTGACTAAGCAAACCTTAGCTAAGAGCTCCATAATATCTCCTGCTTCACTGAATTTGTCTAAAAATTGAGATATATGGAAAGCAAGATACCGACCTCCATGAAACATCATGTCCCTTACCACGACCCACAAGTCCCAACTCTTCACTGTTCTGGCTCCACAGTGGTGGAATGAGCTCCTGGCTGACGTCAGGACGGCAGAGTCGCTCGCCAGCTTCCGCAAGAGTCTCAAGACTCACCTGTTCAGAGTTCACCTGGACTCTGCAATGCATAGCTTCCCGCCTTAACCTTCCTCTCCTTCCAACCCCTTCCCACATACGCAAACCCAACCAGGGTTTGAATCCAGTCCCCTCCCTGAAAACCTAGCACTTACTTGTATGTTTGCATATCTTGGCACTTAAAATAGTACTAAGCATTGTGTAGCATCCTATCCTTGCTATTTTGCTGTTCCTATACTTGTTCTTAACCTAGCTATTTTTCTGCTCACCAAGCAATTATGAGTGCATGTACCATCGATATATTGTTGTCACTCCTTCGACAAATGTACTAATTATAAGTCAGTTTGTATGAAAGTGTCTGCCAAATGCCCCAAATGTAAAGGTAAATGTGTGCTTAGTCAGTAAAAGCAAGGTGAGTGTGTTTTCTTTTTATCTGATGTCTCACTGGTGCATGCAGTGACCAAACCGAAACCACATTGAGTATAAAACAAGTTTGTCTGGGAAGGACTTCTGCTTCTTCTTCGCTCTTCTCGGCCAGCCGAGAAAAATACATCAACTTCCTTTGGAGTGTGTTGCCTGCTTAACAGTGTTACCTTGCTGTGTTTCATCATTTCCATGTTTATTTATTTCATTTTTACTGACTCTGCCTCTCGGTTCTCTGTGTATATGTCGTTTAGCTGGCCATAAATACGAGCCATGTAGGGCTCCTCTGGGACCCACAGGCCCTTAACATATGTTATGGCTTCCATGGCGCACGTTAGCATCGTAGCTTCTGACTGCACTTGTGTTGATGAATCATAAGCATTTGAGCGTTTCCCGTAGCGATTCAGTAAGTGACTCGAGTCAAACGCAATGTCTCATGCAATTAAGACATAATTTCAAGCCAATGGCACTGCCACCGCTTTCCGTGTTATGTCACACACACACACACACACGCACACGCACACACACACAGGAGTGTGTATAGTACACACTAGTGTGTAATGCCTAAGTACAGTGTGCATTCTGGTTGTATTTCGACTTGTATTTATTTGGTAATTGGACTTTCATACACATTTACAGTGTAACCCGTAGAGAAGGTAAACTTCTCGCCAATTACAGCGCAATGGTGAGAGGCAATTGCAAATATTTTCACATGTACAAAATACTAGATGCATATGGGAACAAATGATGGTGCAATGAACATAACCATAGAGCTATATTAATGCGTAATACACAACACAAGGACGTACTACTGCTTTTAATTGTAGTTTACAACAGCCCTGGTCAGGGTCACTAATGACCTGCTGATGACAGCAGATGCTGGTTCTCCATCTCTCCTCATCCTCCTGGATCTGACCGCAGCGTTCGACACTGTCGACCATAACATCCTCCTTCACCGTCTGCACTCCACCATCGGTCTCTCTGACTCTGTCCATAAGTGGTTCATTTCATATCTCACTGGGAGAACCGAGTACGTCTTCTTGGGAGAGGCAAAATCCGGGACACACTTTGTCACCTGTGGTGTCCCTCAAGGATCTGTCTTCGGCCCCACCCTTTTCACACTTTATATGCTTTTCCTCGGCCGTGTCATCAGCCGGCATGGAATATCTTTCCATTGCTATGCTGATGACACACAACTTTATCTCAGAACCGACCCAACCCCCTCTGCAGTCCTGCCATCATCTACACTGACCACCTGCCTGGAGGAGATAAAGGCGTGGATGAAGCACAACTTCCTGCAGTTAAACAGCCTCAAGACTGAAGCCATTCTAGTCGGCACCCCACACCAGGTCCGGTCATCCGTCATAACCAGCATCTCCTTCTCTGGCCAGGACATTCCCCTCTCATCATCAGTCACCAACCTGGGTGTCAAAATGGACCCTCACTTCACCTTTGAGACTCACATTAAACAACTGCAAGACCTCTTTCTACCACCTCAGGAACATTGCCAAACTCCGCCCCACACTCACTCTGGCAGATGCGGAAAAGCTTGTCCATGCCTTCGTCTCCTCCAGGCTGGACTATTGCAATGCACTCCTCATCGGGATCCCTAGCAAGAACATCCAGAAGCTTCAGTACATCCAGAACTGCGCTGCTAGGATCCTGATGAGGGTGCGTAAATACGACCACATCATCCCCATCTTCAAATCACTCCACTGGCTTCCTGTCTCATTCAGGATTGAGTATAAGGTCTCCCGCCTTACTTACCAGTGCATCCATGGCAATGCTCCTCCCTACCTCAAGGAACTCCTCACTCCACAAACCGCCACACGTAACCTCCGCTCTGGAACTGCCAACCTTCTCAAACTTCCCAGGACCAAGCTCCGTAACATGGGAGATCGGGCCTTCTACTCGGTTGCTCCCAGCCTGTGGAATGCTCTCCCCGACCATCTGAGGACACCACAGTCTGTGGATGCTTTTAAACGTGGCTTAAAAACCCACCTTTTTAGTAGAGCTTTTTTCTAGATCCTGATCCTTATAGATCCTTATGACAAACAAACTTGCGTTCAAACTAAATAAGCACAATGATTCGTAATGACTCGCATACAGAAGCCTCCCTGAGTCCCTCCACTCTGTAGCGGTGCTGAGACCAAAAGCCTCCTGTCTGCCCCTCTCACCATTCATATTTAATGAGCCCACCCTGAGCCAAACTTACACTCCCGTCTGCCGTCTCAGTACAGTAGACGCGTGGCTCTTGTACATTTTTTAACACTTCTCGTTTCGACCGATTTAGAAGACTCCCTCGGATCGGAGCGCCTTATTACCTCATCGAACTAACGCCGAAGTTACTGTAAAAGAAAAGAAAATAACCACGAGTTAAATAATAACGAGTTAAAGAGTTGAATAAATAATGCGCTGAACCCAGAATTTACTTATTCAACAAAAAAAAAACTCTGAATATAGGCTGCGAGTCTTTCCCGAACAAATCGGCTCGGTGCGTTTTTCCAAGTTGCGGTCGTGTTTCCTCCAGCTCCCCCGGTTCACTCGCTTATTATCCAGCAGCGTCGGTCGCGGTGGCGGCTAGCGCTGCTTCACGTATCCTCTTCCCTCCGCCCACCACTTCCTCTCTCCAGCCGCCGCTGGTTGCCTGCCATCCACAACTCACACTCTCTCTCTCTCTCTCTCTCTCTTTCCTGTCTCTCTCCCTCTCTGTGTCTGAATCTCACTGTACTGTGTGGTGGTAGATACAGTAGTAATAGTAGTGCAACTGTACTGTCTGTACTGCTCCTGTATTTCCATCCTGAGGAAACCACACGCTGTTCTTACAACTTATGACACGTGCAACAATTTAAAAAGCACAAGATGCAAAAATGTTGTCACCCACAAGCGTCGTGAACACAGATTGACACCGCTGTATTTCAACATTAAAGTATAAGTGAACCCCCAGTTTCAGCTGGAATTATAGCACTGGGAAAATGTTAAAAAATGTATTATTTGTTCTGTTCCTGAGGAGCAGGGGGGGGGTGGATAGGTGGGGCATTGGAACTGAGCTGTTGTCCCCCGAGTAACTGTCCACGCGAACTTTGTGATACTTCTGTGTTTGTATACTGTGTACTACCAGTGCTTCGTATACATTGATGTATTTGTGGCTCCCCACAATATCAACATCCACCATCAGGCTGTTGTTGAGGCTGTATAAAATAGTTTAGTTTTTCCAACATTTAGTGTCTGATAGCAGAGTTCCCCAAGTTTTACAATAATAACCGCCCGCCACAACTGAATGTGGATGTGGCGTGGTGAACTATATGTCTAGTGGTGTATACCTGCCCAGGAGACGGTGTGAGTCCTGTGTGTCTAGTGGTGTATACCTGACCAGGAGACGGTATGAGTCCTGTGTGTCTAGTGGTGTATACCTGACCAGGAGACGGTGTGAGTCCTGTGTGTCTAGCGGTGTCTACCTGACCAGGAGACGGTATGAGTCCTGTGTGTCTAGCTAGCGTTGTATACCTGCCCAGAGATGGTATGAGTCCCTGTGTGTCTAGCGGTGTATACCTGCCCAGGAGACGGTATGAGTCCTGTCTGTGTGTCTAGTGGTGTCTACCTGACCAGGAGACGGTAATGAGTCCTGTGTGTCTAGTGGTGTATACCTGCCAGGAGACGGTATGAGTCCTTGTGTGTCTAGTGGTGTATTACCCTGCCCAGGAGATGGTATGAGTCCTGTGGTGTCTAGCGGTGTATACCCTGACCAGGAGACGGTATGAGTCTGTGTGTCTAGTGGTGTATACCTGACCAAGAGAACGGTATGAGTCCTGTGTGTTCTAGCGGTGATAACCTGACCAAGGAGACCGGGTATGAGTCCTGTGTGTCTAGCGGTGTATACCTGACCAGGAGACGGTATGAGTCCTGTGTGTCTAGCGGTGTATACCTGACCAGGAGACGGTATGAGTCCTGTGTGTCTAGCGGTGTATACCTGACCAGGAGACGGTATGAGTCCTGTGTGTCTAGCGGTGTATACCTGACCAGGAGACGGTATGAGTCCTGTGTGTCTAGCGGTGTATACCTGACCAGGAGACGGTATGAGTATGCTTTGGTCTGGTGGTAATGTGCCCATCATTCGCCCTTGTTTTGGGAAACTTTGTGAGACTTCAAAATAAAGGCGTTCATGGCACTGCAGATGGCGTGTTGCCCACCTCTCTGTGATCTCTTCCACCAGGGTGAACCTCTGAGCGTGTGTGTCAGGGTGTGTGTGTTGCTCAGAGGCTGTCACCTCTGCTATCTATCAACACGTTCAAAGTGTGGTGCATGTGTGTGTGTGTGTGTGTTTGTGTGTTCCCGCAACTTCCCAGCTTAGTTTGTGTCTGTGTCGTTATGCATGAGTATTCTTCTGTGTGTGTATTCTGTGTGTGTGTGTGTGTGTGTGTGTGTGTGTGTGTGTGTGTGTGTGTGTGTGTGTGT
The DNA here is from genome assembly GCA_002895965.2 of Coryphaenoides rupestris. Classification (NCBI taxonomy): domain Eukaryota; kingdom Metazoa; phylum Chordata; class Actinopteri; order Gadiformes; family Macrouridae; genus Coryphaenoides; species Coryphaenoides rupestris. Next base: position 165,792 of record PIJE02000576.1, on the reverse strand, counting down.
GTGTGTGTGTGTGTGTGTGTGTGTGTGTGTGTGTGTGTGTGTGTGTGTGTGTGTGTGTGTGTGCGCGCGGCGCGTGCATTCGTGCGTGTGTGTGCATATGCTTCGCTTAGTCTCCAGCTCCACTGGCCTCAGATAACCTCCGGTCACATGACCCTGTCCTGCTGACTCTCCTCCTCCCCTCCCTCCTGTCTCATCCTCGTTCTCGTTTCCTTTATTTCTCACTTTTTCTTTTCACCTTTTGTGTTCCCGGATTGTTCTGAAGACATTGTTAGAGACACGCTCTCCGTTGTGTGAACGCTTTGTGTGTTTTGTTGTATGTGAGCGTGACTTGTCGAGCGTGACTTCTCCTTTTTTGTGTCTTATTCTCCATGTGTGTTTCGGCCTCGCGAAGACACACAATGGAGCATTTAGTGGCAGGCTGCGATCTTTACACTGGCTAGAGAGACAGCTAGAGAGAGAGAGACAGAGACATATACAGTATATGTACTGTATATATAGAGAGAGAAATATATATAGAGAGAGAGGCACATATACAGTATATATATATATACAGAGAGAGACAGAGACAGAGACAGTATATATACTGTATATAGAGAGAGAGAAATATTTATATATAGAGAGAGAGAAAGAGAGACATAGAAATATATATATATATATATATATATATACAGTATATACAGAGAGAGAGACAGAGACAGAGACAGATTGGTGGATAGAGAGAGGGGTGGATTGAGAGAGAGAGAGAGAGCGGTGGATAGAGAGAGAGCTAGGGGTGGATGGAGAGAGAGTGATAGAGGGAGAGAGAGAGAGGGAGGGGTGAATGGAGAGAGATAGAGATAGAGGGAGAGAGAGGGAGGGGTGGATAGACAGAGTGGAGGTTAACATGAGGTAAATAGATAAATACAATGCTGCTTTGTTGCTGATGCAGTTAAGAGACAAACACGCCTCTGTCCTCGTCCTCCTCGTCCTCCTCCTCCTCCTCCTCCTCCTCCTCCCCCTGGCTCTGTGTGTCCGGGGCCCAGTGAACTACAGCAGGGCCAGCCTAATACAACCTTTTAAGGAGAAAACTTGGCCCAACAATACAGTCAGATGACTCGAGAGTCCCACAAGAGCGTCTCCTTTGTGTGTTTTCTTTTGAAAACGAAGTGCTGCCATTATAAACCAATTTGGTTAAAGTAAAACAGAATGACTTTAAGGCTGTATGGTTTGTTGTGTGTCTGCGTATACAACATTTGTACAAGGCTTGGATTCATACCGTCATGTCGTCTTGTTGGTGGAATCAGTCAGCAAGGAGTATTCTGGGCTTGCTATCTCAGGGACGCATCATATGACACATATTTTCGTAATTATTTAATGTATCTTTCATGTATTTTAAAAAAATAATAATAATAATAATAATTAAAAATAAGATACCGTTGGGTGGAGATGATTGGCTGTGAACTGAGCTGTGTCTGGAGGCTGGATCATGAGACACGCTCTCATGGGGTTTTCTCTCAGTCCCGCCTCGCTGCGCATCAAAAGCAAATCGTGAAATTGCATCACCGGAGCTTCAAATGTCTTCCAGGGGCCGTGACGGTGGGCTCTGTTTATGTCAGAATGCCCGTTTTGACATCCGATAACGAAATATCCAGCCAGTGTGAAGCGCTTGTCTTGTCTTGTCTGGCCGGGCTCTTCATTGGATTAGGTGCAGCCGACCAGGATCGTTAATCAATTAGTTTGTGTTCATGCTGTTTGCAGTTGCAAATGTCCTATTTGTCCTCAAAATGCATTGTTTAACTCAATCAGGGGATTCTGCCGCTTCAGAAAAACACTGGAACACAGTGTTTTTTTGCAAAATAATCACATTTTTATTGGAATGCTGTTAGACACACTCAAACACACACACACACACACACACACACACACACACACACACATATGTACACACACACACACACAGTGCAGGGAAGCAAAGTAAGGAACTTTAGTTTATGGACTTTAAATACAATTTATTATGAGATTAAAACCAAATTTCCTACATTGATGACCTCACTGGACACAATAGTGAATTGATAATAAAAAGAAAGTATCCTTCACATCTGTGTGTGACTAAAGTTCAACATCACCAAGACCTGACTTGACCCACATACATGCGTACCTCGACAATAGGGTTCCACTTTGGGGTACCGTAGTAGAATACATATGCACACACACACACACACACACACACAGAACTCATGCACATACACAGGAATACACACGTTGTCTCTCTCTCATTTTCTGTGTGTCTCTCTCAAATGCCCCAGTCCTATGTAGGCTCTGCTGTGCTTCTGACCCTGATCTAGTCTCTTCATCCATCCACACTGTGCCATCAATACTTTAATGCTTTTGTCTGACCATCTGTAGCATGATCCATACCCGAATCATACAACCAAATTGATTGCCTGACTAATATATATATATATATATATATATATATATTTATAATATACTTATTAAAATGTTACTTATTCAAGAACATCTTGCTTGACACATCTTGCATCAGCTTGACCCACGATACACTATTACTGTACTTCTCACACATACAATATTTTCCCCAGACAATCACACCTGCCTTGTACAACAAAACAAGAGAACACATTGACACGCTTGTCAGAAAAGCATTTTATTTTCACCTCCTCCATCCTCGTCGAGAGACAGTTGGACGTCTAGCACTACAGAGAGCTGCCTTAAGAACTGCTCATTTCATTAGGGCAGACTGGCAGACAAAGGAGCCCAGTCAGTCACACATTGGTTTCACATTGACGCTCTCATCCTTTCAAGTGGTCCTGCTTTGTTGAAGGCACTGCTGCTCTCTGACTTATGTTTGGCATCTGCTGCTGGTCTATGTATTCCCTGTTGAAGTTACACGGAGAGAGAGAGAGAGTGAGAGTCAACCCCTAAAGGACATGCATCTCCAGCAGAAGCAGTACATTATGTTTGTTTATCCTTCTTGTTGTTCTTGTTGTAGTAGCAGTCGCTGTAGTTGTAGTGCTTGTAGCGGTAGCATGCATCTATTCTTGCAATCGTAATTGCACACCCACACCCTAAGGACAGCATGAAGCTGCTATCAGCCAATTAAATCAACAATACAACAATAATAATATTAATAATAAGAATGTTTATGTATGGATTGTATCTAGTCAAATTCTACATGCATACATCGTGTGAATCAACCGTTCAGTTTTTTGCAGTTTTTTCATGATAGAAGATCCCCCCCCCCCACACACACACACACATACAAACACACACACACACACACACACACACACACAATGTGTTTTAGTGAGCCAGTGTCCTTGGGCAACGCCAACTCAACACCGTGTCCAGGCGAAGCAGCACGACTTTAATACTTTAATATAAGCCTCAGCGCCCAGATGTCAAGAGGTCATCCATTGATGGTAAGGGCTCTGACGTTTACTGGCCGGTGGTGATTGGTTACGTTTATTCAGCCATTAGTTAAGCGGGGTGGTGAGGGAGAGAATCAATGTGTTCTAACAGCCGTTTGACTCCAGAGGCTCCAGAAAATTGCTCAGCGTTGTGCTTGGTGGACTCGGGCAACATTTGAAACAATATGTATTTAGATATCATGCAATTTGTTTAATTTCTATTCTATTCCATTGGGAATAGAATAACCCTACTACTATTGTAGTAGGGTTAGGGTTTGAATCCGAATCCGAGTCCAAGAAGGGAAGGGATCCAACGAGGGCGATACACGAATCAAATAATATTGTATAATATACAAAGCCCAACCGCAATTAGTGTAGCTTTTTGTTTGTGGCTGACACGCTGTAATTCCTCGTGTTTTTCTGGGGGGATACATGAAACACAAAGGGCTAGGCCAATTGGGATACTATGCTAAGCTAATAGTGCTGAACCACAGATAAGAGGATTAAGGTGAGAATTAAGAGGGGACAAAAATGAAC
>PIJE02000576.1:154205-158166 GCA_002895965.2 Coryphaenoides rupestris | reverse complement strand
CCGAACGAATTTGATGGCAAAAGTCTTTATTGTAGAGTAGGGGTTGCACGACTTCTGATTTTTTCAAATCGTACACTTTTCTATCAATAAAGTCGACGTAACATCGACGCGTCGTTGATGACGTCATCACATACACACGCACGCAAAAAAAAAAAAAGCACGGGTGTCCTCTGCGCAAACAGCCGCTCGATATCGCTTAATTTTCCCCCCACCATTTGCGGTCCCGCCAATCTCTTAAAGTGTAAAAAAAGTTTACTAAAATAATTACAATATTCTTAAAGTGTGAATCACGTGGTCAATGACGCGTCGACGTCTCCGGTAGGCGTCGACTTGTGGTAGTTGACGTTGACGCGCGATTAGTCGACTTTTCTGTGCAAGCCCTACTGTGAAGTAGAATAAAGGTGAATAGAGAGGGAGGGAAGGGAGATGTGGGGTGGGGGGAGTAGGGGTGGGTCAAAGAGGGGGGAGAGGAGCTGGGACTGATGGGGGTGGAGCCAGAGGCGGAGGCGGAGGGGACATGAGCTGGAGGACGGGCCGAGACGCTTCAGACGCTAATCTGCTGGGAACGGGCATAAGATATAAGGTGTAGGCTGCACGTGCCACGCGGCTATCTGGTGTGTAGTCTGACCGGGAGTCGTGTGAGGAGGACACTCACTTTGTCTGAAGTACATGACAGTACACATCTCTTTATCTGCGGCCGTGGCGCTCTCCACAGACACATAAACACCCACCCACACACACACACACACACAACACCATACACCACGCAGACACAGACACATAAACCCCACCCACACACACCCAACACCCAGATGAACACCCACCCACACACACCACCCCACAGCAGACACAAACACATAAACACCCACCCACCGCAGACATGCACACACAATACACAGACACACAAACCACAACCAGCCACGCACACCGATACCAACCACACACACACCGAAAGCAGCCCACATACATTCACATGCAAATACCCACACAGTCACACATGACTGTACCCTCCCAGCCACCAAAACACACAACCACACACACACATCCATCCAGCAATATATTCAGATTGAGGTGCACACAAATGCAGACAGATATGTATACAGGTAAACATCAGACATCTACCACTCCTGTCTGTGCCCCAGTTTCCACATCTTCTTTCTTCAACCTCATTCATGTGACCACAGAACACCGTTGACACGACAGCCATAGTATGTTATGCCTTTATGTGCAAAAAAAGAAGAAACAAAAGCACTAGCACACAAAGAAATGTGTTATTCGTAGTCACCTTGATCGTGAAACAGTTGTGTTGAATTACACAATTCCACAAACACACACCACATATTGTATAATATACAAAGCCCAACCGCAATTAGTGTAGCTTTTTGTTTGTGGCTGACACGCTGTAATTCCTCGTGTTTTTCTGGGGGGATACATGAAACACAAAGGGCTAGGCCAATTGGGATACTATGCTAAGCTAATAGTGCTGAACCACAGATAAGAGGATTAAGGTGAGAATTAAGAGGGGACAAAAATGAACAAATTTGATGGCAAATGTCTTTAATTGTAGAGTTGCACGACTTCTGATTTTTTCAAGTCGACTTTTCTATCAATAAAGTCGACGTAACGTCGACGCGTCGTTGATGATGTCATCACATACACACGCACGCAAAAAAAAAAAAAGCACGGGTATCCTCTGCGCAAATAGCCGCTCAAAATCGCTTCATTTTCCCCCCACCGGCCACCGCATTTGCGCCAAGTCCCGCCAAATATCTTAAAGTGTAAAAAAAGTTTTACTGAAAATAATTACAATATTCTTAAAGTGTGAAATCACGTGGTCAACGACGCGTCGACGTCTCCCGGTAGGCGTCGACTTGTGGTAGTGACGTCGACGCGTCGATTAGTCGACTTTTCTGTGCAAGACCTATTGTAGAGTAGAATAAAGGTGAATAGAGAGGGAGGGAGGGAGATGTGGGGGTGGGGGGAGTAGGGGTGGGGTCAAAGAGGGGGGAGAGGAGGCTGGGACTGATGGGGGTGGAGCCAGAGGCGGAGGCGGAGGGGACATGAGATGGAGGACGGGCCGAGACGCTTCAGACGCTAATCTGCTGGGAACGGGCATAAGATATAGGTGTAGGCTGCACGTGCCACGCGGCTATCTGGTGTGTAGTCTGACCGGGAGTCGTGTGAGGAGGACACTCACTTGGTCTGAAGTACATGTACAGTACACATCTTCTTTATCTGCGGCCGTGGCGCTCACCACAGACACATAAACACCCACCCACACACACACACACACACACACCCATACACCCACGCAGACACAGACACATAAACACCCACCCACACACACACACACACACACAGATGAACACCCACCCACACACACACACCCACGCAGACACAAACACATAAACACCCACCCACACCAGACAAACACACACAATACACAGACACACAAACCCACAACCAGCCACGCACACCGATACCCACCCACACACACACACACGAAAGCACCCACATACATTCACACGCAAATACCCACACAGTCACACATGACTGTACCCTCCCAGCCACCAACACACACACACACACACACACACACACATCCATGCCAGCATATATTCAGATTGAGGTGCACACAAATGCAGACAGATATGTATACAGGTAAACATCAGACATCTACCACTCCTGTCTGTGCTCCCAGTTCCACATCTTCTTTCTTCAACCTCATTCATGACCACAGAACACCGTTGACACGACAGCCAATTGTATGTTATTCCTTTATGTGCAAAAAAAAAGAAGAAACAAAGCACTAGCACACAAAGAAATGTGTTATTCGTCGTCGCCTTGATCGTGAACAGTTGTGTTGAATTACACAATCCACACACACACACACACACAGCATGACACACACACACACACGCGCCGCTTTGTATTCATCTGCAAACATCGTTACCTCTTAGCCACGCCCCCCGACACCCCCGACGCAAGCTGTCATGTCCCAGGTGTCATCAGAGCTGCTTCTCTCTCTTTTTGTTAATGTTGTTATTTGACTGGATGTGGTAGCGGGGGGGGGGGTTTCCTACGTCTTTATGTGAACACGTCTTTACTAATACGTCTCTGTTCCTGCTGTGCTCTCCCTCTGGGTGCTCCCCCCCCCCCCCCCCCCCGTGTCTCTGCTCCCTCGCTTGTCCTCCTAATGATCTGACCGGGGGGGTCGAGGCCTTTAACAGCTCAGACTAATGAGCTTCAGTCTCGTTGACCACTGTCCATCTGGACTACACACACACACACACACACACACACACACACACACACACACACAGAGGTCAGGCAGACTCTACACACAGGGGACCAAGAGGCTAAAGTTTCGATATCTTTTTCTCTCTATCTTTTTTCTTATGAATACGTCTGGGCAGCATTTCGTCAATATGAGCAGTCTTAATCATTAATCATAATGTTCAAGTCTACCAAAGACGTATTTAATGAGGAATCTTATGATAAGCGCCTTGTATAACATGGCATATAGCATCTATATAGCCTGCAGCTCTACGCACTTACATGCTTGAATTAAATCCTGAAATCAGGATGTGGATGGATTCCAACTCTGCAGTTCCCTTCGATCCTCCGGCCCCACCCCCTCGGCACCCTCCTATGGCCCCACCCCCCCAGCACCCCCCCCCCTCCTCTGGCCCCACCCCCACAGCACTCTCCTCCTCTGGCCCCACCCCCACAGCACCCTCCTCCTATGGCCCCACCCCCACAGCACCCCCCTTCTGCAGCCTCAGTGTCCAGTTGTCCAGATTGTCAAGCTTTTGAGGAGGCCAGATGACCAGGCCAAGTTCCTGCTTCAGCCATGACCTCTATTGACCGGTGGGGTCAGCCACAATCCATATTACCAGTGTGTGTGTATGTGTGTGTGTGTGTGTAGCCTGGGGGGTGCTGATATTGGGTGCTGCAGACA
>PIJE02000576.1:134205-146705 GCA_002895965.2 Coryphaenoides rupestris | reverse complement strand
GCGCATATGTGTGTGTGTGTCTGTGTGTGTGCGTGTGTGTGTGTGTGTGTTTGCATGCGTGGATGCTCGTGTGTGTGTGTCTGTGTCTGTTTGCATGCGTGGATGCTTGTGTGTGTGTGTGTGTGTGTGTGTGTGTGTGTGTGTGTGTGTGTGTGTGTGTGTCTGTGTGTCTTTCTATTGGTGCTGGTGAGAGAGAGTTGCCATCGAACACTCTTGATTAGCCCCCGAGTTCCCCCGTCGCTCGGTGCTTTACGAGTGTATTAACGTGTTGACCTAAAAGAGCAGCCATTGTGCTCTCTGTCCGACTTATGCTCCATCAGCTGGCCGCAATTATATGGCTCAGTGTACAAACTAATAACACACACACACACACACACACACACACACACACACTGAACCGAGCACACACTCCCCATCAATCTGTCCTTGTTCATTCCTATGCTGTGCCATATAGTAATATGATTGCCGTAGACCGACCTTGTTGTCTGTAGCCGTCTTGGCGGTGGAGAGTCGGCCATTGTGTTTGTTAGACCAGCGCTGCTTACTCTTGTCGCGAATAACTTCAATCGTTTGAATATGTGTTGACGTAATTGAGTTTCGATATCTCACACACACACACACACACACACACACACTGGTCACGCTGTCACTTCCTGTCCCCCTTGTCCGTGCCACTTCCTGGTCGGTCACTCGGCCACCGCCATAAAGTCAGGGTCACCGCGGGGGGCGAGATGAAAGGTAATGACCTTTGAAATGAGTCTTTCAGTTAAAACAGAGATATGTGGCCAAGCTCTCTCTCTCCCTCCCTCTGCTGCATTTATCCCCTCTTTCTCTCTCTCTCTCTCTCTCTCTCTCTCTCCTCTCTCTCTCTCTCTCTCTCTCTCTCTCTCTCTCTCTCTCTCTCTGTCTCTCTCTTTGAAACTTATTGGAATCACAAACCACCAGGAAATCTAATTCTATGTGGTTCATGAAAATTCTCAGAATTGGACGGCAGAGTTTGAGGTCACTATCTGTGATCCGCTGCAACTATCTGTTATGATGTAATTGTACTGTTAAAGGTGAGCTCTTTGATTCCAAACGAGAGACACCGTGGCAGTATTATGGCTTGGGGATGGTCATCAGATAAGCATGACAAATTCTTATTAACCAAAAAAAACATTTCTTGTATCTAGGTCTGGGCAATACTCACACTTTTCGACAATACATGTGTTTACTATGGCATGCTCAGCAGGGCAGGGCAGGGCAGCGGTAGCTCAGGAGGTAAGAGCGGTTGTCTGGCAACAGGAAGCTTGCTGGTTCGATCCCCGGGCTCCACCTGGCGAAGTGTCCCTGAGCAAGTTGTCACCTAACTGCTCCTGACGTGTTGGTTGTTACCTTGCATGGTTGGCACCGCCGTCGGTGTATGAATGGGTGAATGTGAGGCAACACTGTAAAGCACTTTGGATAAACGCAATAAATAAATGCAATCCATTTACTCAGATTTGAGTCCTGTTTTGTTTTGATACCTTTTTTGCTTTGAATTACCTCTAGAAAGTTGGCATTCCTCTCAGGCCCCCTAGAGTATTGACCTGGGTGAACGGTGTCCCGTGGAGTAGCTGTGGTGAGCTCCCGACCCCGACGGTCTTCCCCAGACACCGGCCTGTTCAGATGAGTTCCTCAGTGGGGCGGTGGGCCGCTCGGCACCATGGGGGGGGCCTCTCCTTGGCAGCCGTCCCGTGATTAGCAACACGGGAAGATTAATGAATGCTAATAGTAGTGGTGAATTAGGATTAAGTGGCTGTAAGGAAGATAATCACTTCATTTCTTCTGGCAGAACTGCCGGTCTCCCGTGGTTCTGCCTGCCTGACGCATTTCTAGCCCTCTCATCGTGCTATCTATGGTTCTATGTTATATATATACAGTATATATGTCTTATATATATATGCAGCTGCAGCCACACAGATAAAGTGCATGCATGCGTAGGTCCTTTGAAATCTCCTTTCCTGTGGTCCTTTGTAGTCATGTGACGCTTTGGTGCACAGCTTTGAATTTGAACCGGACTGCATGGAGCTCGGTACCCTTTTGCACTCAGTGTCTCACACAGTGTGGCAGTCCACCGTGCTAGCCATGGATGCTAGCCAGAGATGCTAGCTAGGCCATACGCACCATTCACATGTGAGACTGTACATCATCATACATTTAGGTGGACACTCCCACATGTCATTTCACTGTCACAATGACAATTTTAATTACAGGACAATTTTGAAATGGCTTGTCATCGTGGGCGGCAGTAGCTCAGGAGGTTAGAGCAGTTGTCTGGCAACCGGAGGGTTGTTGGTTCGATCCCCGGGCTCCGCCTAGCTAAGTGTGGAGGTGTCCCTGAGCAAGACGCCTCCTAACCCTAGCTGCTCCTGACGTGTTGGTTGTTACCTTGCATGGTTGGCACCGCCGTCGGTGTATGAATGGGTGAATGTGAGGCATGAATGTGTACATACATGTAATCCTAGAAACACCCGAGCCAAATTTGGTCCATAGCTTCTTCCGCTGCTCCTCAATGGGACCGCGGCTACCCTTTGTCATTTACCCTGGGCCCTGGGCTGTGACCGGGCGCTCACTACATGTTAGCGTCACTCAAGCCATGCGTGGCTAACACACCGCCGACCCTAGCAGCCCGTTGCCCTGATGAAGGCACACACACACACATCTCCCGGCTTCTCAGGGACGGCTAGACTGGCAACATGTGTGCCGTACAGTAACACACACACACACACACACACAGACGACCCACCGCACCACGAATAAAGCACACGCTTGAACACACGCCCCGCCATCGGACGAGCGGTTAAACAAAATGATGCATGCTTGAGCGCGCACACACACACACACACACACACACACACACACACACACACAACCATGTGAAGGAAGCACACACACGCGGGGTCAGTCATCGGAGCAGAGGACAGGTCAGGGGGAGGGCAGGAACCAGAGAAGCTGTTCCAACTCCAGCTCCTTTTATCTGTCACTGGCTCGGCCCTCCTGCCCGCCTCAGCTCCTCCCCCTCCCACAGCACCAGTGTATTCACCATTTGTGGCTCGCGCCGATGTAAGCGGCGATGTTCACAAACTTCACGAGGCCCTATGTTCTATGCCACAGTCAGACACACACACACACTCTCTTTATCTCTCTTCACGCTCTCTCTCTCCCTCTGTCTCCCCCCTCCCTTACTCTCTCTCTCTCCCCTCCATCTCTCTCTTTATCTCTCTTCCCCCCTCTCGCTCTCTCTCCCTCTCCCTCCCCTCTCCATCCCTCTCTTCATCTCCCCTCCCCCCCTCTCGCTCTCTCTCTCTCTCTCTCTCTATTCTCATGTTTTCTTATTATTACTCCCCCCCCCCCCCCTCCCCCTCCCCTTCCCAACACCAAGGCAATATTTTTTTGTCCTTTATGGACTGGACAAGTTGTGGCAACGCACTTTATCAGCTAATCTGTTGCCAGGCGGCCGGGCCACACCGGCGGGGGTCGCCTCTGCTCACCCACACGGAAAGTTATAAGAGAAAGGCCCCATTATGGTTCTCCATCAACCCAACACCCCCCACCCTCACACACACACACACGCACACACACACACACACACACACACACACACACACACACACAACACACACACACACCACCTGAAGGTCAAGGGTACTTTCATATAAAGAGGTGATATCTGCCTGCTATAGTAAAGACTGCCATAGATAAACCACAAGGAGAGCTGGAGGGGGTGGGGGGGTGATCGAGAGAGAGAGGGAGAGAGAGGTGAGAGGGAGGGAGGGAGAGAGAGAGGTGAGAGGGAGGGAGGGTGGGAGAGAGAGAGGTGAGAGGGAGGGAGGGAGGGAGGGAGGGAGAGAGGTGAGAGAGGTGAGAGGGAGGTAGAGAGATAAAACGCGAGCAAAGTAAACGAGAAGGAGAGATGGGGGGAGATGGTGGGAGGGAAGGAGAGAGGGAGGGAGGGAGGGAGAGTGAGAGAGGGAGGGAATGAGGGAGATCGAGGGGGAGAGGAGGGAAGGAGAGGGAGGGAGGGAGGGAGAAAAAGCAAGCAGGAGAGAGAGATTGAGTGCTGGGAGACGTGAAATAATTTCCCTCCCTCAGGTTCCTATAAAGAGAAGCTCTTACCTCCCCGTGCCTGCTGGGAGCTTTATGGGCGACAGAGGAGCTGTAATTGGTAGCCGAACAGGTGGGCTTTGAAGCATAGGGAACCAGAAGTAATGGTAATCTGGCATGCACACACACACACACACACACACACACACACACGCACGCACGCACGCACGCACACGCACGCACACGCACGCACCACGCACGCACACACGCACACACACACACACACACACACACACACACACACGCACGCACATTTGTGTACACAGCGCTCACAAAGAAACACGCGCTCTGCGGAGCATCTATACCCCAAGCAAATGAAAGCACACACACACACACACACGCACACACACATGCCATTGCAACATTGTTTGATATGTTTGTGGGTCCTCCGAGAGATCAGAAGTAATGAGTTTTGTACCGTCGATGGGAATAATATCCCGCGACCTTTCTTAGACCATTCTCTCACTCACTTGTGTGTGTGTGTGTGTGTGTGTGTGTGTGTGTGTGTGTGTGTGTGTGTGTGTGTGTGTGTGTGTGTGTTTTCACCTTGGGCCTGAATTTGTGTTGCTGAACATATCTGGCCATGCTGTAATTGTGAGGTCATCATAGTAATATGAACAAATATATATTTTATGTACATATATAGATTACAAAAATGATAATACGAAATATAAAAAAAGTAAAAAATGTGTTTCTCTTTTACTCTCTCTCTCTTTGTTTGTGTTTCTTAATCCCTCCCTGTTTCTGTTGTGTTGTTTACTAGTCCACCATTACCCTGCCTCTGGTTCTGTTGTGTTGTTTACTAGTCCACCATTACCCTGCCTCTGGTTCTGTTGTGTTGTTTACTAGTCCACCATTACCCTGCCTCTGGTTCTGTTGTGTTGTTTACTAGTTCACCATTACCCTGCCTCTGGTTCTGTTGTGTTGTTTACTAGTCCACCATTACCCTGCCTCTGGTTCTGTTGTGTTGTTTACTAGTCCACCATTACCCTGCCTCTGGTTCTGTTGTGTTGTTTACTAGTCCACCATTACCCTGCCTCTGGTTCTGTTGTGTTGTTTACTAGTTCACCATTACCCTGCCTCTGGTTCTGTTGTGTTGTTTACTAGTCCACCATTACCCTGCCTCTGGTTCTGTTGTGTTGTTTACTAGTCCACCATTACCCTGCCTCTGGTTCTGTTGTGTTGTTTACTAGTCCACCATTAAGGCTGATACATACTCTGCAAGAACAGAGAAATTTGTTCTCTCTCCCAGGGCTGCGAGAAAAAGAATGACGTAATGTTTTTCTCGCAGCCCTGGTTCAGGAGTTCTCGCAGCTTGTTCTCGACACATATCCGGGCAGACCATTTTTTCGGTGTCGTTCCCGAGAACTATTGTGTGGGATTGGTCAATTTGAAGTGGCGCGTTGTTAATGCGCTTTTCCGCCGGCGCCAAAGTTTGTAAGCAGGATGGATCCTCCTCCGGTTTGTGTGGTTTTGTTTACATAGTCGCACCATTACCTGCTCGGTTCTGTTGTGTTGTTTTAGTCCACCATTACCCTGCCTCTGGTTTTGTTGTGTTGTTTACTAGTCCACCATTACCTTCTTCCTGGTTGTTGTGTGGTTACTATCCACCATTACCCTGCCTCTGGTTGTTGTTGGTGTTGTTTACTAGTCCACCAATACCCTTCTTCTGTTCTGTTGTGTTGTTTACTAGTCCACCAATACCCTGCCTCCAGTTCTGTTTGTGTTGTTTACTGGTCCACCATTACCCTGCCTCCGGTTCTGTTGTGTTGTTTACTGGTCCACCATTACCCTGCCTCCGGTTTTGTTGTGTTGTTTACTAGTCCACCATTACCCTGCCTCCGGTTTTGTTGTGTTGTTTACTAGTCCACCATTACCCTGCCTCTGCCCCGCCTCCTATTTGGAGTCGCACTTTCTTTCTCAACTGGTCTTTTTCTATTTCTTTATTTTTTAACCCAATTCCGAGAATCAGTGGGTAGGCAGGTGGCAGACTGGCACCGGCCTACTTGACTTCTTCGGGAAAATCTTGATTAGAAAAAAAAACAGCCCATGTAAATGGCCCATAATGTGTTCGGATGCGATGTGTTCAAGTCCATTGGCGAGCACTTAATGGTTCCCATTGTGCTGGGTCTTCCCATCAAGACATAGCATGTGGCTGACCCATCATATACACCTCATGCGGCACGCCAGCCCATGTAATGGAATTAGCCTCCAATGTGCCCACTATGCACACTTTAATTCCCCAGTTTCCGCTTAATCCATTGGGTTTCTAAGAAGCATTACGGCAGACTCTGATTGCCTGATCTAAAGGGATTCTCCTTATCACATGCACGCATGCACACATGCAGCGTACACACACACACACACACACACACACACACACACACACACACACACACACACACACATATGCGCATACTAAAGTGAAACCATTTTTTTTGTTAAATGTGTTCAAATCCCAGGGAGCTTCCAAATGATTATGGCCATGACGGTAATATAACACCCACTCTCAAGTCATATGAGAGCGGGTGACGTGAACGTACACGACAGCTATATCGAGATATCTTCATAATTGGGGACATTTGTAACTCCGGGTGTATTGCTACTTACTGTATGTCTTTAGTCAAGATGAGCTCTCAGGCTCTCGGTCTATTAGGTTAGATAGTGAATTCACATTGGGAACTTCCACTTCTGTTCCAGTTTCAATGTAAGGCTACTTGTAAGCAGTTGCACTTTCGCAGTTGCAGTTGCATACTGAAAACGCTTGACCTTGAAAAATTCTCATAAAGCTGCGTGTAATTACCCTCACAAATATATTCATTCCAACATATAGAGTTAGGGAGTGTATAGAGTTATTAATGTGCCAAAACGGCACATTAATTATGTTCTGTGATTCAATACCGTGACATGGTACATGGCGATGCAGATAAGTTAATAAACTGTCGTTGCCACTTCCTGTGATTTGTTGCTATTGTGGGCTGTCAGGAGAATTAATATCTAGACACGGAATGCCATGTGCAGATGCTGTATGTCTGTCTGTCTGTCTGTCTGTCTGTCTGTTTTGTCTGTCTGTCTGTCTGTCTGTCTGTCTGTCTGCAACACTGGGGCACTCTCGTGAGCATCAGACGATCTGCAGTGGAGGGACGTAATAAAAGAAACACGGTGTCTGTGGGCTCGGTGTTCACTTAGCGGTGAGCGATGCGAGGAGTACGGTCCGGTATACGAGGTAGGCACCGCCAGAGGAGCCGCGAGCCGCGGGACGCTACTCTTCATCGCTCCCCGTTCAAGGGCATCACCTCATCACGCCGAGCACTCTAGCAGATCAATACATTTTTATAACAGTGAGCAGCGGAGGGAGGGAGAGAGAATGAAAAGAAAATAAATAAAAAAAACAAAAAAAAAACAAAGTCCAATAAAATCAGTACAAGTTTACGGCATCGCCGCTAAAAGTCATTCCTATCGCTGCTGTACTTTGGCAAGTTGCTGACAGCAGCCATGGAGGTGAATGAGACACTCACGCCTGAGCCCCCCCCCCCCCAGGTCCACGAGGGCCGGACAGTCAGTCTTACTGCCGGCCTGCTGTCAGTGTAATGCACTCCACCGGGCTCCTCTCCATCCCTTGCAGCTGCTCGCACATGAAACCCTGATAACTGAGCATTAGCGAGGAAGGCAGGGATGGAAAGTACACCGCCTTTTGACTACACTTTTTTTTTTTTTTTTTTACAAGCAAAAAGATATTACTTTGTTCTTCTGGGCCCTTAATAGAAAATAGTCAGCATCGAGATTCCCCCTCGCCGCCTCTAGCTGACTATAGGCGTCCGTGTTGCTGCGTGAACGATGCCAATACATTACCTGTTTCTGTCAGGGCTGCTGCACTCTGGGAGCGCCCAGCGACGGGAGATAAAAGCTGCTCTCTCCGTTTTATGGCCCCGCGCAAGACTCACCCTCAATGTTCCCGCGTCGGATCTCACAGCTCATGTTGATTTGTACACTCGCCTCTTTTTACCGTAGTTTCATTCCATTTCAGTGTTGTTGTTTTTTGTTTTTTTCCCCATTGTATGCCTCTTCTTTACATCCTTCTCCGCCATGTTTATGGTTGTGGTTATATATCATAATCACACGTGGTGTATGAATCCAAGTGCACATCGAGGATGCCATTACCGCTCTGGATCGGGGAGGGACTCCCCGCTGGACGTGGGCCTGGAGGGAAGCCAGGGGCCGCTCCAGACCCAGACTCCGGGTGTCGGACCATGGGAAAGCCCTGAGCATACCACACGGCTCCGTGGGGCTGTTTAACACTGTGCCGATATGAGCCATTCAACTCCCAGGCTAATAAACGGCACTGCATATATGGCCATTTAGAAAAAAAACAATGAAATATGCCCGTCCCGTCGTCTGTTTCCTGTTTTTGGGGATAGATTTAATATGGAGCACGTCATTCACACTAAGAAAACACCGGCTGTTTATATGCCTCTGTCAATCCATATTATTAAGAATGGCGTATAGAATAAATGTATATTTTATCATGTATTAAGAAAAACAAATCCATGGGAGATATTAAATCCCTTTAAGTCAAATTGAATGTTTGTCGAGGACAGAGACGTTACCCTCAGCGATAACGTGTTCTTTGCAACGTATTGACGGAGAGTTCCCTAAGCGCCGCCAGAGAGTGCTCCGGTCTCCTCTGAGGCTACTCCCAGAGCTTTATGATCGTGTTCAGACTAGTGAACCGTGCTGAAGCTATGCACGCGGCGGCGCTAGCAGCGTTGTAGTTTGCCGTGATTGTCGTCCAATTGACTCCTTCTCTGTCTCTGTATCTCCGCATCTGCAGGCCCTCTTTGTCTCCATCTGGACACAACAAGTTGCCAATAGGGCCGGAGCAGTCGTGCCGCGGTTATAGGTCAACGGCTGCCACCACACACACACACACACACACACACACGACAATGGCCGCAGTGTCCGGCAGGTTTATTGGGCCGTTGGCAAAATTGATTTAAAACTAAGCTTTGACGTGGGAGCCGGTAAACCACTTTGCCCCAAGCCCCTTACGGTCTGGCGGCAGGCTGCCCCGCTGAGGTAATACATTTAAAAGTGTCCTTATGAGTCCCGGACGCGGGCCGACGGTCATCCGTTCAAGCGGGCTGCTCCTACGGGGGTCTAAATGGACAGCCCGGCCCACTATGTCTTCTGTTTCTCCGAGGGCCTACGAAGGTTTTGTGCGGCGGCTCAGTGTTTTAGCTAAGTGGTATCTTGGTCAGGCTTTACGTTGGCCAAGGATAGGCGGGGGTGGGGGGGGGGGTCGGAAGGCGCAAGATTAGAGAAATCACCACAGCGGAAAAGCAGGGGCTGCCATGGTTGTCGATGAAGATTTGGATTCCTTTCAAGAAATGTAAAAGCTAAAGCGCATCTGATAATCAAATGGCTGTTGCCGGGGTACTGTGTACACTATGCGAATGTGCTCTTAAGGACAGTTAAAAGCTGTTAACTGGTAAAGAACAACAAGTACTACAGCCCGTAGCCCGCCATTGTCAAACTGACAGCAGCTTCTGCTGCAGTGGCTTGGGGCCATTCCTTTGTTGCCGACGGTTACTAATGAATTGTGCTCGAGACAGAAGTTGAACTGCGCTATTGATCGAGTCAAGAATTGACCAGAGTTGGCTGCCTTCGGATTCTTATGTGGTCGGCTTTCATCTTGCCGCCATCCGGCAGTCAGAATGTTTGAATAAGATATGAGCTAGCTGATAGCACGCGGAGAGGCACTCTGGTAGCCCTAATCATATCTGATATTATATTCATTTATATAACACAAGGGCACAGCCGCACAAAGCTGCCTGGACCAGAACCCCAGCAGCCTGGCTCTGCCCTCCAACACCACTAAAGAAGACACATGACCATTACACACACACACACACACACACACACACACACACACACACACACACACACACACACACACACACACAACACAACACACACACATATGTGGAAATCTGCACACAATGACAACATTAGTGCATGTCCACTGCGACCTTACATTACTTTTAACATTACCTTACATTACATTACCTTATATTACCTTATCTTACCTTTCCATTACATTACCTTTCCATTACCTTACCTTACATTACCTTGCGCATTATCAACCTTACATGACATTACCTTACATTACCTTACCTTACCGCTCCATTACCTACCTTAACCTTAACATTACCTTTCCTGTACATTACCTTACTTTACTTACCCGTACCTAACAATTACCTTCCCGGTAGGTTACTTTACCTTACCGTACCTTACCTTCATTACCTTCTTACATTACCTTTAACATTACCTTCCTTACATACCTTACATTACCTTACCTTACCAACCAACATTAAACTGTGGGAAGAACGCTAAGAATGTAGACGGAATCAAGTAAAGAATTGGCAATTTAATCGTGCAGATAAACGATGGAAGGCTAAACAGGGCCCATCCCGTGGGATAAGCGAGGTGCCTGTTGAGAATTATAATCATCTTGATCTTATTAATTCGTAATTAATTAGGCCTTAATACTGCTTAGTGCCTTTCCATATACCGTTCAACCTTTCTTTGTTGTGCATATCACTCGCATAGCTTAACCTCACTTGCACTACCGACAGACAGACAGACAGACAGACCGACCAGAGATAGAACAGACACACACACACACACACACGCACACACGTGCGATCACCTCGTGATTACGGTGATGGCGATGGCGAGGAAGGGGAGCCCAGCGTGGGATGGCGGAACGTACATCTCATTAGATGTCATAATTAGTATCGGGGATGTGTGGTGTGTGTGTGTGTGTGTGTGTGTGTGTGTGTGTGTGTGTGGTGTGTGTGTGTGGTGTGTGTGTGTGTGTGTGTGTGTGTGTGTGTGTGTGTGGTTCACATATGATTTTATTACCCCAAATGAGGATTAGGAGTCCACAATTACCCAGTGATAACAGGAAGGCCCAGCCTTGATTAGGCAGGGTTAATTATGGCGACCTGCCCATTCCTCTGCTCCCCGACGTGTATATATACGTATGTATGTCTGTTGTATGTGCAGAAATGTGTGTGCGTGTGCGTGTGGTCGACCCCGTGTGCGTGGGTTTTCTAAAGTGGGACCTTTTCGATGAGGAGGGCCACTGCCCCCTCTTCCTCAGTGTCAATTAGGAGCGGTGAAGCCCCGGCCGGGAGTCCCCTGGAAATGCCATATCTCACGGTAATCAAATTAAGCCAGCAGCCACACTTTCTTTGGGATCTATATTTCATTTTAATAACGGCTGTCGGGGGGGGGGGATTATTTTATCACCGACACCTCGTCTTTGCGCTGGGGGGAAAAACAACCTATATATTTTTATTTTTTATTTTTTATTATTGTTGTTTTTATGTATTTATTAGTATGTTGGATGTGATCATGCGTACTTGAGGTATATGTTGTGCTTTTGAGTCCAAATGTACATGCACTTACGTGTGTGTGTGTGTGTGTGTGTGTGTGTGTGTGTGTGTGTGTGTGTGTGTGTGTGTGTGTGTGTGTGTGTGTGTGTTGATAAAGCTTTTTAACAACCTGCCAGGCGACATGTACGGGGCGTTAAACCTTGAAAGGCGCTCCTGTCCAGCCCTCTCCTGCAGGTGGCTGATACTCTCAGGAGATGAAGAGCCGAGCGTCTCTCCTCTTCAGCTGATTGCTGTATCATAATGCCCTGCTGGGGACACACAGGGGAGAGAGAGACATGCAGACCGAGGGAGACGTCAAGACTCTCTTGTCTATGAGAGAGAGATGCAGAGACACACACAGAGAGAGAGAGAGAGAGAGAGAGAGAGAGAGAGAGAGAGAGAGAGAGAGAGAGAGAGAGAGAGAGAGAGAGAGAGAGAGAGAGAGAGAGAGAGAGAGAGAGAGAGAGAGAGAGAGGCAGATAGAGAGAGAGAGGCAGATAGAGAGAGATAGGTAGATGGAGAGAGGGAGAGACAGAGAGGGACAGTGAGGGACAGAGAGAGAGAGAGAGAGAGAGAAGGAGAGAGAGGTGGAGAGACAGAGGGAGAGATACAGATAGAGAGACACAGAGAAAGAGACAGAGACAGAGACAGAGCTAGTTCTGTTTTGTAAAACACAAGGAGTCACATGCTATGCTATGCTATGCAATGCTTTGCTCCGACCAGTTAGTGTCTCCCAGGTGAACGGCTGCATGGTTAACCACCCACACACACACAACACTGGGGCTGGGATGTTGAACACACTGATCAGAGAGTCAAGTGTGGAGGCCGTTCATCTATTAAATAAAGAACGACTCAAGCAAGGAAACCTGTAAACAAAGTGTTTTGTCTGTCTGTATATCTGTATCTGTGAAGTCTGCACTCCATGGAATAGTTTCT
>PIJE02000576.1:126705-129205 GCA_002895965.2 Coryphaenoides rupestris | reverse complement strand
ATTGTAAATTACATTTGTTTTGTTTTTATTTACCACTCGCTTTGGCAATGTTCCCATGCCAATAAATTGAAATTGAAAATGTAATTGAGAGGAGAGAGAGTGAGACAGAGAGAGGGAGAGAGAGAGAGAGAGAGAGAGAGAGAGAGAGAGAGAGAGAGAGACCCTCATGGTGAGATAATGGCGTGAGAGGTAGTTGGAGGGGAAACACAACTCGTCACTTTACACAAACGTAAACACAACACACACGTGTTGCTCTAACCCTTCCTAGCTCTCCACCCTCTCTCTCTCTCTCTCTCTCTCTCTCTCTCTCTCTCTCTCCTCTCCCACTGTCTTCCAATTGCCGTTTCAGAGAAAGCAGAAAAATGTCCACAAAATAACTCTTGGAGCTTATTCCCAAATCCGGAAGAAGTGCACACACACACACACACATGTTGTAGCCATTGTTCACACAAACACACACACACACACACACGCACACACACAGACACACACATACAGACACGGACGCACACACGCACAAGCACTCACCATCCTGTCAGAGTCTCTCCACAGACACTCTTTGGAGGGGCCCGAGGGCCAGTAGGAGACCTCAGAGCTGTCAGGAGCACTGGGCCCCTGGGAGCCCTCCACCATACAACCCAGAGGAGGAGGAGGAGGAGGAGGAGGAGAAGAGAGACACACCGAAGGGGCAGAAGAGAAGGCAATGGGAGATGTGATGGTAGTGAATGGAGAGGGAAGCAGATAGAGGTGCGGATGGAGGAAGAGGAAGGTACAAGGAGGAAGAAAGACTAACGGAGCCGGTGTGGAGGAAGGAAATAAACAAACAAACAGAGAGTAAAAAAAGGAAGAGGGAGGTTGAAGAGGAGGTAGAGAGAGGAGAGAGTTGGTATGTCTACTCTTGGGAAGAGTTTTTTTATTTCTCCTTTTGAGACACACACGCACGCACACACACACGCGCGCACACACACACACACACACACACAGGCACGCACACACACAAAACTACTCTACCGAGAGCAGGACCGTGCTGGGTTCTGTCACGCAACAGCACTAAGAGAAGCCTTACTCCTGGAGAGAGAGAGAGAGAGAGAGGGTGGTGGTTAG
Source organism: Coryphaenoides rupestris (assembly GCA_002895965.2). Taxonomy (NCBI): domain Eukaryota; kingdom Metazoa; phylum Chordata; class Actinopteri; order Gadiformes; family Macrouridae; genus Coryphaenoides; species Coryphaenoides rupestris. The sequence goes on along the minus strand of PIJE02000576.1, from coordinate 128,101 downwards.
AGAGGGAAGAGAGGAGGAGAAGAGAAGGAAAGAGAGAGAGAGAGAGAGAGAGGGTGGGTGGGTGGGTGGAACAAGCCCACTCTCAAGGATACGTTGACACAAACACATGTGGTGCTGATCTCGTGGTTCTTCTTGTCGATATCCTTCTCTGTCCTGTCCGTTTTAACAATCTTCTATTCCTCTCTGGCTTCTTCTCTCTTCTATGCTCCTTTCTTTTTTCGTTTCTCCCGATCTTCTTCTCTTCTATCTCTCTGTCCTCCGCCAGGGGAAACCTCCATGTGTCTTTGTTTAACCACACTGGTTTTTGCTAAACAGATGGCCGTCTATTTTAACGTCGCCCTCCATCTCTGATTGATAGGAGCAGATTTTAAAAGCACTCCTCTACCACCCCAAGGTTGGGTTGTTGGTCTGGCGAATTTGGAAAAGGCAGAGCAGGAAGTATGCCGATGTCAACGCAGTACGCTGTACTCATCGGGGCGGGCGCTGTGAGGCCAATCGGAGCCCCATGTCTCGGTATGTAAACCTAGAGTCCACCTTTACTAGGTGGATCGTAAGGGGGTATCATGACAACTCGGCTTTACAAGGCTGATGAAACGAAATTCACTCCACGAGCTAACGCGTGTGGTGGAACTGGCGCGACAATGTTGAGTACAGTGGAGAGCGGGACAGTTAAGAAGGGGAGAGAGTAATAGTTGTCTGTACTTCTTGACCCGGAGATTACTTGTGTAGATGACGGCGTTAAGAAAGTCGACGACATGCATTTTAGTTACGACCACCTACCCACGGCAAAGCGTACAGCACAGCAACTGACGCGTAACAAGGGGATACGTGGATCAGACAGTTCCCTAACGGGAAGGCGGGGGCTACTTCACAGAATTCCAATACGCACCAATGGAAATAGGATTGGTACGACGTACTACTGTAAGCCATCCGGCCAAAAACCTAATAGGTATACGTCCCGGCGCAGAGGCAGCGAAGCGCAGGGGTGCCCTTGGCCTAATGTTGTGACTTAGCTTGGATAATGATTGGCTCCGGGTTTGAGCTGGAATTTGATCGTTTCTTGCCTGGTGCGTCTGGCTCGTACACTGTCCATGCGGTCTTTCTGTTGTGTGGGCAGTGTGCAAGCCAGCCAGAGTTAATAAGCAGGTTGGAAACCAAGTACTCGATTGTTTTGGCCATCGCTGCACTTTGGCTTCCACTACCTATTGGTGCAGGACCGGTACAGACAGCGCGCCTCCCATTGATCGAGGCTACAGAACACGAGCAGGACATGGTGCCACGGGGGGGTACCCATAGCCGTACATAGATCTTATTGCTAACGAGGGGATTGACCAAGAAGCCGTAGTCTAGGCCGTACAGGATGTTTAACGCGACACAAGAACGAAGCCCCGAGGGC
>PIJE02000576.1:97653-126680 GCA_002895965.2 Coryphaenoides rupestris | reverse complement strand
GAGGGAGACAAAGAGGGAGAGAGAGAGAGAGAGAGGAGAGAGAGAGAGAGAGAGAGAGAGAGAGACCCTCATGGTAGATAATGGCGTGAGAGGTAGTTGGAGGGGAAACACAACTCGTCACTTTACACAAACGTAAACACAACACACACGTTTTGCTCTAACCCTTCCTAGCTCTCCACCCTCTCTCTCTCTCTCTCTCTCTCTCTCTCTCTCTCTCTCTCTCTCTCCCTCCCACTGTCTTCAATTGCCGTTTCAGAGAAAGCACAAAAAATGGCCACAAAATAACTCTTGGAGCTTATTCCCAAATCCGGAAGAAGTGCACACACACACAACACACATGTGTAGCCATTGTTCACACAAAACACACACCACACACACACGCACCACACAGACACACACATACGGACGCACACACGCACAAGCACTCACCATCCTGTCAGAGTCTCTCCCACAGACACTCTTTGGAGGGGCCCGAGGGCCAGTAGGAGACCTCAGAGCTGTCAGGAGCACTGGGCCCTGGGAGCCCTCCACCATACAACCCAGAGGAGAGGAGGAGGAGGAGGAGGAGGAGGAGAGAGACACACCGAAGGGCAGAAGAGAAGGCAATGGGAGATGTGATGGTAGTGAATGGAGAGGGAAGCAGATAGAGGTGCGGATGGAGGAAGAGGAAGGTACAAGGAGGAAGAAAGACTAACGGAGCCGTGTGGAGGAAGGAAATAAACAAACAAACAGAGAGTAAAAAAAGGAAGAGGGAGGTTGAAGAGGAGGTAGAGAGAGGAGAGAGTTGGTATGTCTACTCTTGGGAAGAGTTTTTTTATTTCTCCTTTTGAGACACACACACACACGCACGACACACACACACACACACACACACACGCACAGCACACACAGGCACGAACACACACAAAAACTACTCTACCGAGAGCAGGACCGTGCTGGGTTCTGTCACGCAAACAGCACTAAGAGAGAGAGAGAGAGAGAGAGAGAGAGGGAGGGTGGGGGGGGTGGGGGGGTGGAACAAGCCCACTCTTCAAGGATAACGTTGACACAAACACATGTGTGCGTGTCTGTCTGTGTGTGTGTGTGTGTGTATCATCACTTTGGGGTCGTATCCCCCCTGGCACTGTTTTAACACTTTTTTCTCTCTCAGTCAAAACAGGCCAAACAGACACGTGACCGAAGTCAGCTGAATTCAGTCTGGGTCATCTCATGGGACACGCACACACGCATACACACACACACACGCACACACACACGCACACACGCACACACGCACACACACACGTTCTGATGTCCTCAATATTAGTCGAGTTGAGATCTAGTTTTCCTCATGCGTTGTTGAGGGACACATTGTGACCTTTGATCTGCATGGGAGCAATGAAGCGACTAACCACAGTAACCCATAACACTGAAGGGTCTGCTACTTCAGTGAACCAAGTCACGTGGTCCGTGTGTTATGTCATGTCTACCACCCTGGTTAATAAAAACAACAGACCCATAATACTGTCAGTGTTATTATGGGAGACACCTGTGTTCTCTGACCACGCCTCTGTGAAAAGGGGTTTATATCAGTTTTAATAAGGGTCAGCTTGCTCAACTGTAATTCTTATGAAATGTTCAGGACAGGTAAGTATGACAACATAAGATGACAGAGTCTATGCTTTCATTCCATCATCACACAGAATACTTTGTTGTAGATTGTTTTCAAAGGTAGTCCAGATTAGCAGATGCATTTCCACCGACGGGTAGTATTGTGTAAGGTGCCAGCATATTATTTGAAGTACGAACGAACATCTCCAGAAGGGTGGGTTATCTGTAAAACCAGACTATGGATTCATAATCACATGTAATCTCATTCTGCTCGCTGACGCATTGGGGACAAATGGAACCGACAAGCACTGAGCTCTCATCCTAATACGTAACCTTTGCAACCTTTGGAGTCGTTTGCATAATCACTTAAAAGCCGGCACTTCTGACAAACTAAGCACCTTGAGGGCCACGGTGAAAACTGTTGGTTAATTATGTTCTCCGGGATTGATGCTGGAAGTTTTTAGGATTACATCTTTCAAAAAAAGCATATATAGAGATGAACCTACAGAATAGCTGATATATATAATTGACGTATAGCCAATATATAACTGTGTGAGAATATACCGACACATTTTACTACTCTACATTCTAAAATAAATCAGCCAACCACACGCACAATTAGGTACATGTATTTAAAAATGTGTTGTCCTCAGGATGGGGGGTTGGAGCAGGAGGAGAGGAGGAGAGGAGGAGAGAAGGAGAGGAGGAGAGAAGGAGAGGAGGAGAGAAGGAGAGAAGGAGAGGAGGAGAGCCGGTCTGTAGTTCCCTCATCTCATGTACATCTCAATGGCTATTGGCCAGAGAGACCGCTAGCTCGGTGGGGTCGTGTGTTCGGTCCGGTGGCGGGTGGGTTGCACTGCATGTTGTGGAGAGCGTGGTAGCAGGATACCGGGTCGGGCCTGCTGAGGATGCGTGGGCACCCTGACATAATGGGACTGGACGGGTACTGTCAAAATGTTTACATGCATGTAGGCTGAGGCAAAAGAGCAGGGGGTCACGCTGAAAAATGTGTGTGTGTGTGTGTGTGTGTGTGTGCGTAAAAGACGAGATTGAGCTAGATGGAATGTACTGATTTACAGTCTGTGTCTGTCAGTGTGTACATGTGCATGCGTGCGTGTGTGTGTGTACAAGCGCAATGTGGGCAAGCACCATTCCTTTTCCTGGAAAGGGTGACGCAGGTGAAAACGGACCCATAGCAAAGCACCGTGTTTGGGGACAATCAGGCACGGACCCTCATACCCAGCCCAGCAACTCCCTTCACACGGCAGCGGCCCTGCGTGTCTGCGTGTGTTGGTGTGTTGTGTGTGTGTGTGTTGATGTGTGTGTGTGTGTTGATGTGTGTGTGTGTGTGTGTTGGTGTGCTGTGTTGGGTGTGTGCTGTGGTGTGGTGTGGTGTGTGTGTGTGTGTGTGTGGTGTGTTGTGTGTTGTGTGTGGTGTGTTGTGTGTGGTGGTGTGTGTTTTGTGGCGTGTGTGTGTTGGTGTGGTGTGTGTGTGTTTGGTGTGCGTGTGTGTGTGCGCATGTTTGTGCTGCCTGTTAAGTGAGCGAGAGAAACAAAAAAGTGACACAAATAAATAATTAACATGTGTGTGTGTGTGTGTGTGTGTGTGTGTGTGTGTGTGTGTGTGTGTGTGTGTGTGTGTGTGTGTGTGTGTGTGTGTGTGTGTGTGTGTGTTGGTGTGTGTGTGTGTGTGTGTGTGTGTGTGTGTGTGTGTGTGCGCGTGTGTGTGTGCCTGTTAAGTGAGCGAGAGAAACAAAAAAGTGACACAAATAAATAATTAACATGACCCCTTGATTTAAAGAATAAACTATCACAACAACAACAACAATAATAATAATCATTACTCTATATATACAGTATATGATGATTTTATAGGATCCTAGGAGGTGTCTGCATCCATGGAGGAACAGATAGCTGGTGGAGTCAGCCAAGGGACAGGCTGAAAGGGCCGGAGGGGGAACAATACAGCCACAACCTGAATGGATGTGGGCTGGCTTTTTTTCCCCCCCTCTCCCGGCTGGACTGTGTGAAAGGCTCTTTGGATCCGCGCTGCATAACCTATGCTGCTGCTGGACCTCATCCAGACGCCCCAGACACCCGCCGGCAGCCACCAGCCTCCCGCCGCCACCACCACCACCACCACCAAGTGATCCCACAGAACCTGCCTCACATATAGTCCATGTTTACCTCCACAGGGACACACACATGTATACAGCCTGTTAGGTTTATGCTGTGTTGTGTGTCGCACCGCTCAACCAAAGGTGAGGGGGTGAGGTAACATTAAGACGGGAACGCTATATCAAATAATCAGAGATTAAAGTCAGCGAAAAATTCTACGTTTGATACCATGGATTATACCCCCCCGGAGGAAGGCTTTCATTAAATCATAGCCTTTGAGACCACCGGAATCCCGGTGATATGATCAAAGCGTGCAGACTTGTCGTCGCCGCGCGGTTACACCACGCGTAGGCAGGTCAGACGACATCACCGGACGGATTCCCCCCCCCGCCCCCCCCGACCACACGGCCTGTATAATGTACGCCGATAGGCTGCAGGGAGGATAAATGGCTGTATTGATGGAGCCTTGTCACCTTGATCTATGGATGGAGACTCCACACACACACACACACGCACACGCACACACACACACAGACACACACAGACACAGACAGACACGCACACACACAAACGCAGACACAAACATACACAAACACAGACACAAACACACACGCACACACACAAGTAGGTTGACCTTTGATGTTGTGTGTTGTTAGACGCTCCAGGGTGGTGTCAGGAGAGGACATGTCGCAGACAACGGACCCTGCGGCTTCAAGGTCTCCCTTATCTGGGGCTCCAATCAATAACCTGGGCATGACGCACATTTACACGTCGAACGGCGCTACTTTCGCAAACCGAATAACACAAGAGGTAAAATAAGGACAGACAGACAGACAGACAGACAGACAGACAGACAGACAGGCACGCGGAAAGACACACAGACAGTTATCGAGAGCCTAAGCCCCTCTCCCTCTCTGCTGTCCCCCACGGGACCTCATTTAGGGAAAAAATATCTAAGGGTAGTCGAGAGACAAATCATTTTTAGTTCCAGTTCGAATCGTGCCCTGAATTACACATACGATGTTTGTCAAATTAAAAGACAATTTTGCGAGTCAAGAAAGTTCCCGTTTGTCATGGCAAAGTAACATTTAGTTTTGTGTTAAACGTATGTACAGTATATATATATTGGCAATAATATATATATACGTCACCGACACCAACACGTAGCTAACCTGATGTGTTAGGCGGAGGGCCGGCAGACAGGCTAATGACTCTCCCTAATGGGGCTTACTTCAGCTGCCTCATGAGGCTGTCTGGCCTACGTCTAATCTAGTCCCCTGTCTGACTTTAACAAGACCGTTCAAGAAGTGTGTGTGTGTGTGTGGGGGGGGGGTACAGTGGTAAAATGGGGGGTTGAGGCTGAAAGACTGAAAGCAGATGTAAAAGGAGTCAGGCATTCAAGTCTGACTTTTGTACCATTTCAAGATTCAAATTTCAAGAACTTTATTTGTCACGTACACGTACAGGGTATGCAGTGAAATTAAAAGTGCCGATGCTCAGCGGAATGTGCAAAAGAATATCATAGATAACATGAATTGGAGGGATCAGAATCAATACTAGAATATTTGTGTATGTTTAAGTGGCGATGCCCAGTGGAATGTGCAACAGAATAAGTACAAATAACCTGAGAATCAAATATCCACACTATTTACAGTCTTTATTACATTTTTATATATATAATTCCAGATTTTTTGGAATATAATAATAAAAGTCAAAATAATAAAAAGTAGACCTGAATGAAACCTTTTTGTTGTAGCAGTAGCAGTGTTGGTGATCAGAGTAATGCTTGTGATGGACACGTTTCTCTAATTAGCCGCGGCGCTAACGGTTTGAGCGGGCCAGTAAACCCAGTGCCGTGTGTCTGCTTCAAACTCACAAAGTGCAGCTGTGACCGCTGTGGTTTAGGAGATAACTTTGAGCTAATAAAGCTGCTCTCAATAAAGATAATTACTGCTTATTGCTGACTTTGAATGAAAAGAAAACACCAAGAATCAGGGACTTGGAATTTGCCTTTATTTAGGCAAATTAAAACGAGGTAACCCAGAGCTTGGGGGGTTAACCTACACAAACCATCCAGTCAATGTTTACACTGAACTAGGACACGACAGACCTAAGAGTCCTACAGCACCCATGTCTCCTATCTCCTATGACAGCCGCCTCGCTAGGAAGCATCCCGCCAATTAGGACGCAGCCGGGGAGACACTTGAAGGAAGTCGTCGCTGTATTCGCCCGAACAGCGAATCCAAACGAGGGCGGGAGAGAAATTAATGAGGGATCGAGAGGGCACGACACAGTCATCGCGCAGGGAAGAGGGAAGGGCTCCTCTGTGGTGATGATGCTGAACTTTAACCCCTGCGGAGGTAATCATGCCACTGACCGCGGCCAACAAATTATCCCCGGTGTTAACTTGTGGAGAGCTCGCCACAGGGGACGCCATGCTACACACGCGTGTCTGTTTTCGAACGATTTTGTGACTCTTCTATTTATATGACGGCCCCTGGAGTGAGGCTATATGTTCGTATATACTGTCTTATTCCATCTGATGATGTCATGGACGGTCCAGAGATGTTCTGTGTACCGATACGTGACTGCTGAGCTCTTTCTGACCTATGAACTTTGGATTCTTTTTTGTGCAGATGGATTTTGTGTGAATTGTGTGTGTGTGTGTGTGTGTGTGTGTGTGTGTTTTGGGAGGTGTGTGTCCACAGAGACCATAGTAGAGAGACGTAGATGAAATTGAACGATGCCCGGGCGATGATTGTGATATAGGAGGAACGGAAAATAGTGAAGTCAGCACTTCTGCTGAATCGCTGGCCCTCATCCTGTCTCTGTATGGATGCATAGCATAGAGTGCTATCCACACTGTATTTAATATAGCACGTAAATCATAAATATACAGTAGATTGGTATTAAGAATTCAATATCCGTAAGATTGAAAATCCTTCACGTTTGGCTCACTGGCGATTGTGTAGGCAGGCTGAGAGGCTCAGAGGCACAGGGACAGAATGCTCTCTTTCTGGTGTTTAACTCACAACTGGTTGCTAACAATGGCGTCTTATTTAACGTCCCATCTGATTAATGAGAGCAGATTAAAAGGATCTCTACCACCAAGGTGTGTGTGTGGGGGAGAGAGAGAGAGAGAGAGAGTGATAGAGAGAGAGAGAGAGAGTGAGAGATTTTAGACAAAGACACCAAATCCACAGCAACGGAGGAATACACCAGACGGAAACAGAGTGGCTGGCTGTATTGCGCAACTGTTCACCTCAGACAGGCATCCAGACAGACAGACATACAGACAGACAGACAGACAGACATACAGTAATAGAGGGGTCAGATAGAAAGCACATTCAACGCATTGTATCATCTTGCCAAGCAGATAGCCGCTAATATGTCCCCAAAGGACCCCCCCCCCAGCCCCTGACCCCCACCCCCCGGTCAGTGCTGCCTGGTCTTAATGTCTGATTGTCCATTTTATCAGCCATATTGATTCCCCATCGCTCCGTTGCCCCCGTACAGGCCGGCCCCCGTCCCTCTCTCCTTAACATGCATGGGAGTCGTGATAAAGGAGCCGGCGGATGAAAATCCTATTATAGCGAGGGTGATCTAGCGAGGGAACGGGGCCAGCGTATTCGGGCCACGCCGAGGCCACAGAAAAAGCGGCATTTTGCGACAATGACGTCTGACTGACTCTAGACTAAGCCTCGGCTCCCTTTACGAACGAAAGCCGCGCCGCTTCAAATGCGCTCGGAACACCGGGGTCCTCAGCAATCCTTCCGTTACGGCTAAAGTGTTGAGAAGCGCGTGTCACGGACGCTACGCTAAGTGCAGAAAGCGAGTGAGACGCATACATTGTCACAGTCTCTCTCGCTCCCGTTCATATGCCCCGCCCCCCCCCCCCCCCCTTTGCATACTCAGAGAACATGAGGAGAATATAAAGAACACCCACTTATTGGGTTTTTATCAATTCCTTTCCTTTTCCTAATCGCTTGCAAGCTCATACACATACACACCATATCAAGGATTTCTATTCATTCGTGTGTGTGTGTGTGTGTGTGTGTGTGTGTGTGTGTGTGTGTGTGTGTGTGTGTGTGTGTGTGTGTGTGTGTGTGTGTGATTATGCATATGTGTGTGCATGTGTCTGTGTGTGTGTAAGTGCACGTGTGTATGTGTGTGTGTCTGTATATGCATGTGTGTGTGTGCATGCATGTGTGTGTGTGTGTGTGTGTGTGTGCGTATAAATAACACCTAGCCCCCCCCCCGCCCGTCTATCTGAGGCGTTCCCATCCATACGTCCCAGCGATTCCTTTATTCCCGCTCCCATTCTCCCTCTCCCGGCCGGCCGATTCAAAATTGCTTCGCTTCTCGAGGCCAGGACTTTGTCAGTCTAATCAAATTGTCCCGCCTCCAGCCGTCGCCGCCCAGAGAGCACTTTAAATGCGTTTGCCCCCCCGCATACCGTGTTGAGTGTCGAGATTTACATTATTGACCTAATGCTGTCTGTGCAGCCAGCGAGGTGGTGGTGGTGGTGGTGGGGATGGGTAGAGGAGAGAGAGGGGGAGGCGAGGGAGAGAGGAGGTTGGGGGTGGGGGGGACGTGGGGGGGGAGAGGGATTTGGGGGTTGGGAGGTCATCGGGACTGCTGCTCTGTCTGAAGCTGAGCCTCTCTCTCTCTCTCTCTCTCTCTCTCTCTCTCTCTCTCTCTCTCTCTCTCTCTCTCTCTCTCTCTCTCCCGGGCATCCAGTACAGGATATCTGGGGGCATAGAGACAACCCAACAGACAGACAAACAGACATCAATATTCCAAACTACACCTCGCAGCTCAACAGACAGACAGACAGACAGACCAACAAACAAACAGGCACAGAGAGAGAGAGACAGACAGACAGACAGACAGACCAACAAACAAACAGGCACACAGGCAGATAGAGATAGACAGACAGACAGACAGACCCAGGTGGACAGGCAGCCCCACAGGAATATTATGGAAGCAGCGAAACACAGATTCCTGCGGACAAACGGCAGCGGCATACATAGAGAGATAGAGCGATGTAGCGGCTGCCAGGCGGGTACGTAGGCAGGCAGAGGGAGAAGACACACACACACACACACACACACACACACACACACCACGGTCATATAACCCTCCCACACAAACAGCCCAACAGGTTCAGATGATGCCGACCAGAAATAGACGTCTCTTTTAGTTGCTGGTTCACATGCTGCCGCGGTGCTGCCCGTGACCGGCGCTATGCAGAGCCAATGTCTTGTACTGTAGTAAATGGTAAATGGATTGCATTTATAAAGCGCTTTACAGTTGCCTGACATTCACACGCCGACGGCGGTGCCAACCATGCAAGGTAACAACCAACACGTCAGGAGCAGTTAGGGTTAGGTGGCGTCTTGCTCAGGGACACCTCGACACTTAGCTAGGCGGAGCCCGGGGGTTGGAACCAGCAACCTTCCTGTTGCCAGACAACCGCTCTTAGCTCCTGAGCGACTGCTGTAGTAGTAGTGTTACAGCCACACGATCCTCATTGTTCCTGTAGGACAAGTGTTCGCTCATTCGGACGTGGGTTGATTGATTGATTCTGCAGGGGGTCTTTAGGGATTTGATTGGTTTGCGGACCGGAATATAGAAACCAATCAGATGACGGGTCAATCATAACGCCGGGGCAGGGAAAGACGGACGGACGGGGGGGGGGGGGGGGTGCAGCAAGACAGATGGACGAACAGATACTTTGAGAAAATATGACAGTGAGTAATGTGCAGATGTACGGACGGACGTATACACTGAGATTAGGTCATATATACCAGGAGCGCTCTGGTAATCCCTTCCCCATCATATCTCACCTCACCAGAATACACGCACGCACGCACGCGCATGCACACGCACACGCACACACACACACACACACACACACACACACACATACACACTATAAACATAACAAAAATGAGACACGCGAGCCCTGAACTGGGAAATGTGTGCTTATGTGCATGGGTCCAAGAGTTCATCCAATATTATGTGTGTGTCTATGTGTGTGTGTCTGTGTCTGTGCATGGGTGTGTGTGTGTGTGTGTGTGTGTCTGTGTCTGTGCATGGGTGTGTGTGTGTCTGTGTCTGTGCATGGGTGTGTGTGTGTGTATGTGCGTGTGCGTGTGTGTGTGTGTGCGCGTAAAAAGGTATATGAAGACAAAGCTTGCCTGCTCCAGGCTTCAAATTCCTATCAGATGTTTGCTATGACCCTTGACCCACAATTCAAATATGTATTGAAGTCCTCAGAGTGGGTCTGTGCTTGAGGAGTCCTACATTGAAACGCCACTGACCCACAGGCACCTCCGTTTTAATCACAAGTATTCACATTCATTCGCAACACTTTCTATAACGTTTGGCCATGGATGTGTCTCCACGTCGAATAGGCCGGTTTTTGTAGTAGAAAATCTTGGAAAAATGTGTTTCTTTTCTTATCTCCTCAGGGATAAGAAAAGTAGGGGGAACATTAAGAATGTTGCTGTATTTTGCTTCGTAGAAGACAGGCCGACATTTCTCAGGACAATAAACGTTTCAACAACTCCACACGTGTGCCGAACGGAAAGCCAACCACATTGACACTTCACATCTCAAGTAGAAAATGCCGTTTTTTATTTCTTTTTTCATGATTTACACACCAACTCAAGTAAAATAACAAACTCAACTCAAGCATAATTCATGAAGACTTTCCCACTTATATATTTAGTTTTACAACTTTTTTCCATCCTCTCAAATCTAAACCTCTAAATGCACTTTCCTCCTATCACTCCTTTCACTGTATAACTTCTCGTCCGCATCGTGTATTAAGCAGAGCAGAATCTTCACTTCTTAAGTTGTCTGAAGTTGGGAGATTGCAGAAATAATTCCAGGTCGCCGCATAAAACTAATCCCTTAAATTAATTTTAAACATGGCCGTCTGTCTTATCTGTGCGTTCCCCTCTCTTCCCTAGAACCAGACCCCCAGCTCTCACTATCCTCCCTCATACACACTCACACACACACACACACCAACCGCACACATACACACACCCACACATTCACACTCCCACACATTCACACTCCCACACACACTCCCATCAACACCCCCCCCCCCCCCCACACACACACACACACCACAGGCCTAAGGAGGCTTCCCGTGGAGGACCAGGGCATAAGGTCAGGACCCAGCCGGACATAAATCTGTTGTGCCCCCTATCCATCCCCCCAACACACACACACACACACACACACACAGACACAGACACAGATCTGGATAACAATAGGCTCTCTCCATCTGGGTGTAAATAATGATGATATTGTGGTGGTGAATGGTGCCCTGTGTCCCGGCGATAAGCCCAATATAGTTATAGCAGCAGCAGCAGCAGCAGTAGCATCACATCACTTTAATAGAGGGAGTGTGTGTGTCTGTGTGTGTGTGTGTGTGTGTGTGTGTGTGTGTGTGTGTGTGTGTGTGTGTTGGGGCGGGGGGTTCGCTGTCTGGAGAGGCATTATCCTTTATCTGTGTCATGGCTTAGTGCGTGGAAGCGTGGGCGTTTGGTGTGTGTGTGTGTGTGTGTGTGTGTGTGTGTGTGTGTGTGTGTGTGTGTGTGTGTGTGTGTGTGTGTGGTTGGGGAGGCGGTGGGTTTATGCACTCTTAATTATTAATGTCTTAGCCATTGACCATTTTTCCTAATTTATCCAATTCCCCCCCCCCAAACCCCACCACACACACACACACACACACATACACACATACACACACAGGCTGACATCTACACCCTCACACACACACACACACACACACACACACATCCACACGTACCCACTGTCACCCAACCCCCTCCCCCCCTTCCGTTCTGAATCCTGAGTCCTTCTCTGCTATTCCCTACAATATCGCCTTTGTTCTGTTTCTCTTTAACTTTATGAGCTGTCGTTGTCTATATCCCCCCCACCACCACCCACCCTGCTTCCTCCTCCTCCTCCTCATCCGTGCGTCCGTCAGTCCGTACCCGGACACCAGGTCGTCCCCGCGCCGCACAGACACTTGATTTGTATGTGCTGTTCTTCAACCCCCTCCCTCCCTTTTGACAACCAATTAGCGGGCCGATTACGGCCGTAAATTACGAGAGCGGAGACAAAAGAGGGGGACAGGAAAGACGTGATGGTGGTGGGGGTGGATGGGTGAGTGTGGGGAAGCGGGGAGGAGGGGAGTGGGGTGACAGACTCCCATCATCCCGGGACACGCTTGGTGTAAATGAGTGACTTGGTCAAATCCTTGATAATTCTCTCCGTCGGGCTCGTCTGACCTTTCTCTCTCTCTCTCTCTCTCCGGCGCCAGCAGATGTCTGGGATAACGCATGTGGGGGGGGGGGGGGGGGATGTACCGGGCGTCTGGCGGCGTTTAGCCGTCCCACACAGACAGCCCCCCCCCACCCACACCGCCACCCACACCGCCACCCCCTCCAGAAGAGCAGAGGGGGCTTAGATGGTGGTGGTGGTGCACTATCTGCAAAGCCTGGAGCACTGTGTGTGTGTGTGTGTGTGTGTGTGTGTGTGTGTGTGTGTGTTTGATGCGTGATTGATCCAAATCTGTCACTATCAGTTATTAGCCTCGCGATGCCCCCGCACCGGGTCAATACAACATTCAAAACCATGGCATCAGCAGGTTGACAATATTGACCAGAAAGTCAATACATATAGTTGATAATGAGATGATGCCTTCTCTGAGAATGCTAGCGAGCAGCAGGTCTTTCTTTTTGTAATTTATTTATTTGGTGATTTGTTGAGGGTGGGTTTGTTGTGGGTCAGATGGGGTCGAGGAAACATTTTCATGTTTGAAATAAGAATATTGATGGAAGCAATTTATCGTCGGGTAGAAGTTTCTATATTATTTGCATAGTAGATATTAATTTTCTGCCTTCCCATCTCTGTGCTGGGTCTGGGTTAGTACACAAACACACACACACACACACACACACACACACACACAACACACACACACACACACACACATACAAACACAGACACACGCACACACACAAATAACAGATGCATTGCAGAAAATGCTACAAATGTCCATGCTCTCGCCATGATTAGGCTTATGAATATTCTGCACATTACTCTGGGCAGCAAGTATCTGCAAAATCATATCCTTCTGCTTGCATATCAACAATACGACCTCGTCTTCAGTGTACACTCGCTCGCTTGGCCGTAGAAGCCTTCCAACCAGGAGAAATATTTCTCCCGGGTTATCCCAGGCTAACCCGCGTCAATGGTACAACCTCATCACATTGCATTGTCATTCTGAGTGTATTATCACAGTCCTTGTGGCGTTTCAGCGGCCCTTGTGGCCTTGTGTCCTCCAACAACATTTTACATTTGGAAAAAAACAACCTTCACAAACAGCGTGTTCACACTCAGCTTGGATTTCTTCTGCGTGTGTTTTTTTTCTTCACATTCAACGCCAGTATTGTGTTGCTTGAAAATCTCATTATAGTCGAACCTAACACCGCCGGCTATCCGTGCGGGCGGGGATGACACAAAAACACACAGAAAGTTTTTTTCCAAATCAACTCCAAACTCAACACAGAGCTTGTACCAGCCTAATGGTCAAAATGGACGATCAAACAAGGCGAACAAGACGGCTCTCAGATGCCGTACATCTGCACTTGTCCATAATGCATGGCATGAATTCTTAATCCCGCCCGTTTTCCCGTCCAGAATCTTTACCGCCGAGTCTTATTGGAGGGGCTGGGGCTGTATGGCGCTCCCAATCAGACCGGGCACATATTGAATCATCCCGGACAAAGAGCGAGAGTTTGAGAGCCCGACAGGATTTTGTTGGGCGGCGTTGACAGTTGTTTGTTCAGCATACGGCCGAGCGGGGCGGGAGAGAGACTCTTATTAGTCTAACACACGCTGGCAGCGGGGCAGATATCCACCCTCATGTGTCACATCGGTATGAAGGAGATGAGGAGCAGATGTCTCTCTCTCTCTCTCTCTCTCTCTCTCTCTCTCTCTCTCTCTCTCTCTCTCTCTCTCTCTCTCTCTCTCTCTCTCTCTCTCTCTCTCTCTCTCTCTCTCTCTCTCTCTCTCTCTCTCTCTCTCTCTCTCTCTCTCTCTCTCTCTCTCTTTCCTGTTCCCCCTTCTTTCCATCCGTGAATCTCCATATCCTTCCTTCTCTCTCTCTCTCCCTTCCTCCCTCTCTCTCTCCCTCTCTCTCTCTCTCTCTCTCTCTGTCTCTCTCTCTCTCTCTCTCTCCCGACCCATCGACACAGAGCGCCTGTCTCTCTCTCTCTCACAAGACGCCATCCACACAGAACGCCTGTCTCTCTCTCTCTCTCTCTCTCTCTCTCTCTCTCTCTCTCACTCTCTCTGTCGCTCTCTCTTTCTCTCTCTCTCTGTCTCTCTCTCTCTCTATCTCTCTCTCTCTCCATCTCTCTCTCTCTAGACCCATCTCCATTGCACACAGAACGCCTGTCTCTCTCTCTCTCTCTCTCTCTCTCTCTCTCTCTCTCTCTCTCTCTCTCTCTCTCTCTCTCACTCACTCTGTCGCTCTCTCTTTCTCTCTCTCTCTGTCTCTGTCTCTCTCTCTCTCTCCATCTCTCTCTCTAGACCCATCTCCATTGCACACAGTGCGCCTGTCTTTGCAATGTTTGCATCCATTCCTTTGTCCCCTATTCCTCTGTCATTGAACAATCTCTTGTGCGTTGTGGCGGGCCTCACACAGCGGCCACACACACACGCACGCACACACACACACACACGCACACACACACACGCATACACACACACACGCATACACACACACGCGCGCACACACACACGCACACACACACACGCACGCGCATGCAGGCACACAAAGACAGCTTCTGGGCTGTCATTGGTATACGAGGGTGCGGCGGTGTGGTCGGGCGCATGCGCGTCTGGCCCATGTCACGCTGAGCGATGTCACTGGGACATCATCGGCATTAATGTTGGCTTGATGCGCCCGCGACACACCGCCAGGGGAGTGACACACACACACACACACACACACACACACACACACACACACAGACATATAGAGAAATGTAGACTTGGCACAATGGAATGAGAGCAGTAGATATGGTTATGGACACTTTCAAATCATTTGCGTGCGAGAGAATAAAAAGGCCATTGGAGGCAATTCAGAGGGGGAACGTGAGCGATGGAGGCGTGGAACAGTAGAGACATGTATATCCTGTACACACCATGTGCAATACACACACACACACACACACACACACACACACACACACACACACACACACACACACACACACACCAGAACAACTGCTAAAGCAGGCAGGATGGTCTCCATTGCAGTAAATATGACCCTTTATCCTTTATCAAGGCTTTTCTTATGAACGTTTATTGAAATTGCAAAATTACCACATTCAAGCACTTGACATGTACACATTTTCTAAAGATCATTTGTTCATCTCACTACATATGGCCACCCGTTCATACTTTTCTACATAGACCTGCTATTCCTCGTGTATTCTTATTTTTCAATAAATCGCTTCACCTCCAAAGATACATTAAAAACTGATTCCGCAAATGTGGCAGATTGCAAGACATTGGCATTGAAGTACTCTTATACATTCTTATTCATTTTTCACTCTCGTTCATTTTAATTAATTCGTATTCATTTTATTCATGTTATTCAAATTAGCGATCCAAATAAACGACCTCGACCATACAACCAACAGTGTTAGCAACAACTGACTCGAACGTTGAACAGAAGTGGCCTGATATATATATATATATATACGGTTAACAGATCAAGCAGTGAGTTATGTTATTTACATTTTACAGAAGTCCGAGCACAGAGTCGTACACAACACACGCTCCGTCGCTGCGGTCTGTCGACGCTCCAGAAGGGTTTCAAAAACATCTGTTGCCACAGCGTTGACTCTTACAACACAACAGAACACAACACAATACAATACAATACAACACACTTTACTGTCCCCATGGGGAAATTTGTCCTGGACTCAAAATGATGCACACATATAACTGCCTCCATACTCGTACGTAATAATACAAGCGGACAATGTAGAAACAAGCAGCACCTACTGTCCATGTTGTTGTCACCGTTTCAGAATCCGTTAAGTGTTTCTATGTGTATTTTACCGTGAACCCGTGCAACGCGGAGGGAGGTTACGCTCCTCCTCTCTTGTTCTGAGCGCGACCGGGGCGATCATAGCCACCCTTCTGTCGCTAATTCGTCGGGTATATTCGGCGGAACGTGTCCGAGTCATATGTGACGCGGCGCCTTCTCGGATTGTGTTCGTTTGTGTCGCCGTGACAGCCGTGTTCGCAAACATCAAACATACAGGCTTTGGTCCCACTTTACGAAATAGATATTTCACAGTCCCACTCGCTGAATTGCCAATTTGTTCATTGTCTGCTTTTGGCCAGACGGGGTAATAGGTGGGCCGTAAGGAGGGCAGGACAAAGCAGATAAATCTTCGGTCTCCCGTTGGTGCAAATGGAACTGGCTCTGATTCTGGCCCAGAAACAGCCCGGTTGTTTATGTTCGAATAAATAATGTGCGCTGCCAGTCCAACAGGCCTGCCCTATATAGACGTATGGAAGAGGGCTTCTCTACCCCCGTAGCCACGGACATATAGGAGGGACTGTCCCCCCCCGTGACTGACAGAACTGTTCTTCATCCCGCTGGTTATACGACTGGCTTTCAGTCGGACCCCGTAGAATATAAATGAACGAGGATTAAGTCGCGGGGGGCCGAGGGTCTTTCAGACGCCCCCTCAGTGCCGTGCGCTGTACAAACCCGTGTGGCTCAGGTGGTCCCCTGTGCGTGATACCTAGTTAACATACGGTGAGTACATCAAAATGGCCATCTGAAAATGACTTGCCTACTTCAGTTCTCAAAAAAAAACGACAACATGAAAATTCTAGTTGGGGCAGTAGCCTAGCAACCAAATGTGCGGCTCCTGAGCACGTAGGCTACAGTTTGAGACGTGCGCCGCACTTAGCGACTAGCTCGCGGTCGCACGGCTCTCTCTTTCTCACCGAAATAGGCTTCGGCGCGGCGGCGGCGGACCGAGACACACACACACATATAGCAGTCGAAGCACCGTTAGAGTCGAGACAACCTCGCCTGCAAAAGGTGTGGAGAACGGACTGCCGAATTCTGAAACAGACCGCGGATTTCTCAACGGCGTTCGTCAAACTGTGTGTAATTTAAGACTCGGGTGAACTTGCTTCGGCGCGTACGCCAACTGTCACAGCCTGCAGACTGCACTCTGCAGGTTTGTGAGTTAATTAGTCTGTTACTTCAGCCCACGTTTTTTGATCCCTTCATGCCTGTCTTAGCAGCGACGAGATCCTAGCCTGGATATTTTCTGTGTGTGAAGACAGCCATGAAAACGCCAGATCTGTACCGTTCCAATTTGCGAGGTAACCCGCGGAACAACCCCACCCCCCCACCAAAAAAAACTAATTTCCTTCATTCTTGAGTGACAAGCTGCTATGTTGTTGTTGTTGTTGTTGTTGTTGTTGTTGACTCCAGTGTTTGATTTTAAAGGCTGTGTGTTGTAAACTAATATGGGGGTCGCAACACGTGACGCTAATGGGCCGCTGCGCGATGAGAAGCATTAGCGGCGCCAGTCCTTGGCAAATTAAATTAATTATTCCACCCTGAACAACACTTCCATACAAAACAGACTGACTGAAGTTGCGGCCTCTTAAACACGGACCTATTTGCAGCAGCGGCAGCACAGAGGGCGAGATCTGGTGAGAGGTGTTACATTATATTTACATGAGCGATAAATATAACCCATTTTGCAGTCGGCACGTGTCTACGAGTGAACGCATGTACTTGAGGACTTCCATACCGTTAATTACCAATCAATCCGCCATTTCAGCCGACATTAGCTATCCCAGTTATGTCTGGTGGGTAATTTCTTATTGGTCATGTGTGATTGGTCACGTGTGATTGGTCACGTGTGATTGGTCGGCTCCGATTGGCTACGCCTGCCTCTTACTATATGGCTCTGTCTGTGACGCGGCCTGCTGATGGCGGAGATGCGCGCTTGATTGTGTCTTTGTGTTTCCTAATTACAACAATCAGCGCTAATGAATCAGTAACTGATGCTCAACTGGGCTGGTCAGATAGCTCACAATAAACAAATCAAGCGCTCCCTCGGGCTGTGTGTGTGTGTGTGTGTGTGGTGTGTGCCTGTGTGTGCGTGACAGTCAACATGTGGGTGTGTTTACACGAGCCCACCCTGTGCTGCCTACAAGCGTGCGTGACCGTGTGTGTGTGTGTGTGTGTTTCTGTAAACACACAGTACCACCAGCTGCAGCAGTGTTGCAGGTTCCATCTTAGCGTCCAGGCCGGATTGCCCAGCGGCACTCCCAACACTTTCCACCCCCCCGGCCCCCACCTCCTCTCCAGAGTTGGCGTCCACCTGCAAATCACTTGATTTGGGAAGACAAGATGACACGTTTGTATTGCCAAAGCAAAATGGGCAAAGCCTTCAACAAACAACAATTAGCAAACAAATAGCAAACAAATAGCAACATGGTCTCTCTGTGTCTCTGTCTTTCTCACTCTCTCTCTTACTCTCTCTCTATCTCGCCCCCCCCGTTCCCTCACACATGATTCCCCAGCACTGTGTTGTTCCTTGTGTTCCTGAGGAGGGAGATAAAACCAGGGACAGACTGAGGGACTTGGCTCTGTCTCTTTCCTTGTTTTAATTTCTCCCCACTGGAAAAATACACACAGACACTCAAGTGACTCAGAATTAGCAGCTTATTTATTTATTGCATTGTACGTGTCTTGGCACTTATGCCAAGACACATACGCACACACACACACACACACACCCAGTCCGATAAATATCCACCCCAGCCACATGACTCATGCATGGATTCACACACACACACACACACGCATGCATATATATCACACACACACACACACACACACACACACACACGCACACACACACCCATCCGTGTCGCGGTGGTTCCAATCCCCCCCCCTCCCCCCCCCTTCAATCTGCCCTGGAGCTAAGCGTTCATGCTACATTTGCACAGGTCCTCCAAAACCCCAGCGATTAATCTATCATTATGGAGGCTAACACCATCCCACCCGCCCATCCCCCCCCTCCCCCCAGCCCCCCCACCATCCATCTCTGCTTGCACAGCCACACACACACACACACACACACACACACACACATATTGTACATACACATACACATAGTATTATGTTGTGGCCATCCTGCTCTCACACGCACACACACATGGATGCACACATGGACCCACACACACACACACGCATACTTTGAGACAAACACCCCGTGGCTAGGTAATGGTCTGCCTTGGCTACCGACTGGTTCTGAGCAGGAAACAGCTGCTCAACCTGATAAGACCACCACCCCCCCCCCCCCTTGGTCACAGGCCATTTTACTTTGTTTCAAATCACTTGCACGTGTCACAGTGTGTTTATTTATTTATCTTGGGTTATTTGTGTCTTTTTTTTGGAGGGGGGGGGGTGTGGTACTGATAAACTGCATTGATAAACTGGTTGACTGGTTTCTTCTTCTGTGGTGAGGGGGCCGACGTGGCTCAACTCTCCTCCCACCGCCGCCTCTCAAAGTGGCTCTGATGGTTCTGTCACGAAACATATAGTGTATAGTAGTCTACATGTGGTGCACGCATTGTATGCCCTCGTTGGCAACTAAGAAAAAGGTTTTTTTCATCTTAAAACGCTCAACTCAAGGGACTACAGATGAAAACTAGCCTCCTGGCTAATTCTGGCATAATTACAGTATAGTTTATTAATATTCACTGTCCCTGACAAATAAACTGAATAAATAAACCACGAAAAACTACTTTTTAGCGGACAGCAACGTATTCCCGACAGATGGTCTCTCTCACTCGGTGTACAGTCTTTACATTGACGCGCCGCGCGTCATCCATATTCAACGGGACACTTTAGAGCACATTACACGAACACAATTCATCCAATGATACGCACGCCCACTCTGATTCTGAGACGCTATTCACTCACCGGAGGAACAAAGAAGGCACAGCGATGCTGACGCTGGCGGTTTGGAGCGCGGACGCACTGTTCTGCCCTGACCTCAGAACGGTATGGCCTGCCCATCGGGGCCCTCGTCCTGTTGACTCAATGAGATAGCAGCATAAGCAACATAAGTATTCACATGTCTTGATTTGCACAATCATAAGCAAGTGTGTGTGTGTGTGTGTGTGCGTGTGCTCATGTTTGGGAATAAGACACAATAAGATGTATTTAGCGTCTCCCAGATAAGCTTAAACTGGCAAAGACATTTGCAGTGAAATAGTGCTCTCACACACACACACACACACACACACACACACACACACACACAAATATGTTATTGCTGATCCTATTCACAGTAGACACAGACTTGATTGAGTTAACCAGAACTTATTAAAGACGTATAAGAGAAAACCCTTCTATATGTATACATATTCACAACCACACACACACACACACACACACACACACACACACACACACAGTGGGGCTTAGCATTGCCTCCAGCAGAGTGAGGCTGAGAGTATATCAGGCTGTGGACACTCAAGTGACTCAGAATTAGCAGCTTATTTATTTATTGCATTGTATGTGTCTTGGCACTTATGCCAAGACACATACGCACACACACACACACACACACCCAGTCCGATAAATATCCACCCCAGCCACATGACTCATGCATGGATTCACACACACACACACACACAGGTTCATCACACACATGCATGAACACACACACACCCACACACCGTGCTACTTAAAATGCAGTTAACACCACATCATCAGCCCCACAACATTGGTGAAGGTCGGATAAATCGTTTCCATGACGTTGACTCAATGAACCGGCTCATCACGTTTTAACGGCGGTGGTTCCCAACATTCCCGGCGTTTAACCCCAGACCCTTCAATCTGCCCTGGACGCCATTAGAAACCACACCAAGCGCCTATAGTCGGGATAAAATGATTTAGTGACAACTGCCCTGGAGCTAAGCGTTCATGCTACATTTGCACAGGTCCTCCAAAACCCCAGCGATTAATCTATCATTATGGAGGCTAACACCATCCCACCCCCCACCCCCTCCCCCACCCCCCACCACCATCTCTGCTGCACACACACACACACACACACACACACACACACACACACACACACACACACATATTGTACATACACATGTACATATTACCTTGTATTATGTTGTGGCCATCCTGCTCTCACACGCACACACACATGGATGCACACATGGACCCACACACACACACACGCATACTTTGAGACAAACACCCCGTGGCTAGGTAATGGTCTGCCTTGGCTACCGACTGGTTCTGAGCAGGAAACAGCTGCTCAACCTGATAAGACCACCACCCCCCCCCCCCCTTGGTCACAGGCCATTTTACTTTGTTTCAAATCACTTGCACGTGTCACAGTGTGTTTATTTATTTATCTTGGGTTATTTGTGTCTTTTTTTTGGAGGGGGGGGGGTGTGGTACTGATAAACTGCATTGATAAACTGGTTGACTGGTTTCTTCTTCTGTGGTGAGGGGGCCGACGTGGCTCAACTCTCCTCCCACCGCCGCCTCTCAAAGTGGCTCTGATGGTTCTGTCACGAAACATATAGTGTATAGTAGTCTACATGTGGTGCACGCATTGTATGCCCTCGTTGGCAACTAAGAAAAAGGTTTTTTTCATCTTAAAACGCTCAACTCAAGGGACTACAGATGAAAACTAGCCTCCTGGCTAATTCTGGCATAATTACAGTATAGTTTATTAATATTCACTGTCCCTGACAAATAAACTGAATAAATAAACCACGGAAAACTACTTTTTAGCGGACAGCAACGTATTCCCGACAGATGGTCTCTCTCACTCGTTGTACAGTCTTTACATTGACGCGCCGCGCGTCATCCATATTCAACGGGACACTTTAGAGCACATTACACGAACACAATTCATCCAATGATACGCACGCCCACTCTGATTCTGAGACGCTATTCACTCACCGGAGGAACAAAGAAGGCACATTACACGAACACAATTCATCCAATGATACGCACGCCCACTCTGATTCTGAGACGCTATTCACTCACCGGAGGAACAAAGAAGGCACAGCGATGCTGACGCTGGCGGTTTGGAGCGCGGACGCACTGTTCTGCCCTGACCTCAGAACGGTATGGCCTGCCCATCGGGGCCCTCGTCCTGTTGACTCAATGAGATAGCAGCATAAGCAACATAAGTATTCACGTGTCTTGATTTGCACAATCATAAGCAAGTGTGTGTGTGTGTGTGTGTGCGTGTGCTCATGTTTGGGAATAAGACACAATAAGATGTATTTAGCGTCTCCCAGATAAGCTTAAACTGGCAAAGACATTTGCAGTGAAATCAGTGCTCTCACACACACACACACACACACACACACAACATAACACCACACACACACACACACCAAAATATGTTATTGCTGATCCATATTCACAGTATACACAGACTTTGAATTGAGTTAAAACCAGAAACTTATTAAAGTATAAGAGAAAACCCTTCTATATGTATTTACATATTCAAACCACACACACACACACACACACACACACACAGTGGGGCTTAGCATTGCCTCCAGCAGAGTGAGGCTGAGAGTATATCAGGCTGTGCCTCCCTCCCTCTCTCTCTCTCTCTCTCTCTCTCGTTCTCTCTCTCTCTCTCTCTCTCTCCGCCCCCCTCCCTCTCTCTCTCTCTTCTCTCTCTCTACCCCCCCCCCCCTCCCTTCTCGCCTCGTAAAGCCTGATTAATACCTGTTACAGCTGACCCCTTGTAATCTTATTGCACAATCTGCCCATCGCTGGAGGAGAAAGCTCCACCCGCACGCTTGGGCATCCTCAGTTGACAGAGGCACCCAGCGCCCCCCCCCCCTCCCCCATGTCCCTCCCATGTACCCCCCCCCGCCGCTGGAGACGTGTACCTTTTCATTTGCCCAGTGTTGATTTTCCCCGGATGACGGAGGCTTTGGGATGGGTTCACATTCGGGCGCCGCAGCGGCAGCAGCAGCAGCAGCGATCACATGATGCCGGGAGGATGGTTATCAGGCTGGAGGCGTGTTTAGAGAGCGGGGGCCTCTTCAGCCGGATTGCGTGGAACAACACGCTGGCTGTGGAGCGGGAGACGGTGCGCTCTACCGTATCCCAGCACATCGCCACGCCGTATTCTCAAACACACACAACTGTGAGACCTGTGCACAGCAGAACAAACGGCAAAAACAGCCGTCGACTGTTCGCTTGATGTGCATCGTCTCCTGCACGGACTCGGATGCCCGATTGCCTTGGAGGCGTGGCCACCGACCTGGAGCTTAGATAGCAGCTGGCCAATGAGCAAGGAGTTCAGTTGAGTCCATGGCACCTTTGTCTTCTTGGATTGTTGTATGAGTTGAGTATGAGTTCAGTCGGGGAATGATGGAACAGGCGAGGTCATTAAATACAATAGACAAGAGACAGAAGAGAGGAAAGCAAGAGCATAGCTGTCTGTGTGTGTTTGTGTGTGTGTGTGTTTGTATGTGTGCATGATTCTGTGAGTGTGTGTGTGTGTGTGTGTGTGCGCATTTGTAATCGTGCATGACTGAGTGTGTGTGTGTGCGTGCGTGAGTGAGTGTATTTGTATGCGTGCATGATTCTGTGTGTGTTTGTATGCATGCAAGATTCTGTGTGTGTGCCTGTGGCTATGTGCGTGTGTGCGCATGGGTGTGTTTGTGTGTGTGTGTGTCCTCAGATGCCTGTGTGTGTGTGTGTGTGTCCTCGGATGCACACGATAGATAATCAGGGGTTTCCGTGCGTTAGATCCACGGAGCTTAATGGGCGAACCGCACAATTAATAATGAATCATATTCCTATTCATCGAGGCCGGTGACCTGCAGCTTACGGCCATATCCCGGACTGAACCCACGGCAGAGATATGCAGGCAAATGAGCGCGGCAACCGTCCCCTCTTGGGGTTTTCCAGTCTAATCTCGTCTCCTCGAAGGCGAGCGTGGCGTGCGCCTTTAATATTTTAGCTTCTAAGAAGAGCTGATTGCATAATTAGATGATGCTCCCACTATACGGGGATGCAACAAAAGGACAGCGGCTACAGTTAAATTATGGAGCAGTCTCGGTCCGCTCGTTAAAACCGCTTGTCTTCTGTGCTGTTTCGAACCGGTTGACGTCTGTCAGGCTGCACGGCTTGATCCACACCTCGTGGGAACCGTGTAATACTTTGTTTGCATTCGTGAAACCAGTTATCGACATATAATGTGGTTTCTGTTTTACGAGAAAGATAGAAACACAGTTCTGAGATCCATTTGACTACAGCAACATACAAATGCAAATACAGTCGTTACACTGTATAATATTGTTCAAATAACACAGATGTACAGATCTATCCATACGTGTCTGTTCAACTGCCTGTTTATGCAGTTCCAATTTTACGATGTGCCGTGTTTGTTATGTCATCTATGTCGAGATAAACATAAAAATAGCACATAAAAATAGAAAATAAAAAGCAGCACTACTCAAAGTGTGGCCGTGTTACAGAGAGCTAACCTCATTGTGTTCTTATTGTGTTCTGACACATGCAAGCTGTAAGTAATGATTCAGCAAAATGCAACTGCAACTTTGAGAGGAACAATTTCTTGAAGATATCTGCCACATTGTGATTAGAGGGCAGTATTGCTACCCGGTGCTTAATCTGTGCCTGAAGGAGCCTCTGTGAAAAGAGGGAAATTAAATGTAATAATTTGTTTGTTGTTGTATTTCATCGATGCACAATCTCTTGGCTTGTAGCACGTCTTTTTCGGGGGGCCGGCCTCTGCATATGCAAGGGTCTATTTTGCTTTTCGTGGCCAGTGCATCATTTCTAAATGCATGGTATGAATATGTCTTACCTGTGTGGTTGTTCCACCCAGTGATACTGCATGGGTCTGTGAGTGGGAAGAGGAGAGGAACAGGAGAGTGAGAGAGAGAGAGAGAGAGAGAGAGCGAGAGAGGAGGTGCAGAGGAGGTGCTGAGCCATGAGGGAGCGTGTGCCTCCGCGCCGCTTCCACACCGCTGAGCCGAGTCGTCCGCCATCCTTTTAGTGCAAACACACACACACTCGCCTCGCTCACTCCTCGTCTAATGTCTGGCGGATCACTAGTTTGATCACACCAGCTGAGGGGCCCTTACACGTGCGCACACACACACACACACACACACACACACACACACACACACATCACTTCTTCTTCTACCACTAGCCTCATGGACCAAATGATCTTTAAATAATGACTTTTATATTATTAAAGCATTTGTTTGTGTGTGTGTGTGTGTGTGTGTGTGTGTGTGTGTGTGTGTGTGTGTGTGTGTGCTTGTCTGTGTGTGTGTGTGTGTGTGTGTGTGTATGTGTGTCTGTGTGTGTTTGTGTGTGTGTGTGTGTGTGTGTGTGTGTGTGTGTGTGTGTGTGCATGTGCATGTGTGTGTGTGTGTGTTGTGTGCAAGTGTGCACAGTGCTTTTGAAGGAGACATTTTAAGAGGAGAGGAGGCCCAGCATGGGCCAGCAGACTTCCTTGCAGGACGAGGGTTTTTTCTCTCGGAAGGAGGGCATGGCTGCCTCCTCCTCATCCTGTCCTGTGACCTGTCAGGGAGATCTTCTGATGCTCCATTACCCCGGCGGCTGTGTAGCCTGCCGGCCGCACTTCCTGTGGCTGCCTTGCTACGGGAGGGAAGCACATAAGGATTAGTGCTTCAGAATATGACCACATTGTCAAATGATTAGCTAGTTCAACAACAAGTCGCACCGTGTTGCTGTGGGTTTCACGGTGGAAGTGGTCCGTTTTAGAACGCCAAGGCCGCGTCGGGGCTAGGCTAGGGCTAGGATTCGACGTGAAATTAGGTTTTAAAATGTAAACTTGACTCCTATTTTCTTTGGCAGGCTTGCCCTGATGCTGACTGAAGTATTTTGCGTCACTTTGTTGCCCAAGTTTTGGCCACCACGGGACTCGAACCCGGGTCCTTATTTCCTTCCTCCAACATTAGCACCAGCGGCTTAGCTTAGCCCGCCAGACCAAAGGAAAACTCGGCCCGAGCGGGTGTATTTATCATCGTCTGTGTGCGCTCTCTGTGTGCTGTGGGCTTAGAGGTAAAGGGAAGGCCGCTGTCTGAGTGGATGCACTCTCCGCCGGTCTAGGTAGGACTAGGCTGGCGCTGGGCCACCCACAGAAGTCTGCCCGGGGGGGGGGGGGGGTCAGCAGCCCTGCCAGCGGTTCTGCCCTCCACCCGTCCTTCATGTCTTCTGTTGAACTGCTGTACACACAGAGAGACCAGAGACCCAGGGCCTGCTCACTTTCGCCCACGCGAGTACAGGTGTTGAGTTCACTCGGTGCACGCATTACATAGAAGGCAAATAATGTGTCCTCTGTACACACGTCCACTATTAGTATGTTTGTTTCCAGGAACACGGGAGAAGTCTGTGGGACCGTGTGGCTGCCCTCAAGCGTCTTGGTTGAGGGACGTTATTTGCAATTCAAATATTCGATTGGCCGACAGAAATGACAGAACTTTTTAGAGCCGTGGACTCACAGGGTCACCGGGGTTTGGAGTGAGCTAGATATGGCCGCTTTGGGTTCACCGCTGCACAGCCATGTTGTTTAAACTCCCACACTCTCTCTCGCCCTCAGCCCCCTTCCCATCTCCACGGTCCCATGGCAGGTGCTGCTGGGGTCCTTATCCTCCCTGTATAGCGTAAAAGCTGTGTGTGTGTGTGACTTTTGCCTTTGTGTGTGTGTGTGTGTGTGTGTGTGTGTGTGTGTGTGTGTGTGTGTGTGTGTGTGTGTGTGTGTGCGCGCGCGCAACCGTGTATTTAGTGTCTCTGCACCTTTGTCACCACAGCAGGCCCCGTGTGAGTGTGACAAACATCCATTTTAGCCTGCAGATGTGGTGTTTTGTACACCTGCACCCCAGCTACTAACTTCCAAAACACAAACACACACACACACACACAACACACACACACGCATTTGTATATTTTGTCTCCTCAACAACTATTTGTCAGCCCCATAATTCTCTAACCCACACTATCTATAGTCAGCTATAGGGACTACGAAGTTCCCAAGTGCCTGTTTCTGCCCAAGGGCTTTCCCAGTGTTAATCCCACAACTAGTATTTGTCATGTGTTTTATCCGTTGTTTGACTTACGAAAAACAAAAATTGTATGTGTGTGTGAATTGGGTTAACGTATAATTACCCATGACCAGACCCCAAATGACCTGGCTGAGAAGCTCTGTTTGTTGAACCTTCCTTCTCTGCGTGTCCACACCCAATAGGTCAACTGCCAGTCAATCCACTGTTTCAACGGCTGGCATTATCAGTGTGAACCGACAGCATATTCAGTTTCCTCATCCAGCCTAAAGTGGGGTTCTGCTACCAAGTTAGATGTAAACCTGCGCTATGACACCTTCCTACTGCCAGCTATGTACTGTCGTTAAAAATACCCGAGGCGGGAACGTTTCTCAGGAATCAAAATGGGTGGCCCATTAAGAGCTGTAAATAAATTGATGTTGCAGGAAAGACACTCGAAAGACAATGACTGAAGTGATGTGGCCTTTTCTTCACACGGAGGGAGGATCAGGACTCTGATGTAATTGATTCGTTGGTTTGTCTGGTTGGCGAGATGACGATCTAAGAAATAAATCAAGAGATCAGTTGGGCTTTCATGTTCATATCAGTCTGCGGTTCTGGCGTCCGACCATCCCTTCCTCGATCATGTCATCTGAAATCTAATTAATGACGGTGACATTTTGAAGCTTTGAAAATGTGTTCTGCTACTTTCCTGTAATTTCACCCTGAATGACAACACCCCCCCAAAAAAATAAAAAACATTTTATTCCGACTTTTCTGTACAGAACGCTCCAAAGCACAGCCTCTGAGACGGGCTATGTCCGCGTAATGGACGAACACAGCGGCCATTGAAGGGTCAGGGAGAGTGAGATGGCCGGCTTGTCTTTCCCCTCTCCCGCTCAGCGCCTCGCTGCTAATCCCCCTGCCGAAGGATTCGGTTGCCCAGCCCCCCTTCTCTCTCTCTCTCTCTCTCCACACCTCGCCAGCCTTACAGGGGGGAGAAGGACACACTTAGAGCTCACGCCGCCTCTGTAACTCTCCCCCCCCCTGTGTGCCTGTACAGTATGTCTGTCCTTCTGTCTGTGTGCCTGTACAGTATGTCTGTCCTTCTGTCTGTGTGCCTGTATGTCTGTCCTTCTGTCTGTATGTCCGTCCTTCTGTCTGTGTGCCTGTATGTCTGTACTTCTGTTTGTGTGCCTGTATGTCTGTCCTTCTGTCTGGATGTCAGTCCTTCTGTCTGTGTGCCTGTATGTCTGTCCTTCTGTCTGTGTGCCTGTATGTCTGTCCTTCTGTCTGTGTGCCTGTATGTCCCTTCTGTCTGTGTGCCTGTATGTCTGTCCTTCTGTCTGTATGTCCGTCCTTCTGTCTGTGTGCCTGTATGTCTGTCCTTCTGTCTGTGTGCCTGTATGTCCGTCCTTCTGTCTGTGTGCCTGTATGTCTGTCCTTCTGTCTGTGTGCCTGTATGTCTGTCCTTCTGTCTGTGTGCCTGTATGTCTGTCCTTCTGTCTGTGTGCCTGTATGTCTGTCCTTCTGTCTGTGTGCCTGTATGTCCGTCCTTCTGTCTGTGTGCCTGTATGTCTGTCCTTCTGTCTGTGTGCCTGTATGTCTGTCCTTCTGTCTGTGTGCCTGTATGTCTGTCCTTCTGTCTGTGTGTCTGTCCTTCTGTCTGTGTGCCTGTATGTCTGTCCTTCTGTCTGTGTGCCTGTATGTCTGTCCTTCTGTCTGTGTGCCTGTATGTCTGTCCTTCTGTCTGTGTGCCTGTATGTCTGTCCTTCTGTCTGTGTGCCTGTATGTCTGTCCTTCTGTCTGTGTGCCTGTATGTCCGTCCTTCTGTCTGTGTGCCTGTATGTCTGTCCTTCTGTCTGTGTGCCTGTATGTCTGTCCTTCTGTCTGTGTGCCTGTATGTCTGTCCTTCTGTCTGTATGTCTGTCCTTCTGTCTGTCCTTCTGTCTGTGTGCCTGTATGTCTGTCCTTCTGTTTGGATGTTTGTATGTCCGTCCTTCTGTCTGTGTGTCTGTCCTTCTGTCTGTATGTCCGTCCTTCTGTCTGTGTGCCTGTATGTCTGTCCTTCTGTCTGTGTGCCTGTATGTCTGTGGATGTCTGATCCATTGGCTAGT
>PIJE02000576.1:83266-96606 GCA_002895965.2 Coryphaenoides rupestris | reverse complement strand
ACGATCTCTCTCTCTCTCTCTCTCTCTCTCTCTCTCTCTCTGGCCTGGGAGATTAGTGCAGGCACTGCAGGCTGTCTCTCTCATGTCTGCTGCTGCTGCTACTGGCACCACTGCCCTGCTTTCAGCTGAGGGGGTGGGGGGTGTGTGGGGGGTGGGGGGGCGGGGGGGTGGCTGGGATCGGGGCCACCGTCATGCTTTGGCCTGGGCCGGGGGGGGGGGGGGAGGGGGGGGGTGGGGGGGGGGGGTGGGGGGGGGGGACAGAAGAGCGGAGGGGGAACTGGGCCACCTATTACATTTTCCTGCATTTTTCCAGTTCTTGCTGACATCTAGAAATCAACTGCGAGATCAGAAGTCGAATTGAAGATGTTGTTGTTGTCGTCGTTGGTGGTGGTGGTGGTGGTGGTGGTGGTGGTGTTTTGCGGGGCACACGAGCCCTTGCCTGCCTCGCCTGCCTGAAACTCGTCTGCACTAACAGCAGACCATGCAATATTGAAACAAAAGACCAATTTGTATGTCATGCAAACGAGAATTGGCTATGCAAAAAAATCTTTCCCTTCTAGCTCTCTAAATGGAATATTTCACATGAGCTAACCGTGCAGAATGGCTGAACGGGCTTCTTGATGGTCCTATGTCACTCACCAACCAAGTGCATTTTATTTTGAAGTACCTCCGAGCATTCTTGTTGGGATTTGTAGTACGGTACGAGAGGAGTACAAAAAAATAGTTTGAAATAAATTCAACTGTTTTATGGTCGGACTGCACTTGAAAACATTGCCTCGCAAAAGAGCCCAATTCGATTTGGGCAATAATCAGTGGCATTGATCGTTGGACCGAGACCGGATAGATCGGGGAGGGAGGGAGGGACGGTGGGTAGAGGAGGGGGGGAGGGGAGAGGAGACCAGGGCCCGAGTGCCTCTGGAGCTGTTCATTAAATTAGCTGAGCTGGAAAGTTTGAGACGCCAAAGCGAATCGTTTTGCCCGAGCAGGGGCACGCGCGACTCCCGGGCCAGGCGCTCGCCAAGGCCAGAGCAATCGATGTCATTCCGATGCGCGGGGATTCAGAGAGACAGCGCTTGATCAAAGGCGTGATTAGAGGGGAGCTTAAAACGAGGTCTTCTGCACATGTCTGAGCTTACCGCCGCCGCGCTCGAGATTGAGTTTGTTTTTTCGTCTGTCCCCCCGGTCGTTCCTGGAACTTTGTGTACCGCAATGTTGTTTCGATTACCAAAGAAACGGGACTCGTCGGTGGAAACTATTTACAAATCAACATCTGCACCCGTATCGAGCACAATAGACGCAACTCGCCGAGCCAACGGTTGTCAGGGATCAGGCCTTGTTGTGTCTGTTACTAGAGGATCCCCCTGAACAACCACAGGAATATCTTTCCACGACCTTGGATCCCAGTGCTGAATTGCAGGCCCACCTTGGCTTCTGTTAAACAGGAGGAGATAGCATGGCGCGCTATCAAAATGGAGGTGGAACACTATACAGAAGACTAAGGGTTCTGGGGACGAAGGTCCTATAAAAATACGATATAGATACAAATCTTCAGCCCCCCTGTAATCCCAGTTATATAATCCCAGAATAATCGGAAAGAAAAACATTCGGAGGCGGTTTGTGTTGTTCATAAATCAACAGCGCTTGGGAGTGAGTTAGACTGGAAGTTCCTGGGAGATCACAGGCATTGGCCGGCCAGTGTTTTTTTGTCGGCCATATGTAACTGTGACAGAAAATATGGCTTCTCTGCGTGTCTCTCTCGGCGGTGCCTGGGTCCCACCGTGACCACATGCTGCATAACAGTACTTCCTGTATAGCCCTCTCAAACCCACACAAACACACACACACACACACACACACACACACACACCAAATACCCACACACGCATACTAACACCCAGTCCTACATGCTTGTATGCATATGTAGAATATGGTGGAAGATATAGACACATAAACATGTGTACGTTTGAAGTCTATTTCATTTCTGGAAGATATATTTTGGTGCATGCATTCACACACACACACACACACACACACACACAAGATGGCGGGCATTAAATACACATTCTGATGTGTGTGTGTGTGTGTCGTTGTTTGTATCTGTGTGTTAGAGAGGATGTGTGTTAGAGAGGGGGAGATGTGTGTGTGTGTGTGTGTGTGTGTGTGTGTGTGTGTGTGTGTGTGTGTGTGTGTGTGTGTGCGCGCGGAGGGGATGGTGGTCCACAGTCCCCTCCCCTCCCCTGCACAGAAAGTCTATGTTTAGCGTGGGGCCACAGCCTACGCGTGTCTACTCTTAGTTATATTGTACTTTCCACTCGCGTTATTGCGGTTGGAAATATGAAAGCACTACGGGACGGTGACAATAAGCGCAGGACTCGACTCGACACAGCTCTGCGCGGCGGAAGGCTCGTCCCCTGCGTGCTCGCGGCTAGCTCCGCTGTCCTCACGTGGGCCTGTGTATCCTAGTATCCTTCGACGGGCCGTTTATATCATTTATGCCTTCATCTCTCTCCTTCTTTCCTCTCTCTTCCCTCTGTCTTGCTGTGGTTCTCTCTGTGGGAATGCGTTTTAACTCACACACTCCGTCAAAACACCCATCCCGAACGTTGTGTGTGTGTCCCATGACGGCATGCATGTTGCACGTGAACCCATGGATGCGTTCAACAGCGTGTAGCGTTGTGTGTGTGTGTGTGTGTGTGTGTGTGTGTGTGTGTGTGTGTGTGTGTGTGTGTGTGTGTGTGTGTGTGTGTGTGTGTGTGTGTGTGTGTGTGTGTGTGTGTGTGCGCGCGCGTAGGCCGACACAGCGCTAGCGGGGGATGTGTCAGGCGGATAGCAGGCAAGAAGGACTCGGCTGCCAGAGCCCACAACCCACCACAGGAATAAACACACTGGATCTGCGGGGAGAACCAGCAGGCAGTTTTAAAACTCACGTGTGTGTGTGTGTGTGTGTGTGTGTGTGTGTGTGTGTGTGTGTGTGCGTGAGACCATGAATGGAAAAAAACAGAGGACATTTGAAACTCATGGCACGCAAGAAAAAGGATTTAATTATCAAATTTAAAGTGAACACTTCCCAAATTATTCCCTTTGCATTGAAAACCCAAAAAAGTAATGACATGACAGATTACTGCTGACACACACGCACACACACATCATTATAATGTGTCTGTAGCCAGTGTAGCAGGGTCACCGTGGCTCAATTCTCTCATGTCAGCATGTCTCTCTCTCGCTCTCTCTCTCTCACTCTCTCTCTCTCTCTCTCGCTCTTCTCTCTGTCCCTCCACAGTGTCTAATGCCCTATCTTGTTTTACTTCACTATGGTTCTGGAAAAAAAAAAAGTGCTGTTTAAGTTCAACAATGTGTGGCGTGATTACAGACCATAACAACGTGTACTTGTGTCTTGTGTCTCCTGGGGTGAGAGAGTTTAGCCTGGGTCACAGGTGCCGTGTGACCTTATGTGTGTGTGCGTGTGTGTGTTGGTGTGTGTGTGTGTGTCTGTGCCTGTGTCTGTGCGGGTGTGTGTGTGTGTGTGTCTGTGCGTGTGTGTGTGTGTGCGTTTGTGAATACATATCCGACTTTGTTGACGGCATATTACTCAATAAACGCAAACAGAATCCATGGCCCTTATTTCATGACTATATTTTGGCATTGTCTCAAAGCACACTCTGCCTACGATTATCCAGCCATTATGCAAGTGACACTGCGTGTTTGGTTTCCTCCCCAGCAGAGAACTAATGCAAAGGTGATGCCACCCAAAGAACATTGTATTGTTTGTTAGGAATCAAGATTGCCATGTGTAGCGTATAATGTAATAGGCAGCGTGTGAGCTCAGGGAGACAATGCTCTCACTCTGTGGAGGCAGGTACCTTAAAGGAGACAATGTCTGTGGGGTGCTGGACATTTTGGTATCCATGGCAACAGAAATGGCAAACCTAACACCTGATTCCCTAGGTAGCCACCTGTGCCAAACACACACACGCACGCATTCAGGCACGCACACACACACACACACACACTCTCTTGCTCTCGCGTTATCCTACTTTCTTGTAATTCCCTCCAGGTGTACACATGCACACTTACTCTACTTCTGGACTTCTACTTTTCCTGTTTCGTCTGCACATATTACACATATAACTCACACGCACATATTAAAACTCTCCCCGAGATGTACCATCATACACCTGATCGCTCTCTGGGTTTCTTTCTTTCTCTCTCTCTCTCTCTCTCTCTCTCTCTCTCTCTCTCTCACCACCTACTCTCTCCCTGACATCAACACACGAGCACTTACAGCCATCTGTATAGCAGATGCGCTGGAAATGGCGAGAATGGCAGGTCCCGCGTCATTAGCAATCTTCCTCGAGCAAATTTAACAATGATCTTATGAAAAGTTGATCCGCGTGGCCGGGGGTTGGGGGGGGACTCGGGGTTTGACAGCTTGGGCGTCACGTGACCGTAAACACACACACACCACCACAACACGGCACACACCCCTCCCCCGCACACACACACACCACACACCCGCACACACACACACCACACACACACACACACACATATATACTGTACACACTTCATGTGTGATTATGCGTATACTATGCAAATAGGATGCAGCTATACTCTGGCCTATTGTTTGGGGCCGGCCAGAGGGAAGCTTGTGCCGGGCGGCTGGGATGGCACAGATTAATATCTGTGCTCCCATCATTTTCTTTTATCTCTCGCCTCTTTCAGTTAGGAGGGGCAGAGTCAGTTCCTGTTCATTGTTGGGGAGTCGCAGTCTGTCGGTGGCGACGACAGCGAGCACGACACCACCACACACACAACAGAGCACGGGCACGCGCGGCGCAGAGGCACCACACACACAGCACACAACAATTAGACCTGTTTGACCACACTTGTCAGGGAGGGGGCTGTTGGCTATATGTTCGGGCTGCGGGCCATGGAGCGAGTCGGTGGGGCTGCCAAACGCCCATGCGCCATACACTCTCACACACGCACACGCGCGGCTGACACACACGCACACGTAGTAGTGTCCCAGGGGGGCGGCTGGCCATTTTGAATAGAGCTCATTCACCCCCACCAATCCCCCCCACCCCCCCCCGTCACCCCACCCCCACCCCCTTCGCCGCTCTCTCTTTTTAAAGCGAGCCCCCCCCCCCCCTCCTCCTCCCTCCTCCTCCCTCCTGATTGACAGGCAAGCATGTCCAAGTTAAGGAGGGGAAGTTTAGAGGTGTGGATGGATGTGTGAGTGGATGGAGGGATGGATGGATGAATAGATGGTTGGATGGGTGCGTGGGTGGACGGGTGGATGGATGGCAGATTGGAGAGCAGACTTGACATGTATTGTTGCCGGCTGAAGTAGGCCACCATGCAGACAGATAGTGAGACAGCAGCTGTAGCGACTGCTATCGTGCACCCGCCCACCATCTGAAGTCACCTCCCCCCGCAGCCCCCTCCAACTCCCATCCCCACATGTCAAATTAATATTCACCCTTAAATGAACGATTATCAATGGTGATTATTAACATTTTGGGCACAATCTTTGTTTTAATCGTAGTCAGATTAACCAGATCATTGTTCCCATTTATATCTCGGTGTGTGTGTGTGTGTGTGTACGTATACATAATATGCTATGCCTAGGTTGTTACTTCATAGGCTATCATGACATCTGTTAACACATAATTGCACTCTCTGGTACCGATTCATGAGCATTTCCGACCCTTTCAAATGCTTGGATGCATGGAAATTGATCAACACAAACTCAGTAAAGGGCATCACAGGGCCGGGGTTCGTTCTCAGTATCTTGCTCAAGGACGCTTCGGACATACGAGCGGTGGCGGCGGCGGCTGTGAAACCCAAAGCCCAAACCCAAAGACGAGGGTCTCTCAGCCGTCCCCCCCGTGCTCAGTGTGAAGCCTTATTCAGCCTACATAACATAGTCCTTGCAAGCCATCTAAGTGCTCGTGCTCGTGTGCATGTACAATAGCATGTGAATTACAAGTCAATGCGTTGTAATGCAATAAGTCGTATTGTTCATTTACATTTATTGGAACTCTAACCATTGCTTAGCATAGGCCGACTGAAATAACACATGTAAACCAACGGTGGTCGAGTCTGTATTAATTTCTGCCACCGACAATGAAGGCTAGTCGTATGGACTATTTGTTTTTACGGGCGGGCAGCCTGCAGGACATAGGAAAACCACCGAATTTGCAACTTAGTCTCAGGAGGGTGAAACAAAGTCATTTTCCTATTGCTTTGAAAGTGAGCGTCAGACTCCTCGGCTGAGCTGCAGAGTAGGACCGTACCACCCTCGCCGCGCGCACGGGGGTGGACTGAAAACGATGTCGAGGACTATCTCGCAACTAAAACAAAAAATACCACCGAGTAACACTCCATGTTTTACCAACGCGTCGGGACTTCACGTCTCGTCGGCGCGCGTGAAGTGCGTCTTTAATTTTCAAACAACGTGGTTATTTTAGTTTAAAAAAAAATTTCGGTGTGTCATCGTTTGAAAGCCGCGACGCCACCCCCCCCGCTTGTGTGAGGCCACATGGTACGCGCGGGGCTCTCTCCTCCCTGGCCGCTCTGTGCGCTCCGCTCCTCATGAAGCCCGCAGCCCGTCTGGCTGACATGTAGAGCTGGCATCTACCCCCCTGTGCTCCTCTGCACGACTTTTTTTCTTTTGACATTTCACAAGTTCTTCTTCTTCTTGTAATTATTATTATTATTATTATTATTTATTATCATTATGATTGTTATTATTATGTCGGCGGGAGCAGCAGCAGACGAAGCCCGGTGCTTGTTGTACAGAGTTGATTCTTTTCTATTTATGTGAGACTGGAGCAGGCTTTCAGACAGACGTCAGAGTAGATGCATGTACGCACACAGACAAGGGTGTCTAATCCAGTTATTTTACGTCTTTTTAAAAAGAAAAAAAACCCGTGGTCATCTGTACGCATTTTTTTTTTGTAAACTCGTATCGTCTTAGTCTATAAGTAGTACATAATGTATAATACAGTTTGGACCACGGAGAAGGAGGAAGATGATTGGAGAGATGTGATGATGCCCTACTCCACAGAGCTGATATTTTATATAGAAATGGACCAACCACCAGGTAAGAATGAATGAATGGTGATAGCTGCTATGATATACAATAGGGTGAATGTGTGTCTTATAGCCTAGTGATCATCATGATCATGATCATGATGATCCAATAGGTGAAAACGTTGAAGTGCACGTACGAGTCGACCATAAACGGATTGCAGTGCAGGCCCCAAAGCAAAATGAAACATTACTGTATATTTCCACTAACTTTAGCCTGTGCATCGTGTTTCGTTTCTTTTGTGAGGAGTGCAGTAATGCTGCAGTATTAGGCTATACTGTATAGGCCCTATAGCTCCATTGTGAAAGTGGACTATAGGATAGATATAGACATAGCTATCTATATCTTGCTTGCTGACTGACATCCACTGTAGTGTTGAGGCGAAATAATGTCCATGCAACTCCGATTATTATTATTATTATTGGACAAAACGCAGAGAACTGTCTGATCGGTCATTTTTTTGGTTGGTACCAGCGTTTGTCCCAACCACCAGAGACACACACACATAGATGTCTGTACAGCCTACTATCAATTTTAACTTTGGTTTTTGACTGGTTATTGTGTGTGTGTGTGTGCGTGCGTGCGTGTTACACAACCGAAGATAGACCCGTCTCCAATTCCCTAGTGGTCCGAACTAGTTTAATAAAGCTGCCGGGTGCAGGACCTTTATAGGGGGGATGAGAGAGAGAGAGAGAGATAGACAGACAGAGCCGGTGGTAGAAATAAGAAATATACACAGAAACTCATCTGGTGACAATGGTGACAGTTTTCATTATGACTGTCGCGATCATGCGAGTGTCTGTTTTCTTGCGAGACAACTGTCACTCGGATCGAACTGACATTTCATTCATTCATTCATTCATTCGTTGTTCAGCGAGTGTGTGTGTGTGTGTGTGTGACGAGGCTCCGCACAGAGCGAACGGGTGGCGCGGATGCGGGTCGGGTCTGCTCTTAAAGTAGACGACGCTGTACAACGAACACACAAAGCATTTACCGGTTCGGTTATCCGTGTGTAGTTGTTTTGTGTGTATTTTAATTTTACATTTTTTCGTATACGTTTTACTTGTCCTGTTTTCACTTTAGACGCGTTGCGAATGAATCGACGCGCGTTTAAGGACGCGTAAAAAAATGTTAGAAAAAAAAGGCTTGCGAGAACAAGCGGGAGGTAATATCGCGAGAATAGCCGTCTCTTTTAGTCTGTCGGGAGGTAATATCGCGAGAATAGCCGTGTCCCCCCTTTAGTCTGTGTCGCCGTAGCGCTGAGCGATCCCGAGCATCTCGCGGTCGCTCCGGTGTGCTCTTGGTTTCCCCCCCTCGCGCTCTCTTTCTATGTCTCTCTCTCTTTCTATGTCTCTCTCTCTCTCTTTCTATGTCTCCCTCTCTCCCTCTCTTTCTATGTCTCTCTCGCTCTCTCTCTCTGTGGCTCTCTCTCGCTCTCTCTCTTTTTCTATGTCTCTCTCTCTTTCTATGTCTCTCTCTCTCTCTCTTTTCATCTCTCTCTATCTCTCTCTTTTCGTCTCACCGTCTCTCGCTCGCTCTCCCCCTCTCTCTCTCTCTCTCTTCGTCTCCCTGTCTCTCGCTCGCTCTCCCATCCAGCCTTTGTGTCGCAGGCGAGCCCCCTCTGCCATTCACTCTCTGTCATGTCAGTGCTGCTCCACGGTACAACTGTACATGATATAATATACTACATAATAATCATAATAATCAATAATAATTCAACCGTGTTCCAGCGTGGGAGAACAAAGACAAGACAATGCTAAATGGACCATCTTTAAAAACACGTTAAAATAGCTCCACACCACTGTGTTGGTGAAGGAAAGACTGAGAGAGTATGTAGCCTGCTGTTCATTCCACAGTAGCAAGTTGCTCAAGAAAGCAAAGAAGAGAAAGTGTGTGTGCATGTGTGTGTGCGCGTGCATGTGTGTGTGCGTGCATGCGCGTGTGTGTGTCTGGTTGGTGTCTGAATGAGCCTTTCTCTCTCGCTCCCTTTCTGATCGTGTCATTTTGCGACTATGGCCGATAACTCTGCTTTGCAACATTCCCCCCGTGTGGCTGCACAGATACACACACACACACACACACACACACACGAAAGCTAAAGTCTGCAGCGAGCGACTGCTCTATCTGCATGCCCTTTATCTTGGTTCTCGTCACGGACAGTCAAGGCAACAAGCAGAGCGCTGACCTGTGTGTGTGTGTGTGTGTGTGTGTGTGTGTGTGTGTGTGTGTGTGGTGTGTGTGTGTGTGTGTGTGTGTGTGTGTGACACAGAGAGAGAGAGCGAGAGTGAATGCCAGTGGTTTCTTGTGATACTTGTATATGTTTGGTGTGTAAAAGATCGGCCGCTGAAACAAAGAGACGAGGGGACGAGAACGGCGAGACTACGGCCGACCGCTGAATAGTAACGGAAAAAGGGAAAGAATGATGAGAGGAGGAGGAGGAGGAGGGACACAAAGGAGGCGACGGGACATTATGGGGGGGGGGGGTTTAAAGGAGTGTGTTTGGGAGAGCCAAAGAGATGATGTCCCACAGATGTTCATTAGAATATTTATTACATTGGAATTGAAACGGAAAGCCTCCCTGACAGTGACAGGTATTGTGTGTGTGTGTCTGTGTGTGTGTGTGTGTGTGTGGTAAAAAAAGAAAAAAAAAAGAAGAAGAATGCTTTGGCTTTGTATGCGTGGGGGTGGTGATTAGCACAGGTAGAGCTTGCCACCCCCGGGGGAAGCCAAGCCTGCGTTTCCAGTTGCAACTTTGCGTGTGTGTGTGTGTGTGTGAGGGGGTGTTGGACCTGGGCTGTACAGTAACATCTCCCCTTTCAAATGGAAAATCACCCGTTGGCTGTAGAGGTGGAACGGAGGCAGGCTTGGACGGAGGAGGAGGAGGAGGAGGATGCGCGTGACATAATTCACTTACCGTCGGGGATGTCGAGGCACAAACACGGCTTCTTTCTCTCCCCACCGTAACTCAACTTGATCACTCTCTCTCTCTCTCGCTCCTCTCGCTCTCTCGCTCTCTCTCTCTGGACCTGAACCTCCTCTTTGTCTCTCTCTCTCTTGCTCTCCCGCTCTCTATCTTTTTCTCTCACGTTCTCTCTCTTCTGCT
Organism: Coryphaenoides rupestris; assembly: GCA_002895965.2. Lineage (NCBI taxonomy): Eukaryota > Metazoa > Chordata > Actinopteri > Gadiformes > Macrouridae > Coryphaenoides > Coryphaenoides rupestris. Next base: position 86,407 of record PIJE02000576.1, on the reverse strand, counting down.
TCTTTCCCTGTCACGCTCTACAATTCCTCCCTCCCTCCCTCCCTCCCTCCCTTGCTTCCTTCCTTCCATCCTTCCTTCCTTTCTTTCTTTCTTTTCCCTCTGTCTCCCAAGATGTCCAGCCCCCCTCTCCCCCCACTCCCCATCTCCCACTCCACAACCCCCTCCTCCTCCTGCCACGCCACGCCGTGATTGGCTGGAGGCTCCCCTCCGTCCGTGGGGGATTGTTAGTCACTTTGTCTTTAGGATCAGCTCCGCTCGCTCCGTGCCTCAGTGTGGCGGCAGAGTGGATAGGAGGAGGAGGAGGAGGAGGAGGAGGCGGCTAAGGAGGGAGGCGGCTAAGGAGAGAGTGAGTGAGAGAGAGAGAGAGGGAGGGAGGAGGGCGAGCAGCAGTGATATATAGAGAGAGGGAGAGCGAGGGAGGTTGTACACAGTGGCGCTAGCATGCAGCTCACACAGACAGAGGACGGTAAGCACCGCTTGGCTAGCTTCTGTTGTACCAGCATTTGTTTGTCGTTGGTGTGTTTTACAGCCTTCACAATTTTCTCTCCATTTGTTCCTTTCTCAATGTTTGACTTCTTAGGTGTCTAGATGTTGGCTGGCATGCCACATATTTCATCTGAAGTTGTCACTAGAATTTCAACACCACACACACACACACACACAACACACACTTGTCTGCAACACACAACACAACTACAACCACAGACATGGCACATATGCAGTAATGGTACAGAATGCACACGTTTAAAGTGCAAATATGTTTAATTTTCAGATCCACACGTCAGGTTGTGGATGAAAACTTTCATGTCACATTTGAAAAAAAACTGTTTGATTGGCAAAGTGAATTAGGAGTTAGAATTGGAACGTTATTGTCTGCTTCAAGGATAATCTATTGGACATTTGCAAGTGTGTGCGTGTGTATGTGTGTGTGTGTGCTATTGACAGGTGTTGAGTGGAACATGTTGACCCGTGTTGCGTTACTCTGCTCATCCCACGCTGTGTGTGTGTGTGTGTGTGTGTTGCTCCTTAAGTGATGACACTCAATTGTTTGGCTGTAACAGCTGCGCGTGTGTGTGTGTGTGTGATGACAAGCGATAGTTCTTGGTGCACGTGTGTGCATGTCAGTGTGAGTGTGTGTGTGTGTGTGTCATGCATGTCAGTGTGACTGTGTAGTCTGCATGACTGCATGTGTGTGTGTGTGTGTGTAAGTGTGTGTGTAGCGTGCATGTCAGTGTGAGTGTAGCGTGTGTGTGTGTGTGTAACGCGCATGGTTGAGCAGTGCTTCTTTGTCTAGTGAGGAGGAGCAGAGTTGGGGGGTCTACACTGACGGTGGCCTTTGTTCACACCCCCCACCTCCCTCTCTCTCGCTCCGTCTTTTACCGTCGAGTCCAGCCGACGTGTGTTCACTGCCGTTCTATAGCAAAAAAGTCTCTGAGAGATTTAACACGCAAAGCATAACTAATAGACCCAGCTCAGCTAGCCCGAATCATAACTCACTGCTACAAATGGTGGCATTTGTCAAATTCACATTTTCTTCCACTTTGTCAGATGTCACCCGCATGCGAGAACTTTGACGCCTACTACACATGTGGCATTTTTGCATTTCAAATGTATTGCCGTATAAATCATAGCGGTATTATGGTGACATTTGACGCCGTCAATGGACTCCTTTCATTTGGTGTGTGAAGTGACGTGTCCACTCAACAACAGTCCTGCAATGTTCTCTGTGCAGGTGCTTGTCAGAAGAAAGCTTTTATCCCATGAAGATACTTGAGCGAACGAGTTATGATTTTATATTATAGATTTTTCTTTCTGCCCGAGTGTCCCAGTGTCAGTTGTCACTTTCTTGATCTGTGTGTGTGTGTGTGCGTGTGCATGTGTGTGTCTATGTGTGTGTGTGTATGTGTGTGCGTGCTCCTGCATGCACGTGTGGCGTGCAGGAAGGGCTGACCGTGTGGTTAAACGATTGACTCCCGAATGGCAGCTCAGCTTTGGGGGAGGCTGAACCAGAAGGACACCTTACTGCTGCTGGGGTTACAGTGGGAGGGAGGAGAAGGGGGGGGGAGAGAGAGTTAGAGAGAGAGAGAGGGAGACAGAGAAGAGAAGAGAGAGAGAGGAGAGAGAGAGAGAGAGAGAGAGAGGAGAGAGAGAGGTGAGAGAGACAGGGAGAGACAGAGGAGGGAGAGAGACACAGGGAGGGAGGAGAGAGAGAGGAGAGGTGAGGGCAGGGATGAAGCCTGCGGATGGGTGGGGTGGTGGGGTGGGTGAGGGTGGGGGTGAGAGAGCTGCCGTGGTCGCTACTAGCCGGGCAGGACTGCACTCTTTCACTGCTGGGACTGGACCCAAACCTGCCATGAATACAAAACAATGGGTGGTGTAGGGGTAGTGCCGGTAGAGGAGGGAAAAGAGGTAAATGGAGGGTGGGGCAGAGGAGCAGGGGTTCGGAGGGGAGAGGAGAGGACGGCAGGGAGGAGACAACATAGAGAAGAAGACTGAAATATTGCGACTATGTTTTTCTGCACAATGGCTAAATATTATTGCTTGAGGTCGGCTTAACACTACAACCAAGGGGACAAACGGGATAAAAAAAAGTAAAATGCATGAATCGAAGTCCGAGAGAATGAAGCGCAAGCGAAACGTCACCGCAACAGCGGCAGAGTCAGTGGTAGAGCGTAGGTAACCAGTAGCAGCAGAAAGGGCGGGGCGAGGGCAGAGTGAAATACACAGTGCGTTGTGCTAGTGATTTACGACCTGCACGGAGAGACGGGATGGGAACAGCAAGGTGAGGGCTACTTGGAACACGGTGAGATGGGGATGTAAGCAGGGGACGGCACAGGAGGAAATTCAGGCAAACGCACAGCAGTACGACCCAGAGTATGTAAAACGCTTAGCGCGGACGGCCGCTCGTGAGGCGCGTTGCCTGCCGAGGCCCGGCCAGCCACTGGCTGGAAGCGAGCGAGTGTGAGAGGAGGGGAGCCGAGGTGGCGGTGGGTCGAATTGGGCGGGTGGTAGCCGGCCCCACCAAGGGCGAGACGCCAGGCCAGAACCAACGAACGCCGCTCGCGGGATCATTGATCCGTGCAGGGCGGGCGCCTAGAGGCAAAGACCCGCGACCAATGGATTCGGTGTGGGATTTGTTAG
>PIJE02000576.1:40897-83241 GCA_002895965.2 Coryphaenoides rupestris | reverse complement strand
CGGATCTGAGTGAGGAACGTGTCGTTTCTACCCTCAACAAACGGGAGGTCTTCGTGCAGATGTGTCATCTCGGTGCATAAGGTGACTTATGTCTACAGAATAGTGACTGAGAGCTTTTTAGTGTGTTTATCACTCATTATTGAGCTGCGACTGGAATGTCTTTTCCGGGGCGCTGCACGATAGTAATGTCATATCTGTGTAGTTGTAGTATCATGCGCTGAAGTCGTACAGGTGCCGCTGCAAGGGGTTTTCTCAGTATCGATTCGAGGGGCTTGTGGTCAGACTGCGTACAGCTCTTTCTCGATTTGAGAGTAGTTTTCTTCAGACTTGTTCAATGACTTTGAAGCATAGGCAACCGGCCTACCTTCTTGTAGGAGCACTGCTCCGAGGCCACTCTTGGATGCATCAACTTGCAGTATCAGTTCCCTTTCCGGATCAAAGTACGTGAGGACCGGACCTGGTTCCTGTACAATGAGATCTTTCATGTTCTGGAATGCCATGTCGTGTGTTGCGTCCCATACAAACTCACTGCTGTCCTTCAGTAGTTGACGTAGTGGTGCGTTCACCTCTGACAATCTAGGTGCAAATCGGGCCAGGTAGTTGGTCATCCCCAGTATTGTCTCTAGCTCTGCTTTGTTCTGAGGTCGCTCCATTCTTCTGATGGCTTTCACCTTGTCTGGGTCTGGTTTGATGCCCTCTCGACTCAGCCTGTGTCCGAAGTATTTGACCTCTGGAACACAGATGATGCATTTATCTGGGTTTAACTTTACCCCTCTTTCCTTCGTTCTCTGCAGCATGGCACGTAGGTTTGCGTCGTGTTCCTCTTTTGTGCTGCCATACACCAGGATGTCGTCGACTATCTCTGCAGCATGGCACGTAGGTTTGCGTCGTGTTCCTCTTTTGTGCTGCCATACACCAGGATGTCGTCGACTATGGCTGCAACACCGCTGAGGCCCTCATAGGTTTCATCGATCCTCCTCTGGAACTCGTCCTGTGCTGAAATGACACCAAAAGAAAGGCGGAGAAACCTGTACCGGCCAACCACAGTGTTGAAGGTTGTCAACATTGAGGACTCTTCTGTCAGTTTGATTGCCCAATAGCCTGATCGAGCATCGAGCACACTGAAGTACTGTGCTCCAGCCAGCTTTGGTGTATTTTTTTCCGGTCCTCCTCTGAAATCGACTGCGAATGCGGAGAAACCTGTACCGGCCAACCACAGTGTTGAAACAACATTGAGGACTCTTCTGTCAGTTTGATTGCCCAATAGCCTGATCGAGCATCGAGCACACTGAAGTACTGTGCTCCAGCCAGCTTTGGTGTAACATCATCCAAGGTAGGCATTGGGTAATGTGGTCTTTGTATTGCCTTATTCAGGTCTTTGGGATCAAGGCATATTCTCAGTTTGCCAGTGCTGGGTTTTTCAACAACTACAAGTGCATTTACCCATTCCGTAGGTTCTGTTACCTTCTTGATGATTCCCTCCCTTTCCATCTCCTCCAGCTCGTCCTTCAAACGGTTGCGGAGCTTGTGTGGAATCCGTCTTGGAGGGTACACCACTGGTACTGCATCTGGTTTCAAGTGGATGATGCATTCGCCTGGGAACTGTCCAATGCTTTTAAAAACATCAGAGTGCCCATTTGTGTGTGTGACCTGCTATTTTACCAGCTGTATACACTACACACACACTAAGCACATCTTTTCCAATGTGTGTGTGTTTAGGGGTATGCCTAGAGGGAGAGGGAAAAGAGGAAATGTGAGGGTGTGTCAGAGTGAGCATGTGTGTGTCGGAGGGGGAGAGAGGGAGGGAGGGAGGGAGGGAGGGACAGACATATAGAAGAAGAACTTAAATATTTCAGCTATTTTTTTTCTTCACAATGCTAATATTATATGACTGAATGGCTTTAATCACACAACCAGTTGGACAAACGGACAAATAAATAAATTCATGAATCTAATCCGAATGAAATTGAACGCAAGCTAAACTTCACTCAACAGCTCATTAGCATGGTAAGTATGTAACCCGTTAGCAGCAGAGGGAAGGGGCGTGCGAGTTCAGATTGAATGACACAGTCGTCTATTATAGACCCAGCTGATGAGTGAGGTGACAAGTGAGGGCTACTGGAACATTGAGTAATGATCATGTTACTGCACATGGAGAAATCATGCATGAACACACACACACACATAGTATTAAATATCGCTAGCTGGCCTCCTTTGAGTCTCGTGCCTGCCTAGTCCCTTGCCAGCCACTTTCTGTCATCGATGCTTATAGGAGTTTGGGATCTAGTATGGCTTGTGGGGGGGGGGGGGGGGGTCGGTGGTGTATCCTGGGCCACAATGTTCTGGTACACACATGGACATGGACAGAACTCATGTTTATCGTTTATGCATGGGTCTGCTAGAGCAGTTCCCTCCAATAGCTTTTGATTTAAGGAGGACCACTCTGTATATATGTGTGTTTGTGTGTGTGTCTGTGCATGTATGTGTGCATGTGTGTGTGCGGCGTGTGTGCGCGCGTGTGTGTGCGAGGGCAGTTTGACTATAAACGTCCTCGCAAATTCACCACTCCGCCTTAAATCGAATCCAGATGTGGACATCATTTTAAAATTCACCGTGCTTAAATGTATATGTTAGTACATTTGTGCGCCGCGGGTCACAGGCAGGTTAGCTATGTTTGGCACAGCGCATCGCTGCAAAGCTCTGCCGCTCGCTGCTTGGTTATTACGAGGCCTAGGTGCTCGCATGCCTGTCATTACTCCCCAAGGAGACCTATCATTTCGTCAAATGTGAGCGGTGTCCATTTGCAAATCAAGCGTTAACCCCGGTCTTAATTATTCCCCTACTTTCCGACAACCTCAACTCAAGACATTTTGATTACAGCCCCCGCACGCGTTCCCATAACGCAGCGCGGGCCAGCGGTGTTTTACGAGGGCAGTCAATAACCAGAAACACACGCTGGTAAACAATGCCCCCAGAAGCGGCCCTGCCAACCGAGGGAGAGAGAGAGAGCCGCGGTGGCTGTTAGCTGTTAGCTGTTAGCGGTTTATTAGCCAGGCGCTGTTAAAGTAACACACGGAGGAGTTACCCACAGCGCATCGACGCTGTGATCTGCTGGGATTTTATGAAAGATTAGCAAGGGGAACGTTAGCACACAGCGGGAGCACACAGTATGAGGAAGACATGGGCAGTAGTAGTAGTAACAGACGTGTTACACACCAGATACACCTCAGCCCTCTGCCACGGCGCCAACCACAAGAGCTGCACACAACCTGCCAGGCAGGAAGGCACGGAAGCCAAAGAGTTTTTATCCTCCTTCAGAGAGAGGGAGTGTGCATGCATGTGTGTGTGTGTGTGTGTGTGTGTGTGTGTGTGTGTGTGTGTGTGTGTGTGTGTGTGTGTGTCCTGCACACTTTCCTCATTGCCGTGGTAATTATGTGTCCGTGACATATGGTGTGTGTGTGTGTGCCACGTGACTTTCTTTCGCCGTGTGATTAATGACGATGAATGCGCTAAATAATGCACACGTGGATTAGCTGTTTCTTAAAGTTATAATCGCTGCGAGTGCCTCTGTGGTGTCCGTGCATATTAATAGCGGGCGTGGGAGGAAGTCAGACGCGACGATCATCAACAAGATGAATACAATTTCTTGTTCTTCTTTTAGCCACGCCCCCTATTTTTTCCCAGATGAATGCCCCAGCAACATGTAAAACAAAACGCAAAATATAGTATACAGGTGGGCGGGAATGCAAAATCCACTCCAATCTAATCTCAGGTGCATAATCTGTATTTATTTATTTATTTAACACACATACCATAACCCCTCTCCGTTTGTCTCTTTCTCTCTCTATCTCTCTCTCTCTCTCTCTCTCTCTTCTTGTCCTCCAGCTCTACCCCCGAAGCCAGCCAAGCCCCAGCAGACCCCGGCGACCGGAGGGGTCCTGGGATGCGGCGGTGCAGACACACAGGAGGGCAGCGTGCTGGGGGGCTCCCTGCAAGAGGCCGAGTGGTACTGGGGAGACATCTCCAGGTAACGGCTCACACAGCGCAGCTTCGTGCCCTGCCGCAGCACGCACACATACACACACACACATACACACACACACACATGCACATGCACACCCAGTATAGTAACAACATTAGACAATCAACACACACATACACACGCGCACACACGCACACACACACAGATCAAAAAGCGCTAGCCGCACCTCGGTGTGCAGACACGCCGTCTGTAGAGAACACAGAGGGTCAGTGTTGGTCGGAGGGCAGCTGCTGTGGTTGGCTCCTCAGCCGGCTGGCCTTTGAAAGCCTCCGCCTGCCTGCTCCACCCGCAGTGTTTCATTACTCCACTGCTCGGCAGTGTTTACAGTAGATCTTACACCAGGGCTCATCCTTGGCTTTTTTTTGCTTTCTGTCTCTTTGGAGTTGGTGCGTGTGTGTGTGTGCATGTGTGTGTGTCTATTCATGTGTGTGTGTGTGTGTGTGTAAGTAAGTTAAACAAAGGCAGAGGGAGGAAGGCAGACAGGGAGGAAGGCAGACAGGGAGGAAGGCAGACAGGGAGGGAGGGAGGGAGGGAGGTAGGGAGGGAAGGCATGAACATGAAAAGCCCAAGACAGGAGGAATGGCTTTGGGGAGACGGGGGTCGGGGAACAGCCTGGTTAGCCACCTCTCATTGGCTCCTTGGTTCATTGTCGGAGGGCAGACATGATGATGATGATGAGGATGCTGACACCGTACCGCACACACACACACACACACACACACACGCGTGACGACGGAACGGTCCACCTAATCCTCTGTCCTCTGTCCTCCTCCAGGGAAGAGGTGAACGACAAGCTCAGAGACATGCCCGACGGGACCTTCCTGGTCCGGGACGCGTCCACCAAGATGCAGGGAGACTACACACTCACACTGAGGTAGGCCGACTCCAGCTAATAACTCTCTGCATCTCTCTCTCCCTCTCTCTTTCTTGCTCTCTCTCTCCCTCCCTCTCTCTTTCTCCCTCTGTCTTTCTCTCTCTCTCTCTCTCTCTCTTAACGATCTGCTTAGAAGGACGGATCTCCTCCATGTTTGCTCCTCTCCTCTATTCTACATCTCTCTCACCGTGTGTCTGTTCTTGTCTCTCTCCGCCCACCAGGAAGGGGGGCAACAACAAGCTGATCAAGATCTACCACCGGGACGGCAAGTACGGCTTCTCCGACCCGCTGACCTTCGGCTCGGTGGTGGAGCTGATCAGCCACTACCGGCACGAGTCCCTGGCGCAGTACAACACCAAGCTGGACGTCAGGCTCATGTACCCCATCTCACGCTACCAGCAGGTACACGGCTCACACACACGCACACACACACACACACACACACACACACACACACACACACACATAGACCCCCTCCACACACACACACACACACACACACACACACATAGATCCCCCCCCACACACACACACACACACACAAATAGACGCCCTCCACACACACACACACACACACATAGACCCCCCCACACATACACACACACACACACACATACACACACACACACACACACACACCATATAGACCCCCCCCCCCCTCACACACACACACACACACACACACACACGGTCACACACACACACACACACGGATACTCTCTCACACACACACTCACGCACACACTCTCAGAACACCTTCACGTCAGCATTAAAAAAACATATGTATTCCTCTAGGAGCCGTTTGGTTTGTTGTTGTTGCTGCATATGTAGCGCGCCGTTCGTTTTCCCCGAGTTGCTTCTCTGTGCAAGTGCTTGACCCTGGCAGCCACCCCCCATCCACCCCACACCGCCCACCGCCTCCGCCCCTCGCTAACGAAATAATTACACACACACACACACACACACACACACACACACCGTCTGTGTCAGAAGGCCCTTTGCCTCTTGCTCTCCTTGCACGCCAGGTCCACGTTAGTGTAGCGCGCGCACAACCCAGAGCATTGTGGGTGGTTTATTAACGAGGCCTGCTCATAAAAGCCCCACAATAAGCAAGATTCACACACACACACACACACACACTGGACACCCCTTCTTGGTTTGTTTTGTAAGGTCCTATTGCCACACTCTCCTCGTCCTGTTTGTTTGTTTTTCGTTTATTTTGCGTCAGATGTTGGAGAGCAAGTCTCATGTATTCTCCTCTTTGTGTGTGTGTGTGTGTGTGTGTGTGTGTGTGTGTGTGTGTGTGTGTGTGCGATACAGGACCAGTTGGTTAAGGAGGACAACATCGACGCCGTGGGCAAGAAGCTGCAGGAATACCACAATCAGTATCAGGAGAAGAGCAAAGAGTACGACAGACTGTACGAAGAATACACCAAGACATCGCAGGTACACACACACACACACTTACATGTTACTTACGCATGTATATGTGTGCGGAAAAAACTTTTCACGAGCTTAGGTTACGGTATATTTACATGGATTTACGATTTGACAGTACTACAACTCTCTTGAGTCCTCTCAATAAGGCCGACAAAAACATCCCATGATGCATTGTGATGTACAAGCCCTGTTGGCTGCAGTGGGGAAAAAAGTGCACGTTAAACTTCACCATGTTGTACCACAGCCTGTACCTAACCACCATACCCACGCCCTCCTCCTCTCCTCTCCTCCCCGCAGGAGATCCAGATGAAGCGCACCGCCATCGAGGCCTTCAACGAGACCATCAAGATCTTCGAGGAGCAGTGCCACACGCAGGAGCGCTACAGCAAGGAGTACATTGAGCGCTTCCGCCGCGAGGGCAACGACAAGGAGATCGAGCGCATCATGATGAACTATGAGAAGCTCAAGTCGCGCCTGGGCGAGATCCACGACAGCAAGGTCCGCCTGGAGCAGGACCTGAAGACGCAGGCCATGGAGAACCGTGAGACGGACAAGAAGATGAACAGCCTGAAGCCCGACCTCATCCAGCTCCGCAAGATCCGGGACCAGTATCTAGTGTAAGTAGACCAGTCTCTAGTGACCAGTCTCTAGTGACCAGTATCTAGTGACCAGTATCTAGTGTGAGTAGACCAGTCTCTAGTGACCAGTAGCTAGTGTAAGTAGACCAGTATCTAGTGTAAGTAGTGGCTATAGGACAAAGAGGTAATACCTGCTTGCCGACTACTCAGTTGCATCAGTCATGCTGTGCAAATTCTATGTTATATGTGCCAAAGACAAAATCTTACGACAGAATTGTCATCATGAGAACCAAATTACTCTGCGGTCAATGAAATAGATTAGGTGGAAAGCTAAACCCAATGAACAAATGAAGTTACTTAAATTGGAAGGGGATATTTTACCCATACATACAGTGACTTAATCACAACCAGAAAGTTTTCTTTTTCTGGTTTTCTTTTTAAAGAAAGTAGCAAAATAATGTGTGTGTGTGTGTGTGTGTGTGTGTGCATGCGTGCGCGTGTGTGCGTGTGTGTGTATGGAGGGGCGGGTTGGACATCTTGGCTGATTGTCAAGTTGGAAACTTGTGCTTCCTCTTAGTCTCGCTTGAGTTGTGGATTCTAGGAAGACTGTAATGACATTAGCATCGCTGACCCTGGCCCAGTCAGAATTATATGCAGATAATCGCCAAGGTCCTTTGACATTGATTAACATCGATTTCTGTAAAAAAAAAAAAAAAATCATCGAAGAAGGCACTGTTCTTAGAAAGGGCGAGATTCCTAGAGAGTCACCTTCCCTGACTCTCTCTCTCACACACACACACACACACACACACACACCACACACACACACACACACACACACACACACACACACACACGCGCACACACACAAACCGATTCCTCTTCCCACGTGTTTCAAAGTCCTGTCGTCCTCTCTGCAGCTGGCTCAATCACAAAGGAGTTCGTCAGAAACGAATCAACGACTGGCTGGGGATTAAGAACGAGAACACGGACGAGTAAGTGTGTGATTTATTCATTTATTTCTGATGTCTTATCCTTCCCTCTTCTGCACATTCACTTTGAGTCCTGCCGTAGATTCGTCCTCTGTCCTGTGCCTTTGATTGATCTATAATAATTCACATTAAATCCTTCATAACACCAATATATATTCTCGTTTCTTCCAGGGCCTACTTTGTGAACGAGGAGGACGAGAACCTGCCCCACTACGACGAGAAGAGCTGGTTCGTGGGGGACCTGAACCGGACCCAGTCGGAGGAGCTGCTGCTGGGCAAGGCCGACGGGGCCTTCCTCATCCGAGAGAGCAGCAAGAAGGGCTGCTACGCCTGCTCTGTTGTGTGAGTACACACACACACACACACACAGAGAGAACATTTGTGTGTTACATACATGTGCTGGTAACATCATGGGGGCGCAGGATATGTAACTACCAGCTCAGGGTATCCTCTCCCCAGAGGTATTAAAAGTATTTAAAAGTCTTCAATTCAAAAATGTCAATGTAATGCCTTAAAAGGTGTAAAAAATCTTGCATATCATCTGCATATGTCTTAAATATTCTTTGCTACCCTGTGTTATAAGAAAGTACATCATACAATAGCATATACAATTCAATTCAAACATTCAACGTGCTTTGGTTTGATATATATCTACTTAATGTATTATTAGGCTGTGCTGTAAGAGCTATAGCCTGTCAGTTCAATATACTGCTCTCTTGATTACTTTACTCTGAGTTATAGATTTAATAGTCTTAAGTGACAAAAACGACGCAAAAATGCACACCCACAATTCTCCTTGTGTCCTAGATAGATACCGTCTGGTCGTGCACTAGTACACTTTTATTTAGTTATGGCAAAACCGGTGCTGACCTCTAGGGGGCTCCCTTCTCTCTCTCTCTGTGTGTGTGTGTGTGCAGTGTGGAGGGCGAGGTGAAGCACTGTGTGATCTACAGCACGGCGCGGGGCTATGGCTTCGCGGAGCCCTACAACCTGTACAGCAGCCTGAAGGACCTGGTGCTGCACTACCACCACACCTCGCTGGTGCAACACAACGACGCGCTCAACGTGCGCCTGGCCTTCCCCGTCTACGCACAACAACAACAACAACAACAACAACAACAACAGCAACAACAACAGCAACAACAACAGATGTCCTCCTCCTCTGGACGCAGATGAACCCACCCCCTTCCTGAGCCCATGTAGCCCCGCCTCCCCCGGGGGGGAACGAGGCCGCACCCTCCCCCCTTGTTGACCACGCCCACATCCCCCCCCCACACATGGACGGCAGATGAAGACCCTTGTTATATGCCCACCCCCCCCCCCCACCAACATGGGAGGGGGGCAGTGTTTAGGGGGTGGGGCAGGGTGGTGTGAGGATGAGGGTGGGTGTTTTGGGGGTGGCGGCGGCTTGTGATGATGCGTACGACATCAAGCCCCGCCCCCCCGTGGCCCCGAACACCGTACACCGATAAGAAGCTAGATAGATAGCTAGGTAAACGAATTGAAACACTTGCTGCAACACACACACACACACACACACACACACACACACACACACACACACACACACACACACGTAAGCCACCTTGGAGTTATACATATATATTTTTACAAGAACAATTTCAGAGGGCATTCTTTCCTAAAGACTGCTTGATTTGCACAAGGAAGATTTAGATGTTTGTGAATGTGAAGAGGCGACCGCCAGAAGGAAACCGAGTGGGAGATGTCAGTGCAGAGACTCCAGAGTTTCAGGTTGACCCCCCCCCCCCCCCCCCTCCCCCCGCTGCTACCTAAACTCCAGGTCAGACTTTTACAGAAACCCGAGAACGCGGCAACAACTAACGCTCCCCTGTATACCTTTTTTTGTTTGTTTTTTTTTGTTCAGTTTCAACCGTTCATTTCTCTCATGTTGTCACCTTCGCTCCCTTAGTTGAGTTTTTGTTTTTTGTTGGTTTTTTTCGAGTGGCTTTTATTTTTTATTTTTTTTCTTATTATTTCCGCTGTTGTTGTTGTTGTTGTTGTTGTTTACCGCTAACTTGTTTGCTTGATGCAAGAGGTGAGGGGATGAGGATGAGGATGAAGATGCGAATGGTGATGAGGACAACGACGGCGATTATGTTGAGGAGGACGATTGTGATGATGTCAAGTGTCTCTGGTCCGTGTCCCTCGCCACACGGAAAAAGCAAAAACAATGTAGCATACCGAGACGCAGGTCACCTGATCCCCAGTGTTTCCCCCATATATAGATTGCTGCTGAGGGGTGGGAGGGAGGTGTTGGGGGGGGGCGGGACGGGGGTGGGAGGGGGCGGAGCGATGGACAGAGGAAGAGGAGTAGAACTCTTCTGGGACACAAGCTATACAAAACGGCTGGCGTCTTTAAAAAAGAAGAAACAAGGCTTTGCTTTTATGCTAACATAGGGGGAGTTCATTTCTTGCTTTGTCGGAACATAGTTGAACTTTGCCATGTGAAAAAAAAATGGTTACAACATTAGTACCAGAGACCAAAGTTGGTGTGGAAGGGTGCGGGGTTTGAGAGAGGAATTCCACAATTGAGTGTTTTTTTGTACAAGTTTTTTTGAACGGCGAACGTCGTCGGGGGGGAAAGCAAAGCCAGTGCTTTCTTCCCCACGCGGGACCCGTGCGTTTTTGGCGGAGTGCTTGTATACCAATAATTCACACAGTTTGTAAAACCAAATGGCACACATACACACAGACACACAAAGAACACGACCCCCTGGCCTTGTTCTCCTCAGATGGTCATGTAAGGAAGCACTTATACCAGCGCAAACACCTATCCGTTTAGGTTTTTCTCAATGTTTTCTTCTTCTTTTTTTTTAAATCTAAATCCTCTTTTTCTGGGGGAAAGCACGAACAGATAAAATCAAGACTGTGGAACCTGAACTCATTTAATGTGTTTTTTGTTTTGTTTTTTACAGTCACACATATATGCTAATGTCTGTCGTTGGTATACTGGGACTTTCTATGTATTTGCAAGAAAAATAACCTTCAGAGATGAGCTTTGATTTAAAAAAAAAAAAAAGAAAAAGAAAAGAAAAAACAGTAGAAAACTGAAGCGTTTTTATAGACCAGTCACAATAAAGCAGGTAGACAGCAGCTGAAGACACACGCTTTATGGGAAGGAGATTTATGAAGAACGTGCAATCTGGCGTTGTGTGACGAAGGTTAGCAGCTCCCCACCAACACGCCCAGCACACCTGGCCCGGGGAGATAATCAGTGCACAGTGGGTGGATTTAGGGGATTTCTCTTTTTTTGTTTTGTTTTTTTTTGTTTGTTTGTTTGTTTGTTTGTTTGTTTGTTAATTATTACCTTATTTTACCATTCCAAAAAGATGTGGTGCTTGACTTTTTAACCAGTGGAAACCACTTTTTTCTGTCTAGAAAAAAAAGAGAAGTCTATATACCATCACATAATAAAACTTTTACTTTAAAAAGTAAAATAAATAACACAAACCAGTTGCAATCTTTTTTTTTTTGTAGAATTGGGAATGGTGTATTTTGATTGGCTCTAATTAGCTAGCTCATAGATCATTAGCTGTTTTAAAAGGGGACCCGTCTAGAAAAGTGGTCCGCTTGGCTCAACAGAGCGATTTTTCCAGACCACCCCGCCTTTCTGTCTCTCTATTCCAGGGCCCCATTCCAAAAGCCCTGACAGCAGCTAGCTGGTACTAGACCAAAGGATTTGCTCAACCTGGACTCGATCCTATTGTAAAATGCTTATTTTTCCTTCATGAAATCTGCATTTCACTCTAGGATGGGGTTTTCTTTTCGGGAGAAGCAACATGAATGTTTTAGGAGAGGGGAAATGCTGGTTACAAAGTCAATAAAGCATCTCTGTGGTATATCTCTATATATCTATATATATATAGATATATTGTAGGTCTGTCGATCTATATCTATATATACATCTCAGTTTAATAAGAGCGTATTGGTGTCATACAAGGGCACCGTGAAAGAATGCTTCATGTCTGAGAGGGAGTGTGTTGGCACGAAAGCTGTCTGGTGATGTGCGGTGGGTTCATTGTTTGAGAGAGAGGTGTGTCTGATGTTTCTATGTTAACCCGACCCCATGACCTTTGTATCTATAGCCGTTCCCACCCCCACCCCCCACTCCTTCACCCCCACCTCAGCCGATGGTCCAGGTCTAGAGATAAGCTACGTGAGGAGCCGGTGTGGTGCAGGGAACATGGGTTTTTTTTGGAAGGGTTGAAGCCATTGATGATCGCGAGCACTTGGTTGACGGAGTCTGTCGGTGCTTCACTTGTGTCTTTCTTTGTTTTTAAATCTCGGTTGTTTCTGCTTAGCTAGCTAGGTGTTCATAATGAATGGGGAAAGACATCTCTACTTAGCTTGTGTTTTACATCTACTTCTGGCCAATTTGGACGACAGTGTTTCTTCCTCCAATGCGGACAGTTTCAGGGCAAGGTGAACTAATGTGCTTTTGGTTCCGTTTTTAAAGGAGACAGGAGAGCAGGATATGTTGACATAACATTGAATGTATGATGGAGTAATAACTGGGTCCAAAGCATTTTTAACAAATACAGATGTTTTGTTTTGGTTCAATACGTTGTCCATTTAGTTTTGGCCGGGACCCCTCAGGTGGAACAAGGCTATAATCTACCTACAAAAAGTTTACCGTCTCACTACCACACAATGAAGCCAGCAAATCAAAAGAAATCAGGGTTTTTTCTGCATTGATAAGTACAGCCGCACTCAAAATCAGTTCATTAAGCTAGACTCAATAATTGACATCTTTAACGTATAGCGTCCTTCGCTTCAAGGGGGTTCATCTTTCAGAAGGTATCCTGATATGTTGCCATCTTTGTAGTATTTTCTTTCCCGGCATCTGAAGAGTCTGCATGGTTTTGGGTTTTTGTTTTTAAAACTGATTCTTCTTTTTTTTTTTTTGTTTAACGGGGAACCCCAAACGATTCCCAACTCTATTACTTGAAAACTATTGCATTGCTCACTGTTGAATGTCTTTATATGAAAATATACATTTATTGAGGAACAATGGACGTGATGGGCTTTTGTTTGTGTTGTTGTGGGCGAACAGAGCCTAGATTTGACATTTTAAAAACAGAAGTTTTAAGACAGATGTACAGTATTGGTTACAGATACACGCTTGGTATACAGCTATAGTCTAGGAGGGAAAGAGAGGACGCTTCAAACCTTCTCGCAGACATGCTAGGATCCTTTACTTTACACAGAGCTGGTCTGAGATTGCACACACACCATCTATAGAGGAGTTGTTAAACAAGACTCGACTAGTTATGTGTACCGTGTGTGTGTGTGTGTGTGTATGTATGTGTGTATCTTCAGTCACATTTACACAGAGATATAGCATCTATCATTTATAAGGCTAAAAGAAAATACAGTTGTAACGATTGTCTGTTCAGTAACTGCTGTTTGTAACCCCTACCCCCCCCCCCCCCCCCCCCCCCCCCCCCCCTCTCCAACGCGCCCAACATTTAGACCAAAGATTTCAGTTGACTCATCGACCTTTTTAATTAATTATTGAGCGCTGGGAATGGATGGATGTTTTTCGATGTCACTTTTTGTTTGGTGAACACGTCCGTCCATTGCCTTGGTCAGACCAGAATCCAGGAGCATCCAACACACACACACACGAGTGACGCGACGGTGTGAGTCGAGGGCGATGGTCACAGTGAACCCGGGGTTATTTATTTGTAAATGATTTCTAATATAACGCCGTCACAGCACCATCGATATGTTGAGTCGTGTGCGGAGACAGAGGCGCATCGCAGCGTGACACGCCTGTGAATCGGGGGATGGTTTCCCACCAATCCTACACATATATATATATACAGTATACTGTATATATATATATATATATATATACGATGATGTCGCCTCAGGACATGTTTATAAGGTGCTGGCTGGCGTCTTGGTGAACCCTGACCCCCGTTGTTCCTGCGCTTGGCAGAGGTACAGTTTGGTTTTTTTAAAGATCCAAAAGTAGGTCACGGTCATGGATGGATGTTGTGACATCCTCATGACCTTGTGTCCCTAATTAACGGTATAACAGTCAAAAAAACTCATGAAAAAATACCTTTTATTTACCAAATAAGCCCTCCCCACCCTCCAGAATATTTTTGTTTTGTTTTTACTCTTATATTTGCACAAAAATGACCATAGCTGGTGTTTGTTTGGTTGTCTTCTTTTTTTTTTTTCTCTCCGGTCAAAATAAAGTACTTTGGCGATGTCTTGCATAAACCAGAATTCTCCTTTTTTTTCTCCAACCACCCCCCCCCCCCCCCCCCCCTCCCCCTCCCCCTTTTTCCAATTGTTGGTCCTGTCATTTGAACACGGCAATAACACGCCTGTCATGGACGAGAGACAAATGTGTTGTTCTGTTTTTTCTGCGTAGCACACGACTGAACCCGCCTCCCGCCCCTGGAGTTGTCTCTGGTTTTGTACTTGTCTCACTTCAGCACACTTGCAATATTCCATGATTGGAAGTCAGGGGTTATAGTGACAGAGGGCAGACTGTTCTTCTTTCAGGTATCGTTCCTCCGCGAGGTCCACACAGGTCATTATGAATTGGAATATGCATATATATATATTGTACAGTTATACTAAAGACAGTTACGCGTCAGGTGATTGATAGTCGGGATAGCGGGGCGGGGGGGGGGGGTGAGGGCGTGGTGGGGGGGGGGACAAAATATCCAAAATATACCAAAATATCCACTCACTCACTCACTCAAGTTTACCTTTGACTGTTCAGTTGAGTTTCCGCTTTGTGGAAGACATCAACACTACACACTAATAACTCCAGGAAGAGGATTAGGTTTACGCATTTGAACATTTCTCTCTTTTTTATCTCAAAAACGAAACAAATGGTGCAGTTTAACACACGGTGGTGTACTGTTGTTTTCTTTCTTGAGTGTGTTTATATACTCGCAACCACCACCACCATCACCTTCACCATCCCAGGTCTGTTAAAATAGCAACTAAGTCTATTGTTGTCTCCTATTAGGTCCACTCACCCTCCAGCAGTTCTGCAGAGTTCTATTTGCAGCCAGGTTTGAATATGTTTGTGATTCTCACCAGAGTCGTGTGTGTTCTTACCACTGCTCTACTGATCACAGTTCCCAGCACAGCTATGTGTGTATAGACACTATGTACTGTATATATACATATGTGTGCTGACGTCAGACTTCAAGGAGTACAGCTTCTTATACATATTTGTATACATATACATGCTCCATATGGTATGTATATTTATATGTATAATGTGCACCAGTGTCTATTAAATTAAATAATAATTTTCTTTTCTTTTTTAATCTGAAAAAAAAAACCATTTAAAAGTGTACAAATTTGAAAATCACACTTTCTCCTTCCTCCCTTTTGACATACTTACTGGTCCAGCATGCATCTTTGGTACTCTTGACTGTTGTTTTTTGTGTAGAAAATAAAGAAAAGAAAATAATACAAAAAAATGAGGTTTTAAACAAAGAAATGTTATTTGTCCCTTACGGTGTATTCCGAGCTACAATTAATATGGCCACCTAACATCACGGCTTACAGCTGAGCAAGTTCCTGTCTTTATTTGTGTCGGTTGTACAACGCTCTAACAATGTCATGCTGAGAAAGAGGAATGTTACGATTGTACGATTTCTTTTTTAGCGAAAGAGACGTCTGTTGTTTAACTTGATTCAAGTCATTGCATTGTCAAATAAATGATATTTACCTGAAGGTTTGCAAAGCACCAGATCTACCTTACTTTTGGTGACACAGCCTCCACAATCCTAACGACACATTGCTGACGATGCTTTTGATTTGAGAGACTTGCTTGCAAATCTTCCAAGCGACTAAAATTCAAGCAATAACAACAGCATTGGCTCGTTTCTTTGAAATCAGATACAGCGTCCAACATATCTGATTAAATAGCCACACTCCTAAGACTAGTACAGTACGATATACAGTATGTCTCTGGACCATCGTCGTCACATGGTCGTATCCGGACGCTAACCGAGCACCGATGTCTCTGAGTGGCTCTCATGTCTACAAATCCTCTTTCTCAGTATTTGCCTCGGCCATACCTCGCTTCAGGCTTATCTTGGTATTCTCTTTCTCTCACCACCTTCTGTTCTTGTATCTATGTTCCAATAGTTTGTTGGTTGTTAAATCTCCGTTTATGAGCTAAACTACTCATGTAACTTTTATCAGTGGCAAAACGCCACCATATTCTGTTCCCTTGCAGAATAAAGACAATATTTTCTTCAAGTACAAACTCTGGCCATGTGTGTTTATTTTATTTTCTTCAGTGTGAATTCAATTCAAAAATATAGCTGCAGGCAGCAATGCGGGGTCCTACTAACATGGCCAAGCTTGATGAGGACTTCTTATCTATTGACCCATTAACCCTTGTGTTCAGGTCATGTTTTTGATTCTCATCCAATGTTCGTGGGTCTGTTGGACCCACCGCATTATTGAGTCTTTAAATCAATAAAGCCATAACAACTTATGTAAAAATACTTAACAGATGTTTACTTTATCTCAATTACAAGCAATATAGACAGCATATATGGTTAATATTTGCCATTTACCTCTGTTAGATCACATTTATCAATAAGAGCACTTTAAAACAATGTTTGTCAATTAATAGACATTATCATATCCTCATACTGTTGAGTCAAATTGGAGTTTTGTATAAAGAAGAGGAAATATAAACTCAAAGAAACAAACAAAAACAAACAATCAAAGAAATTGGGATCAGCTGGGTGGAACTAATCTGCTCCCGCCGCGTTCCTACACGGACCATAGAGAAGGACGGACTCAGTACCGACAAGCGCACATTAAACAACACTACAAACAAAGGTTGTGTGAACTGATGCTTTAAGACGCCGCTGAGACCTTCAGCAAAAAGTGCAGAACCTGATCCTTCTACAAAATCCGGGTGGCAGCCGGTAAGATGAAGAACTTTAATGAACAAAGAGACTTTTTTTCCGCTGAATCCTGCTGCTGCTTGTTGGGCTAGCATTAGCTGTAGCCATGGAGACGAGCAGATTCTACGTTTGGCTCATCAATGTAACCCTTTAATTATGACGTCATTATCGAGTCAAAAGTCGAGTGCACAGAAGATTAATGTGAGAGCAGAATTCCCCCTGCGGACACACGGATTTAATGTGCTCACACACAGATGTATGTGCTCACACACGGATTTAATGTGCTCACACACAGATGTATGTGCTCACACACGGATTTAATGTGCGCACACACAGATGTATGTGCGCACACACAGATTTCATTTCACGATCATAGACATACATAGACGCCGCATTGGCTGTTGGCCCGTTGCTGCGTCCGCCCTATTATGGATGTGGCAGGTCCGCCCTGTAAACAAATACAAGTACACTTGGAAACTGGGGGTTTTCTGAATAAAAAGCACTGACGTTTACATTTAACTGATTTTGATTAACAGTTTTTATATTCAATGATTTATATTAATTTAAGTAGCCTACTAATAATGACAATCATTGAGACAAATGAACAAAGTCTGCAAAAATAATAAGACACTGCAACTGGCAGTGAGTCTGCTTTTTTTCTTTTAGCAGTGAAACGATAGATATACTCATGACAGAAAATTCTAGACAATTATTTTATTGTATACAATAACATTTCATGGTAAAAAATGTTAAACATGCAGTAGGCTTGTACTATTATAAAATAATATATTAATATATTGGGCATGTACTATTATAAATATGCCCAATATATTATGCAAGTCAGTTGTCCATATTTTGTTTGGTTGTTGGGGGGGGCATGGGAGTTTGCCCATCTAGTCTACATGTGCTTTGTGGACTTGGAGAAGGCCTATGACCGTGTGCCCCGGGGAATCCTGTGGGGGGTACTACGGGAGTATGGGGTACCGGGGCCGTTGGTACGTGCCATTCGGTCTTTGTACGAACAAAGTGCGAGCTGCGTCCGTATTCTCGGCACAAAGTCAAGTACGTTCTCAGTGGGTGTTGGACTCCGCCAAGGTTGTCCCTTGTCACCGGTTCTGTTCGTGATCTTCATGGACAGAATATCAAGGCGCAGCCGAGGTGAGGAGAGTGTCCGGTTTGGGGACCTCAGAATTGCATCTCTGCTCTTTGCAGAAGATGTGGTTCTGTTGGCTACATCAGACCGTGACCTCCAGCAGCACTGGGCGGTTTGCAGCCGAGTGTGAAGCGGTCGGGATGAGAGTCAGCACCTCCAAGTCTGAGGCCATGGTTCTCTTCCGGAAAACGGTGGAGTGTTCCCTCCGGGTTGGGAGTGAGTTGCTGCCTCAAGCGAAGGAGTTCAAGTATCTCGGGGTCTTGTTCACGAGTGAGGGCAAAATGGAGCGGGAGATGGACAGACGGATTGGTGCAGCGTCTGCAGTGATGCGGGCGCTGTACCGGTCCGTTGTGGTGAAGAGGGAGCTGAGCCGGAAGGCGAAGCTTTCAATTTACAGGTCCATCTACGTTCCAACCCTCACCTATGGTCACGAGCTTTGGGTAGTGACCGAAAGAATGAGATCGCGGATACAAGCGGCCGAAATGAGTTTCCTCCGCAGGGTGGCTGGGCTCAGCCTTAGAGATAGGGTGAGGAGCTCAGACATCCGGAGGGAGCTCGGAGTAGAGCCGCTGCTCCTCCGCATCGAAAGGAGTCAGCTGAGGTGGTTCGGGCATCTGATTAGGATGCCCCCCGGGCGCCTCCCTTTGGAGGTTTTCCGGGCACGTCCAACTGGGAGGAGACCCCGGGGCAGACCCAGAACTCGCTGGAGAGATTATAAATCTCGTCTGGCCTGGGAACGCCTCGGGATCCCCCAGGAGGAACTAGAGAGCGTGGCTGGGGAGAAGGAAGCCTGGGGGGCCCTGCTTAGCCGGCTGCCACCGCGACCCGGCCCCGGATAAGCGGACGCAAATGGATGGATGGATGGGACTTTTTGAGCTATTTGACCAAACCAAGGAAAAGAATAGTATGAGAAAATAATAATAATGCCACCAATTACAATAGGGTTCCTACTACGTAGGACCCCTAACTATAAATAAAACTATATGTATTTTAGCTGATGAAAATGCTCATATGAGGCTTTCAGTGACTCCATATTCAATCTTCCCCATGTTGAGGAGGATGGGGGTTACATGTGTTTTCTACATCTTCCCAGGTTCCCAGAGGGGATCTGCTGCTGGGATATCAGGGACAGCGGTAGCACTGCTAATGCTCAGCACTGCCCTTCGATGTTGTTCATGAAGACAAGCTGAGGCTGTTGCTGCTGCTATGTTCGCATTCTCTGTGCTGCTACAGACTCGGTCCTCCACAACCACTGGACTCAGGAAGTAACTCAGGAACTAACAAAGCTCTCTTCCTCCTCTCTCTGTCTGGGAGGTTTGCTGTCAGGAGGTCAAAGCATGGCCAAGATGAGGGTGTATGTCTATATGTCTTAATGTTGGGTACTGATAGCCCAGGCCTACTGGTACAAGCCAGCCCTGAACACCACAGGTTACTGAGGAGAAGTAGATGACCTACATTGAAACCTTGCCCATGAAATGAAGCAGTAGCCAGTACGAGCGGCAGTGGCTGAGCAGCGGTTGCCCCCCCTAGCTAAGTGTTGGAGTGTCCCTGAGCAAGGCACCTATCCCTAACTGCTCCCGAGGAGCTGGTCGTTACCTTACATAGTTGACTCCACCGCCCGTGTATGAATGTGTGTATGAATGGGTGAATGTAAAGCGCTTTGGATGCCATATATATATAATGCTGTCATAAAAGACTTCAGAGCTTCTTCCGCTAACAGAAGTAAGATTGTTAGTATTGTGCACTTTTATAAGTATTGTGCACTTTTAACAGGTTCTCTGCAGGTTCAAAACATACAAACATTTAAGTCCCTCTCCTGGGTGAGGGGGAGCTTCTATTTGACCTCCACTTTGAATGGGGGGGTGGGTTGGGGGGGGTTTGTGTCAATTAACTGCAGTGAGCAAGACTCAGTAATGACATCTGGGCACCAGGGTAAAGATTACCATCGCTGACTCCTCCTTCTCCCACCCGTGTAGCCCAATATGCTAATACAATCCATGTAAACACACATCATGTTAAAAAGCCTCAAACCCCTCTCACACACACATACGCGCACACACACACACACACACACACGCACGCACACACACTTTCCCAACTCACACACAAATCGTACACATTAAGATGCTCATTAAGTCACACGGGCACAGATGTCACCAGAGTCATTTTAAATGCCTCACCCGCATTTGACGGTGACACGCGACTTCACTCCAGATTCAGAATGCACGGGGGGGAGGGGGGGGGGGGATGGTTGGTCCCGAGGGGTCCCAACCGATCCCGTCTCCTCCAGAGACATTATGATTGACAGGTTAGATAAATGTATCCCAGCTGAGCCTGCCACGAGCTAGCGTGTCGCGCTCGCCTCATATCAGATAGAGTAAATAGGAATGATTAGGAATGGAGGGACAATTGAAATTGACTTTTTTTTGTCATTATTCCAAATGGTATTGGGTGGTTTTTCTATGGTGGGGGTTGGGGGGGGGGGGGGGGTTCATAATAGATGGTAAAATACCCAGAATACATATGATGTGGAAAGTATATGCATGGGTCATTCAGAGATGTGTCAATTGAATTGAAGAATTCACCTGACATTTAAGATTGACAAGCATGAAACACACACACACACACACACACACACACACACACACCACACACAACACGCCAAGCCAAGTTAGAATTGACTGGGACCCATCCTGGCCTACACTTTTACACATGTAGGAGTGTGTGCTGAAGACCAAGCCATTATACACACACACACACACACACACACACCACATAGCTGCAGGATGGCACTGAGGACACACAGACCTGGAGGGCGATGTGTACGCCGCAGGATGAACAGGGTGAACACTCATTAGCTCGCTGCATAGACTCATAGCCTGTTTCTTGGTAGCCACACTCTACGACAAACTCGTGGCAAGTAAAAGGTGCGAGAAAAATACATGGGTCCGCTTATGCCCTATAGAGTGGGATAGACTTACCCATGCAAATACAACTGCTCTATCATTATGCACTTGTTTCGTGAACAAACTATTCAGGCAGCCAGATACAAAAAAAGTTAAAGGCGTCCACAGACTTATAGGCCTTCATTTGTTTTAGAATCGCCCACGAGGTCTGTCGACATCGGGGTATGCAACCGCTGGTAAATGCATCTTATCCTTAGATAGTTGTATGGGTCGAAACCATATATTGGTACTTTGTCCTTGTGTCAAGCCTTCGCTGGACTGCTCAGATTATTGTAATACCGACAAAATTGGCGATTGTTTGCAAAGACGCTTTCAGCGGCATAGCATCGGATCGGATTCATCCAATGGAGATGGTCCGGCAGATTCTTTGTGGAAATGAACGGTCACCAGGTAACGTTGAATACGTTGGCTTGTTTATGCGACCATTACACGTCACACAATGGATTACCAGCACATAATTAGCGTCTGAATTTCCCATATACTTATCCCCTAAATGGTGTACTATGTAGTGTTCCATATGAGGGAACAAGTGAGCAATTTAAACATATAGCCTTGGGAAAATGTTTGTTTGGATATAGTCTAACAAATTTAGACTATAGTCTGACGAGCTCATATCTGTGTGAATGAGGGCTTTCACTTTCTTTCGCTTCAAATGTGTGTTCGACCAATCATGTTCCTGGGGGCGGAGTCTCGAGTGGAAACAACCTGACCAGTGGAACCACAGACAACGTGATATGCGATTGAAAAGGTTTAAATAAAACTCAGACAAAAAGGTTATGCTGGTCTCTTGGTTATGCTGACGTGACATTCCAAAAAGAAAAGAAACTAATTGCTACTCGGAGAAAAACATGACCCCAAGGATTCCCAGCCATGTGAACCACATTGGGGATATCTATTTTCTTATTTTGTGTATTTTCTTTCGTTAATCTTTTCAGGGATTCTTTTGCCTTTTAACAAAACAATATTTGTAGACTATGTACTGAGATCTGTAATCTATTAGAAAAACTACTAGGCTGCTGTATGCTGGGTCATTTGTATTTCTCTGGTCTCTACTTGTTATTTTTGTGACATGTATTATAATTTTGGGCATGACCCTGGTATTAATTGTGTTAATAGGAAATAGTAATTCCTCATTGAAAATAGGCCAATCATTAGGTAATGACATTGCTTGTTACCTCAACTATCAATGCTTGGGATGACTATATAAAAATGAATGGCAATACACAGAACATATATTCCCATTTTTAAGAACCAACTTGTCCATTGACAGCAGAGCTGAGATAAATAAGAGAATATTTCAAGTTATTAGTCATGCTGCTCAGTGTTGAACCAGTTAACATGCCATTGTTCAAGTGGAAATTTAAACATATATTCTATTAGTTTATGATAATTTGATGGTGGAAGGAATTTGTGAGCAACAGGATTAGTGTACACACATATCTGCTGCACCCCCTCCCTCTCTACACACACACACACACACACACACACACACACACATGCACAGACGTGCACACATGTGCACACACACACATCTTTTGTTCCACTGAAGTTAATCGCTTGATAGGAGCTCATCGTCCCCAGGCATGCATTGATCATACAGAGCCCATGCAACACATGCGATTAGCATGTCAATTAACAGAGCTTCATCTGGGGGGCTTCTGAGGGAAGGAGGGTCTGTCACAGCCACCCGCTCTGTGCCGGGAATGAGATATCTGTGGGCATGTTGTTTGGCAAGATTCATTTCTTTAATCTATGGATCTGGACTAGGATGGATGGCAGAGAACAACTCGGCATATATGCCTGAATGGTCACACACACACACACACACACACACATGCACACACACACACACGCACGCACACACACACACACACAAACACACATGAATGCATTAGCTGTAGGCTCTTTCTGTTCACCATGGCCCACGTTGTGCGTGAAAACGAAAGCTGAAAATGCACTGGTATGCACGCTGAATGATTAATGGGTTTTCGGGTGATTATTTTTGCAGTATGCTTCCTAGCCACGTTCAAATACATTGTGAAATTGCTCATGCTGGTCTCTGGCTTCGTATATAATCAACATATGTGTCAGGGGTGCACTAATGACGATTTGTGAGTCGGGGAAAGTCTATTGGGACTAACCAGCTTTCTATCTCTCTCTCTTTTTTTTTCCTGTTTTCATTAAGCAGTCATGGTAGCTGTTATCAGTACGTGTGACTGTTCAATGAGTGGGCCTACAAGTAAGGAGAAGGAGAATCAGATGCAGAGTTATCACCGAGTAGAAATACAGTATGTTAGCAAGGTAGGGCATTACAGGTGACACGTCTACAGCACACCCTCTCAAAATGGATACAGCCTGTTTTACCTTGTTCTACAAGAAACTGTGTAGGGCTATATGTTGCATAATGCAGTAAAGATTATAGTTTAAGTACAGTATACTGTAAGTAGTATACGTATAACTAGTATTGTACTACTCAGGTAGCATAAGGTGATCCTAATAATCCTGTTACTTAATAATCCCATGAAAATACATTGTAGAATTCTACAGATCTATCATTCCTTGTGGAATGATTGATCATGAGGTTACGGAGATCTCTGCTGAATCCTGGATACCAGTGGAGCACACTGGGGGGGGGGGGGGAAATAGGCCTATACATAGAAACACCCACCCACCCATCACACAGTGAAGACCCCAGGAGCACATGTGCTGTCTCGGAATGCTGACTTCTTTGCAAAAAAGGTGTAGTTATTGGCTTTCAGGGTCACTGCTTGTTGGCGAGGGGAGGGGGTTAACATGCTCTCTCTCTCTCTCTCTCTCTCTTCTCTCTCTCTCTCTCTCTCTCTCTCTCTCTCCAAATCAGCATTCTGTTAATGAGCTTCTTGCTTTCTCCTGTACCTCCATCTGTCCATGCCTCCCCTCCCTTTGTTTTCCTCCCCGGACCCTCCTTGCTCTCCATCACTCCATCACAGAGGGGGAGGGGATGGGTGGACAGGGGGTGGAGGACTGAAGCAAACCGCTGGCACGGCCCCGAAGATGGGGAGTCTAGTAGAGTGGTGGTCGCCCAAGGAATCAATTACAATCACCCACAAATCAATTAATGACTGAATAGAAAGCGAGAGACACAGAGAGACACACATAGAGAGAGAGAGAGAGAGATAATGAGGAAAGTGATAATGAGCTTACAGTCACCGTGCCAATGCGGCGTCATCGTCTGCTTAGCGTGTGACTGTTTACCAACCTGGTGGTAAGGAGCTGTGTAGGTCATCTTTGGTCTACACCTAGGTCTCTGGGATACTTTTTCCATCGATCCCGAGTGGATACCCCCAGGGTTGCGTCTTCAGCCCCCTACTGTACTCCCTGTACACACATGACTGTGTGGCCAGTTTCAGCTCCAACACCATCGTCAAGTTTGCGGATGACACAGTGGTGGGTGGGCCTGATCTCCGGTAACGACGAGAAGGCCTACCTAGAGGAATTTACTAACCTGTCACTCTGGTGCCAGGACAACAGCCTCATGCTGAATGTCTCCAAAACTAAGGAGCTCATTATGGACTTTAGGAGGACACAACATCAGAGGACTTGCACACCACTGGGAATTATTGGGACTGCTGTGGAGAGGGTGAGCAGCTACTGGTACCGAGGAGTCCACATCACAGAGGATCTGACTTGGACAGCACAGCGCCTCTACCACCTCAGGCAGAGGAAGTTCCGAGTCTCCCGGAGGATCCTTCAGACATTCTACGCTGGTGCGGTGGAGAGCATCCTGACAGGAAGCGTCACTGCCTGGTTCAGCAACAGCTCCTCTCAGGACAGGAGGGCTCTGTAGAGGGTGGTGCTTTCGGCTGAACGCACTATTGGCACCACACTCGCTATTGATCCTCACCACCCCAAAAACAACATGTTACAACTTCTGCGGTCAGGCAAGCACCTCTGCAGTCACGCTGCTAGAACAGAGAGACTAAAACATAGTTTCTTTCAGCAGGCCATCAGGACTGTGAACTCTGAGCTCACCAGGGCCCCTCCCATGCACACACTCACGTACACACATGCACATATAGTTAGTACACAGTACACGCACTCACATAGTTTTACTACATAACTTATGACATACATACTGTACATGCATATTTTCTTCCATCTTTTGTTTTTATTTTATATTTCTCATTCCTGCTGCTCTTTTTGCTGTAAATATTGTGGATATTCTGATCCCTCCAATTCATGTTAGTTGTATTGTATTGTTCTGTTGCACATTCCGCTGAGGCATCGCCACTTTTTCATTTCACTGCACATCCTGTATGTGTGTGTGACAATGAAACTTCTTGACTCTTGGATCTTGAATCTTGGAGGTGGAGGGCAGAGGATGTGAGGAACATCAAGAAGAGGGCGGAGGTGCCGGGCGAACGTAAGATGGAAGACCGCTCAAGCATGCAACGGAAGAGTGCAAAACATATGCGTGTGTAGTGAGTACACTGTAGTATGTACACTTCTACAACTCCTCCACCAGGGTTAGTGTAATCTGGCGAGCCGTCTTGCGTGTAGTGCATCGGAGTTGTAGTCGAGCAGTATAGATGGTGCATTTCCCTGCATGTCTTTGTGTGAGTGTGTTGTAGCTTCTACATGGTGTATATTATCCGTGTGTGTTAGCATCACCTCCAAGCTGTGGCCTTGGGGGGGCAGGGGGCACAACCTCACCAGTAAGAAAGTGAATGAGGCAAATGGATAGCAGTGGTACATTTAGATTGATCAATACTCGGACATGATTATGGGTCACCTGGTAAGCAGGTTGCACTCGAGCACACAGGGACACAGGGACCGACCGAGTGTTTCAGCAGCAATTTAGAATTGCTTAAACTTTTAAGCATTAATAAAGTAGTAGTAGTAAACTGTGAATTCATAATGAGTTCATCGTTTATAAAGAAGACTGAATTCTCATTCAATCGTGAGATAACAGTTAATAAAATCCCAAGACTGTAAATAGTGTGGATATTTGATTCTTTGGTTATTTGTATTTGTTCTGTTGCACTTTCCGCCACTTTTTCATGTGTGTATGT
Organism: Coryphaenoides rupestris; assembly: GCA_002895965.2. NCBI lineage: Eukaryota > Metazoa > Chordata > Actinopteri > Gadiformes > Macrouridae > Coryphaenoides > Coryphaenoides rupestris. The sequence continues at coordinate 57,215 of PIJE02000576.1, read as the reverse complement.
GTATGTGACCATTAAACTTCTTGACTCTTGAATCTCTTGGATGGGGCTGAATTGGGATTGGCTGACTGTTCATATGAGTTCACACATTCACAAGCTTGCCGTACGTCTCTCGGTAGGGCGTCTGAGAAAGCTGGGGTTGGCTGTTAGCTGTTAGCTCTGGAGACCTGCGCTACACCGCCGCCGCGGGGTCTCTCCGTGGAATCATCACTTTAGGAAAATGTAACAATCATTTGAAGCACAATGTCAAGTCTCACCGCCGGCGCAGCAGAGAGAGCCGTTGTTTATCGTCTCTGGAGGCGTAGGTTCAAGTCCCGGCAAGGGTATGCTCTGAGGAAACTTCCCGTTGTTATGTCTTTTTTGTAAATGTGGTTATGTCTTGTATATCCACGTGGAAATGTCATTTTAGAACCATAATGAAGTCATGTGGATTCTAATGTCAATTATAACCTCCGACCAAATGATATCCATATGATACGTCGCTGTGGTCCAGTGGAGAGAGAGCCGCTGTTTGTCGGAACTGCAGAGCTGGGTTTTAGTCCCTCCAAGAAGACATTTTTTAAAACAATGTGGAATGTGGAATTTGATGTTAATTACAAACGGCCACCACATCATGGCCGGGGGTCTCAGCGACGCAGAGAGAGAGAGAGAGAGACGAGCCGTTGGTGATCTCCTCTCTGGAGACACAGGTTCATGTCACCTCCATGGAGAGCTGCAATGCCGTTTGGAAGTCCTAATTATGACCAGGCTATAGCCAGCATCTTCGTGTCAAAGTGCCACCTGTGTTTCCTGTCCTTTGTTGAATATATATATGGTGATATCAATATACAAGCTGATAGGGTGTACATCGGTGACCATAGGGAACGTAAGGACATGCTTGGAGGACGCTTCACAAGTGACCGAGACGCGATCGAGCGTTGAGGGAAAGTCTTCCAGTCGTCAGGAATCCAGATGAGAGATTGCTGAAAGATCACATTTTGCTAATCAATGCAGGTCAGGGGGTCACTTGATCTGTACATATTCAATGAAACACACACACACACACACACACACACACTTACACACACACACACACACGTGCACGCTCTCACTGCCCTCTCTATGGCTCACTGGGTTCGATAAAATGGTTGAAGCCTGCACAAATTATTTATGAAAGACAAACGGCAAACCAGGAGCCAGTGAAATTAATCCTCGGTTCCAATGATGAGTATAAGTTACACTACACACACACACACTACACACACACGTATTGTTTGACCGTGGAAACTTGAACATCGCGAGGTTAAGCAATAGGAAAACATACAGACCTTGTGTAGATTGGTAAGATCACAAAAGCGTGTTGTTGTATACGTAGGCTTTATAAGAGGGGACTTGTTCGCCTGCACGGAACAGCAACAAAACATGTTAGTTCTTATACTGATGGAGGACTTTTTGTATTTTATTGTGGTGGTATTATTGGCATACGTTTGTTGAATGGGTAAATACTGAGCTTAGAGAATGAGAGCACAAGGTTAAAACGTGGCTTTTCATTACATGGTGAGCTGAAACAACAATTGTCTTCTTTCGTGACACAACAACAACAAATCAACAACATCATAAACATCGTGGACCATTAGCCTCTGGCCTCTGGGCTGAGGTTCCATGTTCCTCAGCAAATGGGTGATGAGTCACATGCACTTAGGAGGAGGAAGGTACATGTCAGACCTCTCCGCCGTTAGGTCACCGGCAGGGAACCCATGACGTGGAACCCACACATCACACACACACACACACACACGCGCGCACGAACGCACACACACATCTAGAGGTTGTTCACAGACATCTGTTACTTTTGACCGGGCAAAGCCCCCCAACATGGTGTTATTAAACGTCATCTGTTATTATATTTAGCCCGAATTTCTGTTTCAAAATAAGCATATATATATACAGTATATCCCATGACGTTGCCAGTACTCATATTATTATCCTCCCAAAACCTTTTGCACTCAACTGTTGAGTTGTGGTACAGTTACAGTACAGTACAGTACAGACATAGACATTCACTTTCTCCCACCCTTGACTGAAATAAAATGTAAAAATAGATATACTAGAAATGATATAGTAAAAAGGAAAGAAATATAGGGGAGGGGCCAGACTAAGAGCGATTCAAAGACCCCATGAAGAGACTCCCGGAAAGATCAGTCACCTCGCCCGGACAAGGGAAACCGGGGCACCCTTCTGGAGCCAGACCTGGGAGGGGAGCTCGTCGGCGAGCGTCTGGTGGCCGGACCTGGATCCACGGGGCCCGGCCGGGCCAAGCCCGAAAAGACAACGTGGAGTCACCTCCCTGTGGGCTCACCACCTGCAGGGAGAGTCATTGGGGTCGGGTGCATTGTATACCGGGCGGTAGGCAAAAGCGGGGTCCTGGGCGTGCGGATCCCCGGCATCGCCGACTGGTTCTAGGGACGTGGAACGTCACCTCACTGGCGGGGAAGGAGCCGGAGCTGGTGCGGGAGGTGGAGCGGTACCAACTAGATATGGTTGGGCTCACCTCCACGCACAGCACCGGTTCTGGAACCAAACTCCTGGAGAGGGGCTGGACCCTCTCCTTTTCCGGAGTTGCCCAGGGTGTGAGGCGCCAGGCGGGTGTGGGGATACTCACAAGTCCCCGGCTGAGCGCCGCTGTGTTGGAGTTCTCTCCGGTGAACGAGAGGGTCGCCTCCATGCGACTGCAAGTCGCTGGGGGGAAGGCTCTGACTGTTGTGTGTGTGCCTACGCACCAAACAGCAGCTCAGAGTATCCGGCCTTCTTGGAGTCCTTGGGTGGCATCCTGGAAAGGGTTCCATTCGGGGACTCCATAGTTCTACTGGGGGACTTCAACGCACATGTGGGCAATGACGGAGAAACCTGGTGGAGTGATTGTGTCCCTGTCTGTGGAGCAACCTGCGACACACACACACACACACACACACACACACACACACACACTTACACACACACACACACACGTGCACGCTCTCACTGCCCTCTCTATGGCTCACTGGGTTCGATAAAATGGTGAAGCCTGCACAAATTATTTATGAAAGACAAACGGCAACCAGGAGCCAGTGAAATTAATCCTCGGTTCCAATGATGAGTATAAGTACACTACACACACACACACTACACACACACGTATGTTTGACCGTGAAACTTGAACATCGCGAGGTAAGCAATAGGAAACATACAGACCTTGTGTAAGATTGTAAGATCACAAAAGCGTGTTGTTGTATACGTAGGCTTTATAAGAGGGGACTTGTTCGCCTGCACGGAACAGCAACAAAACATGTTAGTTCTATACTGATGGAGGACTTTTTTGTATTTTATTGTGGTGGTATTATTGGCATACGTTTGTTGAATGGGTAAATACTGAGCTTAAGAGAATGAGAGCACAAGGTTAAAACGTGGCTTTTCATTACATGGTGAGCTGAAACAAACAATTGTCTTCTTTCGTTACACAACAACAACAACAACATCATAAACATCGTGGCCATTAGCCTCTGGCCTCTGGGCTGAGGTTCCATGTTCCTCAGCAAATGGGTGATGAGTCACATGCACTTAGGAGGAGGAAGGTTACATGTCAGACCTCTCCGCCGTTAGGTCACCGGCAGGGAACCCATGACGTGGAACCCACACATCACACACACACACACACACACACGTGCACGAACGCACACACACATCTAGAGGTTGTTCACAGACATCTGTTACTTTTGACCGGGCAAAGCCCCCCAACATGGTGTTATTAAACGTCATCTGTTATTATATTTATCCCGAATTTCTGTTTCAAAATAAGCATATATATATACAGTATATCCCATGACGTTGCCAGTACTCATATTATTATCCTCCCAAAACCTTTTGCACTCAACTGTTGAGTTGTGGTACAGTTACAGTACAGTACAGTACAGACATAGACATTCACTTTCTCCCACCCTTGACTGAAATAAAATGTAAAAATAGATATACTAGAAATGATATAGTAAAAAGGAAAGAAATATAGGGGAGGGGCCAGACTAAGAGCGATTCAAAGACCCCATGAAGAGACTCCCGGAAAGATCAGTCACCTCGCCCGGACAAGGGAAACCGGGGCACCCTTCTGGAGCCAGACCTGGGAGGGGAGCTCGTCGGCGAGCGCCTGGATCCACGGGGCCCGGCCGGGCCAAGCCCGAAAAGACAACGTGGAGTCACCTCCCTCTGGGCTCACCACCTGCAGGGAGAGTCATTGGGGTCGGGTGCATTGTATACCGGGCGGTAGGCAAAAGCGGGGTCCTGGGCGTGCGGATCCCCGTCATCGCCGACTGGTTCTAGGGACGTGGAACGTCACCTCACTGGCAGGGAAGGAGCCGGAGCTGGTGCGGGAGGTGGAGCGGTACCAACTAGATATGGTTGGGCTCACCTCCACGCACAGCACCGGGTCTGGAACCAAACTCCTGGAGAGGGGCTGGACCCTCTACTTTTCCGGAGTTGCCCAGGGTGTGAGGCGCCAGGCGGGTGTGGGGATACTCACAAGTCCCCGGCTGAGCGCCGCTGTGTTGGAGTTCTCTCCGGTGAACGAGAGGGTCGCCTCCATGTGACTGCAAGTCGCTGGGGGGAAGGCTCTGACTGTTGTGTGTGCCTACGCACCAAACAGCAGCTCAGAGTATCCGGCCTTCTTGGAGTCCTTGGGTGGCATCCTGGAAAGGGTTCCATCCGGGGACTCCATAGTTCTACTGGGGGACTTCAACGCACACGTGGGCAATGATGGAGAAACCTGGAGGGGAGTGATTGGGATGAACGGCCTGCCCGATCTGAACCAGAGTGGTGTTTTGTTATTGGACTTCTGTGCTAGTCATGGACTGGCCATAACAAACACCATGTTCGAACATAGGGTGGTCCAAGTGTACCTGGTACCGGACCACCTTAGGCCAAAGGTCGCTGATCGACTTTGTAATCATATCAGCAGATCTGCGGCCGCATGTTTTGGACACTCGGGTGAAGAGAGGAGCAGAGCTGTCAACTGATCACCACCTGGTGGTGAGTTGGATCAGATGGCGCAGGAGGCTGCCAGACAGACCTGGTAAACCCCAACGTGTAGTGAGGGTGAACTGGGAACGTCTGGTGGAAGCCCCTGTCCGTAAGGTCTTTAACTCCCACCTCTGGAAGAACTTCTCGTGCATCCCGGGGGAGATTGGGGACATGGAACCTGAGTGGGCCATGTTCAGAGCCTCCATTGTAGAGGCTGCAGCTCGGAGCTGTGGTCAAAAGGCTGTCGGTGTCTGTCATGGCGGCAACCCAAGAACCCATTGGTGGATACCAGCGGTGAAGGAAGCCGTCAGGCTGAAGAAGGAGGCCTTTCGGGCCTGGTTGGCCCAGGGGTCTCCTGAAACAGCAGACGGGTACCGGGAGGCCAAAAGGACCGCAGCTTCAGCATCGCTGAAGCAAAAACCCGGGTGTGGGAGGAGTTCGGGGAGACCATGGAGCAGGACTTTCGGTTGGCCTCAAGGAGGTTCTGGCAAACTGTCCGGCAACTCATGAAGGGAAAGCAGGGCTTGGCTCAGGCTGTGCTCAGTCGGGGAGGAGAACTGCTGACCCAGACTGAGGATATTGTCGGGCGGTGGAAAGAACACTTTGAGGAACTCCTGAACCAGACCAGTACGTCCTCTGTGGAAGAGGCAGAGTCTGAAGACTCGGGGGAAGCCTCACCCATATCCTTGGTAGAGGTCACTGAAGTAGTCAAAAAGCTCTTCAGTGGCAAGGCGCCAGGTGTGGACATGGATGGATTACCGAACGAGCCTACCGGGCCCAGGGGCCCATGAGCTCAGGGGGCCCCTAAGCCAGAGCCTCTGTGTAAAGTCGCTGTTATTAATTTGCATTTCTTGTCTAAAATACACTGGCACCGACCGACGCGCGTCAAAACAGTGCAGCCATTATATTTCATATAAACACACCCTGGCGGCGGCGCATCGCTCTATTTCACGCCACGGTTATATTACGGAAGATCAGTCGTGTGTGTTAGTTAGTTCTCATGAGTTATAATAAAGTAATCAGTTTATAATACGGTGTACGTGTACCATCATGATACAAATGATATGACGTGCCGTGGCGGAGCCGGTGTATTTTAGGCTTAAGTCATTCATGTCAATGACAGAGCCCCAAAAGTCCTCCTGAAAAACTGAAGGAATTGCCTAAACATTCACTTTGAAGATGTCACAAGAAAGAAACCATCATGATACCTTTTAAGTGAGTGTTTATCCCCTCAGTTTATCTATAGAACTTTAGAGGGGCTGAGTACTCCATGCAATATGGGCCCTTCAACTCTGTAGGGAGAAATCCAAAAAGCAAGTGCAAAACAATAGCATTAGAAGCTCTGTCTAAGCCCCCCCCCCCGACACACACACACACACACACACACACACACACACACACACACACACACACACACACACACACACAAATGTGCTGTTTATGTGGCATTTCTGAAGTTGTGCTTCATGAAGACCCCATTATGTTGTTATCCACCCCTGATCTGTCTGAATGGAGCCCCTCAATCATATAACATCATATAACACTTCACTGTATGCTCCTTTAAATATGTGAGATTCCTTACATGAACATAAAAAACTATTTTGTTTGTTGTTGTTTGTTTGTTTTTCCAGTTTATAGGGGCCCACCTCTTGCAAAAATCAGGCGATGAGAAAACTAAACAAGCAATTACAAAGGAATTAATAATAGTCGACTGGACCCCTGATTTATCCCATGTAGATCAGCTCACCTTTATATTCAGATTTGTGAACAAAACAGGCCATGTAGTGGAACGCTTTCTAGGGTTTGAGCCCATCACTAGTCACACTGGGGAAAGCTTAGCAGACTGTGTTGTCTCAATGGTGCACGATCTTGGACTAGACTTGGCAAACTGCCGCGGACAATCGTATGACAATGCCTCTAATATGTCTGGAAAATACAACGGATTGCAGGCGCAATCTAAAGAAGAGGAATCCATTGATTCACTATGTCCCCTGTGCTGCCCGTTTTTTAAATCTGGTCGGAGTCAACAGTATTGAAGCCTGTAGCAATGTAGTTGGCAAATATTTTGACTTGTTGCAGTCTTTATATACGTTCACCTCCGCCTCCACGCATCGCTGGGGCACAGTATTTGGAGATTCAAATGTGCGCATCGATCTAACTCTTAAATCTCTCTCCACTACACGCTGGAGCTGCCGTGCTGACTCAACGAAAGCACTGTGGCAAAATTACCAAAAGTTACGAGAGTGGCTTAGGACTTTGTCTACGAATGACACAGAAAAAAGGGACACGCGCTCTGAAGGGGCTGCGCTCTGTGCGCAATTGGAGACATTGGAGATGGCGTTCATGGCCAAGTTTTGGGATACTGTATTATCAAGATTTCAAGCAACTAGCGCTATTTTGCAGCGAAGTGATATAGCCCTTGTAACTGCAGTTAGGGCACTCGAATCCGCTCTGAGTGTACCTGGCGTCAGCCAGACTTACAGACATGACAGCCATCGCAGAAAGAGACGCAAGATTTTGGCTGACGAGAGTGGAGAGCAGGATATTGAGCTTGATGGAAGACGCAAGTTTCAGGTAGAGACCTTCAATGTTGCCATCGACATGCTTACTCAGAGCCACAGCTATATGTGACACCATGGCTTGCTGTCAATTGTTTTTAGACATTGTTTTTGTTCATATTAGAGGTGGCTTAAATGTATCTGTTATTTGTGGTTGAAAGCGGTGTATTTAGTTAATTTGCTGTTGGCTTTAATTGAGTGTACCTGCGCTGAGTTAGAGTGTATGTGCGCTGTAAATCCTGTTGAGGTACAGGTGAATTTAGTTCTTGTGCTGTTGAAAAAAAATGTCATTACATTTAAGTAATGTTTTGCGAGCGCACAAAAAAAAATTGCAGGTGCACGAAGGCGGGGGGGGGGGGGGCTTTCACACGTCCAGGCCCAGGGGCCCATGGTTTCATAATCCATCCATGGGTGTGGATGAGATTCGCCCTGAGATGCTGAAGGCTCTGGACATTGTCGGGCTGTCGTGGCTGACACGCCTAGTCAATGTAGCGTGGAGGTCGGGGACAGTACCTGTGGAATGGCAGACCGGGGTGGTGGTCCCCATTTTCAAGAAAGGGGACCGGAGGGTGTGCTCCAACTATCGGGGTATCACACTGCTCAGCCTCCCCGGGAAAGTTTATTCCAGGGTGCTGGAAAGGAGGCTCCGGCCGATTGTCGAACCTCAGCTTCAGGAGGAACAATGCGGATTCCGTCCTGGCCGTGGAACAGTGGACCAACTCTTTATCCTCGCAGGGTTGCTGGGGGGGGCATGGGAGTTTGCCCATCCAGTCTACATGTGCTTTGTGGACTTGGAGAAGGCCTATGACCGTGTCCCCCGGGGAATCCTGTGGGGGGTACTACGGGAGTATGGGGTACCGGGGCCGTTGGTACGTGCCATTCGGTCCTTCTACGAACAAAGTGCGAGCTGTGTCCGTATTCTCGGCACAAAGTCAAGCACGTTCTCAGTGGGTGTTGGACTCCGCCAAGGTTGTCCCTTGACACCAATTCTGTTCGCGGATACAAGCGGCCGAAATGAGTTTCCTCCGCAGGGTGGCTGGGCTTAGAGATAGGGTGAGGAGCTCAGACATCCGGAGGGAGCTCGGGAGTAGAGCCGCTGCTCTTCCGCATCGAAAGGAGTTAGCTGAGATGGTTCGGGCATCTGATTAGGATGCCCCCCGGGCGCCTCCCTTTGGAGGTTTTCCGGGCACATCCAAGCAGGTGGCGGGCGGGCACATTTAAGTTTCCCCCTCCAGCTGTGTACTGCTTATCTGCATCCCCAGCCATCCACTGGTCGTAGGCATCATGCAGGCTCTGCTTGAAGGGTTGGTTCCACATCACATCAGGGGCTTGGATGTAGTTAGTGCAGCCTCCCGGGATCACTGCTGTTGTGATGTTGTAGCCACTTTTCAGTTCAGCCTTGGTGGCGGCACTGATGTGACAGCGGTATGAGTCCCACACCAGGACCCTCGGGGTGAAGCTGAATTTTCCCACCACATTCAATAGCCAGTGTGTGGTGAGGGTGTCGTTCATCCAACCATTCACAGAAGTGGCAATCACTGCACGGGGGACCTGTTGCTGCATTGCCTTCACGTCACGTTTCGCCCCTTTGAAGACGATGTACGGCTTGAGTTTGGTGCCGTCAGCCTTGGCAGCCAGGACAACGGTGAGATGGCTTTTCTCGCGTCCTGTGGTTTTGAGAGCCACACTCTTTGCACCCCGTTTATCGACAGTAGAGGGGGACACCATATCAAACCAAACTGCAGTCTCGTCCATTGCAATGATGTCCTTCTCCAAAATCCCTTTAGAGCTGACAGCCTTGCCAAAGAAATCCACAAAGGAAACTAGTTTCTCAGTGAGGAGATCTGGGTCTTTCTGTGCCATGGTGGTGCAACGCCGAAGTGAAAGATCGTTGCCTTTCAGAAATTTTTCGAGCCAGCCCCTGCTCGCCACAAACTCCTTGCTGGCTCCATCACCCACTGAAGAGTAGATCTCCTTCGCTTTGTATTGGATAATTTTCCTCGAGACTCTGTTGTGTTTGTCCCGCATGGAGTAGATCCAGTCTGAAAGTTTAGCTTCTAGCTCCAAGCTCACATTCTTTCGCCCGCCACCCGCTAGCCGTGCTCTTCCCTTGTCAGCTGAACTCTCTTCGGGTCTATGTCAAAGTGCCTCGCAGCTCTCCCGCATTTTCCGCCACATACTGCAAAACTGTTTCTTTAAAATGCACGTCAAACTTTCGTCTGGTCGGCGTTTGTTTGTTTTCTCTTCTCTGGTAGCTCCGTGTTACGGAGACACGTTGTGTTGTGGGACATTCAGTCTTGCACAAACTACCGCAGGAGTTTACCATATTAACCGTGGGTTTTTTTCTTCGTTTTTTGACCCGGCCTGATAAGCGGACGAAAATGGATGGATGGATGGAAAGAAATATATAGAAATAAACTGATTTGGTGCATTGGGGACATGTTGTGGTGTTGTGTGTGACATCATCCGTCACCAATCACCATCAGTGACAGGAGATAAGGCCACGCCTTCCACCATGTCACACCACCACCATGGTGGTGATGATGATGATGATGATGATGATGATGATGTATGGCTTACACCCCCACCACCACCACCAGAGAGAGGGGGAACAAAAGAAAGATTCAATATTTGAGCAGTGGGTAAACACTATTACAGGAACGCAGTTGGTTTTTAATGACAGAGCGAGCAATCAATTGGATGCACCAAATTAAATTCATATACCGTGTGATGTCTCAAAAGGAATAAGAAATTAGCTAAACCCCCTTATGTCGTACAACTCTCTCTCTGTACAACTCTCCATTGTAAAAACAAAACTATATATATATATATATCTCTCTCTCAGGCCCTCGACAGATAAGTCTGGATCTCTCTCTCTCTCTCTCTCTCTCCTCTCTTTTTCTCTCCCTCTCTCTTTCTTGCTCTCTCTCTCTCTATCTATGCATTCAAACGGTCCTGTGAATTATAAACCCAAGGTGTTGTGATGGATACGGTGCGACGGAGAAGGGGCTCCTCACACTCGAACCGACGGACCCCGACGCCCCGAGCCTCCAGCACTCGATGCACACCGCGGCCACTTTATGAGGCTTCAATCCGCCCCATATGGTTCCTGCTGCTGCTGCTGCTGCTGCTGCTGCTGCTGCTGCTGCTGCTTGCTGCTGCTGCTGCTGCTGCTGCTGCTGCTGCGGCCCGGACGTCTCGATCCGTACATCTGCACGCCATGTGTTGTGACGTGGCTCGGTGCTCCACCACTGCACCGCTCGCTCTGGAAAGAAGCGGGTGGTGGTGGTGGTGGTGGTGGTGGTGGATGGGTGGGTGGGTGGGGTGGGGGTTGGAGGTTTCTCAGCCTGCAGAGTTGGACGGGCAAGGAGTTGTACAGTTGAACCGTTTCCACCGCTGTCAAAACAGAACCAGGTGCTCTCGCTCGCGTGCTCTCTCTCTACTCCCCCCCCCCCCACCCACCCTCCCTCCCTCCCTCCCTCCCTCCCTCCCTCCCTCCCTCCCTCCCTCCCTCTCCCTCCCTCCCTCTCCCTCCATATGCAGACCAGCAGCTCGCCATATCCTGCTGGGCAAAAAAATAATATATATATAGCTATATACACTCACAGTTAACACACCTATACACACACACATGCACACACACTGCACATAGACGTGTGTACAAGTGCACCGCCCGTCACCAGTCCTATTAACAGGTCCATTCACTGTGTGCCCCCATGCACCCCCCCACACCCTCACCCACCCTCACCCACCACCCTCACCCACCACCCACCACCCCACCCAACAGCCCCACTGCGAATCCTCCTCTCCTTCAACCTCCTTTCCTCTTCATACTCAGCTCTCATCCACGCTCCATAAATGTTGATTATGGGGTTTATTTCGGTTCTGATCGAATTCTTCGATCAGGACCTGGGCTTGAGCCGGGCCGCCTTATAGGGATGAAATCGTTTGAACGCTGCAGTTTAGAGCGTTCCCTCCTCCTACCTGGGCGCCCTTCTGCTTGTATATTTGCACTCTTCAGCTCTCCTGTACGGCTGTTTTTTGTACGGCTGTCCGCTGCGAACGTGTAAATACCCGTGAATCTCTCACTGTGTCATGAAGGGAACCTTAAAATAACCCGACACCCTCCCCCATGCTGAGAAGGGATGTACTTGCTATTGTAAGGATGATGAGGATTATGGTTATTTGGACCTCAGAAGCAATCATTATTACGATGCCTGTGCAAACTCCCTCATTGTGGAATCAAGCCGTTTGTGTGGTCAATCAATCCAGAGGAAGCTGTTGCAACATTAACTCCTATTGTGTCTGAGATGTGCCACTCTGAGCTTATTCATGTTAGTGTTACTTTTAAAGTTGTCTATATAAATGGATGGATTGCATTTATATCGCGCTTTTATCCAAAGCGCTTTACAGTATTGACTCACATTCACCCATTCATACACCGACGGCGGTGCCAACTAGGGCTGGGCGATCTGGCAAAAAATATAATCACGATTTTATTTCTATTGTTTTATAACAATATATAATTTGATAATGCTGCCAGTTTGAAGAGTATCCTGATTATGACAAATGAAGAAGACACCAGAGGGTTCATTAGTTAAACTTTAGAACAGTTTATTCACAAAAACAATGTAAATATTAAACACTGCAAACATGCTGTAATAGCCTTAATAAAACACACCTTTCAAATTATTTAAATGTAAATAAAACTGAAAGCTGACATGTTTTTCGAGGAAGACAAAAATAGTAAAACAAGTGGCTCAAATGCCCTGTGCAACTTTAAGATAAAATAAAGTACAAAATATGAATTATGAAGTGGCTTTGCCATAGCTGCCCCAACCCTCTGGAATTCCCTGCCGCCTAACATCCGAAACTCTGACACTCACTTCTTTTAAAAACCAACTCAAAACCCACCTTTTCAAGAAAGCCTACAATATCTGACTTCCACCTCCACCATTCTCTTTCACTCTGTAACCTCTATATTTGTATTTGTTTCTGTATCTGTGTATGTTTATGTTATATGTTTATTGTTCATTGTGAAGCGTCTTTGCGTACCTTTAAAAAGCGCTATGTAAGTCCTATGTATTATTATTATTAAATCAGAGGTGGGCAAACTACAGCCCGTGGGCCACGTATGTGGCAACAGTCCTATAATAGTTAATAGTTAATAATTAACAACAGTTCTATAATTGGACTCAACTTAACAAATTCATAGTGTGGTGTCTCGGAGGCACAGCGTCCTTCAGCTCTGCAGTCCTGGGTTCAAATCTCGTGTAAAGTTAAATACGCCCGGAGACCAGGCCCAAGTAGGTGTCTTGGTGGTGCTGTGGTCTGCTCTGGAGGTTAGCACTCTGGAGACTCAGGTTTGAGTCAGGTTTGAGTCACCCCCCCCCCCCCAACAACTACAAAGAAACCAACTACTTTAAGAAAGTCAAGTCACTTTAAAAAAAACAGTTGCAAGCTCTCAGTTGTCAGCAAGAGCCCTTTAGGTGTAACCCCCCCCCAGCCCCTCTGAGGGGGGGATGGGGGGGTTCTGCTGGCGTTCACTTCTTGGTGGCCGTATGTGCGCTGACTCAAACCGGAGTCTCCAGAGTGCCAACCTCCAGAGCAGACCACAGCACCAGCATGGAACGCATTAAAAGAAAGAACTGTAATAATACAAAAAGGAACCCCATGTGTAGTCGCTGGGGCGCTACTGTTTCAGGTGCTTCAACGGGTTGCTCGTGTTCCCCGTCTGATGACATGTAGACGCAGACGGTCGTTTTCTGCGTCTTGTCATTTTTAAAGTAACCATGTACTGCGATCTCGATTAACCGCCCAGCCCTAGCGCCAGACATGCACGGTAACAACCAACATGTCAGGAGCAGGTAGTGTCTCGCTCAGAGACTCCTCGACACTTAGCTAGGCGGAGCCCAGGGCTTGAACCAGCAACCTTCCTTTTACCAGACCCACTGTTACCTCCTGAGCTACTGCCACCCCCTATATGAATCCATGCACATGTATGTTATCGCGTAGAAGCCCTTCAGACCGGCCCTCTGGTCCAGAAAGCCTCACAATCTCACCACCAAAAGTGTATGCTGTTCATAACTTTCTGTTCCCGTCGTTTTCCATCGACGCGCCACCGACACGCTAGCTCAGCATGTGGTGACCGCTCCAGCCGTCGCCATGACTCCCGCTGACCTGTTCTAAGCGCGCCCGTCTCAAGGTCCGCTGCCTATCGTACACATCCCAGACTGATAACAACTTCAGTGGAGCGACTGCACGACAGAAGGAGACTCCTAATGTGTGCTGCATAGTGTCTGGGTGGTTATCTGTGTGAGTGTGTGTCTGTCTGTGTGTCTGTGTGTGTGTGTGTCCAATGACTGTGTCTATGCGTCAGTGTGTGTGTGTGTGTGTGTGTGTGTGTCTCTTTGTGTGTCTGTCCTATCTGGGTTGTCTTGGCAAGGTCTTGGCAGGGGCCACTCAGACGGACAGCCCAGCCTTCAGACAGACGAGGGGGGGGACCTGATGGAGACCTGGCGAGGGGAGATGGTTATCGGCAGCACACAAGGACAGAACACAGCGTAACCGCGGGCAGCCAAGTCATGTGACCTCACACATGGCTCATTGTGCTGACGACCGGTGACTCAAGTGTGTGAGTCAGTCGGGACTTTGTCACACCAGAGCAGGTGCTGTGCAACGGGGACACAGACTGGGGATTGTTGACCATCAACTACAATAGAATGCAAAGTAGCCGTCAGCTACTTTGCGGAGGACAGCAAAATGAAATATTTGAGGTGTTATGATGTTTGTTTACATGTGAAAAGTTATTTTAATAATTTATAAAGCACGACGCCGGCTGGCCCCCGTTTTATATATCAGGATTATTGTGTCCCCCGTCGACGGTGGGATCACTTTGTTCTGCAATGTTGACTTGTCTTTCTGTGTAGTTTTCTCATTTTTATTGTTTGTATTTGACTTCTGTGTTTGCGCCCTCGTTAATTTTAATGTGTTATTGTTTTTATTTAGGGTTTTTTTATTGTTTTTATTTCGTTATATTTGATTATTTCCTGTTTTTAACTTTTATCTCATATCTATTTTTTGTCATTGTGTGCATTGTACAGCACCTTGTAACCAACCCCGGTTTTGAAAGGCGCTTTATAAACAACAACTTTCAACTTTATTTAACCATTTAACCAACACAGCTCTAGAATGAGGCATTGATTACTAACTGTAATCTTTGGGAGCAGCTCTGTGGCCATGGTGGTTCGTTTTCTCATCAATATTCAAATCCACAGTTTCCAACGGATCATTAAACCAAATCAAAAATGTATTCCCGTCCGCACGCGCTGAATATTATGTGTGTAAAAAAAAATGGAGAGAAAGTAGTAAGAAGAAAAAACATTTTCGTACAAAACATAAGCGTAATAATGTTATATTAATCCAAATACTCAGAAGCCCCCCAAACAAACCTGCCAAATTATTTGAACCCGAGATCATTCTGTCTGTTTAAAAACACTGTCAAGCACTTCAAGCGTAATACATCATCTAAAATATTCATCATGAAGGAGTTCCTGATCTTCTGTTTAGTTTTGCAAAAGTTGGGCAGATAAATGTTCTCTTGCTTGCACGCCAATCATCTCCACATGAATAATTGAGGAGTGCAGATGCTTTAAGATCTCAGAATTAGACGTTAACTTTCATACTGTTAAAAGGATGTGCAGTGTCTGTGGTTACCATGCGAATACATAATTAGAGTGCATCTGGATTTCTACGAGCCCTCATTTTTTAATTGGTGGATCCTTTCCCTGATGTCTTCACTGCGAGCCGTCCTTGTCCTGAAATGACTTTTTTGTTTTGCTTAAAAGATCAACATAATATTTCAATTAACGCTCCACAAACAAACATTCAAGCGTATCTTTTATCGATTACACTTTGAAAAACTCATCTTTGCTGGTCCGGGAGATGTGCAGATTTGCGTTAACACTTTCATAAGATGCAGAGAGCGTCTACGCTACGGACCGACCCCCCCCGAACACGAAAGTCCTCGCCGGCCACATGTCGGCCAGACATATTTACACAGTTGTAACCTGTCAAATAAGAGGAAATTACACCTGAAACTTTGAACCTCGAACTTTCCACTCAACGCTGGCCCATGAGGACGAAAAAAAGAAGGTGGCAGAGAAGGAACTTTATTTTCTTCTTTTTTTTTACCGGTGAAGGGAGGAACAGATTTTAAGGTGAGGATGTTGGTTTTGGCCGACGACTGAGGTCAGGCCTGCCGGTGTCAACTTCAATATTCCAGGAGGGCGTTTGGTCTCCCGCGGAAGGGCACACAAAGTCTCACTCACACAGTAATAGCCTATAACCTCCACCCCTCTGTCATGCACCCTCACATCTGCATGGCTGGAGCAACACACCACACACACACGCACACACACACACGCACACACACACACGCATACACACACACACCAAGAGAAACACAGTGCATCGGCCTTACAACCACTTGCATCACCAGTTTACAATTAAAGGTCTGAGGACCAATAAACAGATGCTCATGGAAAGGTTTCAGTTCAGAACTTTGCACACGTTTCAATGCAGCAACCAAACATGAAATGTAAGCCCCTCCCCCCCTCCCTGTATCTTCCACATGAATCTATATGAATTAAGGAATGAATTACATCTTATCTGAGGAGCGTAGCGAAGATCAAACCACACAACTTTATTGACATTTGTTTCAATGTACAAAAATAGTT